>JAMWET010003525.1:0-20000 GCA_024036415.1 Prochilodus magdalenae | reverse complement strand
ACTATTCGTTCATGTTTTGTCTCCATGTAAATTATCTAGTAATCAGTAAATCAATCTGCACACGTTTCAGATCTGATGTCCCAGAGTCACAGGAACATATTTTTGAAGTAAAAGAGGCGGGGCCTATGATGAACGATCTGAATTGGAGCCTGATTTAATTACAGGATATAGCGTCGGGCAGCAGGGCGTATTCATGCTAAACATTAGCGCGTATAGCCTGTCTGTTTAATTTCACTTCTTCAGTAGGAGGACCCCTCGTCTTTCATCTCTAATAAATAATGAACTGCTAAATAAAACCAATTTGGTCAACATTTAAATTATTTTTAGATGAAAAGAAGAATGGTAGACCTGAAACTGTTTAATTGTTATATTCCCCGCGCTGAAATCATTATCTCTCGTTTATTGGAAGGCGTATTAAGTGACTGTATGTATCCTTAAATAAATATAATTTCAGCTGTAGAAGAATAGATAAACATATCTGTAATTTAGGTTCTAAAATAAGGAATTATAATAAAACAAACGTCTTTCCTTCACCACAAACAGCCATCATGTCTAAACCGAAAGTCGGCTCATTCGTGTGAAGCAGTGTTGGATGTCTGACTGAATGGCGAGCAGAGTTAGGTTTCATTTGTTCGGAATCTCTTCTTCAGAAGCTCCTCCAGGCTTTCTCTGAGACATCGCTCCCCCCGTGTTTCTTAGCTTCACAGCTTTATCTTCCTTCAGCGTTAACCATCAGCGCATGTTGTCACATGGATTTAAATTTTTAGCAAGCGTACGTCACAGCCCAGCTAGAATTTAAATATATATTTAATATTCCCCTTTTAATAATTATTATAATGTCTTTTAAATTATTAAAGTTCTTGTGCGTTTTTGTAAGCTTTTGTCTGTTTTACTAGGGAAAAAAAGGTCACTGCTGTCAGTCGACTTAAAGGGTCTCCGACTGAAGATTCGACTTGTCAACTTCTACAGCACAGCCCTATAATTTACTATGTCTGTCATGGCCTTTATCATGATATGGCATCCACCATGACATGGTATGGGTGTGTTAGTGGTACAAAAGATAGAGCACGGTGTCTCAACCTGTGGGCTGTGGACCACCAGTGGGCCATGAAGCACCCTCTAGTAGGCCTGTACTCAGATGGAGGCAGTAGCTTCTAAAGAGGCTGGATAAGTCATATATAAACGTATTAGTCATATACAGTTTTTTAATCAAAATATATATATATAATTAAAAGTCTTCAGTTTTAGAAAACATAGACGCTGGCTAGTCGCTATAGAGAGGTTTTACAGGGCACTGTAACAGGTCTCTTGTTGGAATTTAGACATGGGACTTTTCTCTATAAGTTTCTTGGAGAAATTGTATTTATAAAAGTTGATTTTAGTTTTCTGGTGGGCTGCTATGCTTCGTCGTTATCATCATGTGGAATTTGGGGTGGAAAAAGGGGGTGGGTTTGTCAGCGGATCCGACTGACTTTGGAAAAGGATTCATTATATTGGGGCACGGATGGCAGGAGCTTCACTCACAAAGACTCCTCAACTGTCTAGTGTCTTAATAGACTGAAGCCAAAAGTTTAAGAACATGTGACATGGAGGTTGCATGACTTCAGGGTTTTCTGTCAACAGTGACAATTTATCGCTGATGTGATATGGGATAAATGCACAGGAGGATGGATGCTTTGCAAAAAGCTACCTTAGAAAATCCACTTTAAAATTCAATATTGAAGCCAAACTTCAAAAGTCAGTAGAGAATGGCATGCCATTTCTAACATGAACTGGATCCAGGGAACCAGGGATTCAGGCTGGGCTCTTGGAAATTGGTAACCGACTTAGGCACAACCTAAACAGTCTTGCTGAGGTCTGGAGACCCAGAGAAATTTAGAGTGGTGCAACTGAGTAGAAATAGGAGTAACCAGCTTTACAGGATTACAGAACTATAGGATGTCACGCCACCTCTCCTTTTTATTGTTATGTTCAGGAAACTGGAGCTAAAAATGTTGAATATCTGATCTTTGAAACTCTGTGGAAACTTTTTGAGCCAAGCCAAACTCCATTAGACCATGGCCTACTAGCCATAAGGCCTTCAGGAAACTAATAAACCAAACCCTGAAAGCACCTTGCCAATTGTCTTTACTGAGGCATCCAGGCATGGTCCTAATTGTACCTCTGCATAAAGGTAGTCCAATCACAAGTCAGTCTTACTGTTCGCAACAAGGTGAACCAGGTGATCAGGAAAACCCTTAAATGTTAGATGTAGCACTAGGACTAAACTCTTCAGTCCAGCAGATCTCAATGCATCAGATTCACTGGATTCAAATGTGCACATCGTTTAGGCCTGAATAAAACACACGACATCCACAGACTACAGGCAAAGTAAGCAAACCAAATACGTAAAACTGTTAATATAAAATACAGACAGGAAGGAAAAAGGAAAACCTGATTAAATGAGTGTAGAAACACAACAAGTCAGGTGTATGCATGATCCAATTAAGCAATTAACCATGTAATTAACCTGCCACGCTCTGTGGCGTGTATCAAAACGCTGAACTACTCTAGTTGACCTCTGTGGATCGAGATGGCAGTGTTATAAGATCTGGCTGACTTTAGAAGAGGATTCATTATATTGGGGCACGGATGGCAGGAGCTTCAGTCACAAAGACTCCTCAACTGTCTAGTGTCTCAATAGACTGAAGTGACAAGTGCATTTAGATCTGTGGGAAAGACATCACTGCATGCACTCTTAAAAAAGGGAGTTGCCACAAAGTGTTCTTTGAGCAGGGCCACAGAAGAACCACTTTTGATTCCCTATAGAAAAGATTTGTGAAGGTAAGAAAAAAAAAAAACCTCCAGAAGACTCAAAGAACCTTGTTCTATGGCAGTTTAAGAGTTCTTCCCAGCACCTTTACATTGAGCTACTTTAAACTTTGAAAAAGGCTCTTCACGCTCACACGCCTTAAGAACCAGCCACTGAAAGTGGTTCTTCTATGGCATTTTGCAAAGAACCCTTTAGCCCCCCTTATTTGTAAGAGTGTAGGGTTGAAATGGATGTAGGTGCTTTAGTGTGATATTTAAGGAGAAACAGAAGAGCAAACGTTCCTTGTGACTGAGAATGTCGTAGAGGAGGTGATGGGATCTTGTCAGCAAGAGTGCCTAGTGCACAAATTTGTATCGCATAGAGATATGAAGGAAGTGATATGATCAGATCACTCATTCGTCACAATATCCCCAACAAGTGGGCCAGTACGTGCATAAGCAGCAGTGTTCCAATAACATGGAAAACATGTACACATTGAATCGCGTGAACTGGAAATGTTCCTTTATGGATCTTATGCTTATGATACTTTACCATACGTAAGGTTTGTCGCTGTCCAAAGAAAAACCAAGTATCTCCAAAATGGCAACTTTACAGGAGAGGCGAAAAACCTCATTAAATTTGAATGAAGGTCAATGGAACCGAACATCTTTCCGAGCAGTTTTGGGCCATTTCTATTGGTCCATTCTTCATGAAATTCCCACATGGTATAAACAGCAGCTCATGTGATCAAATATGACATAAAAGTAAAAATCAACAAAAATAGAGATACATGTTCTTCTTTGGACAGCCACGATATATACTCATTGTCAAAAAATAGGTGCACCCAGAAGCAACTGTAACCAAGGACAGGCCTTACCTCTGTACCTGACTCACCCAACAACCATGATTGCGGACATCCAGCGAGCAGCAATGCCCTCCATGAGTCTTCCTGTTAGTGCCAGCACTCACGATTACAATGACTGCTTTTAACGCCACATCAGCGTTGCCAGAGACCGCAGTGGTGTCATGCCTAACTGTCATAAAGTGACTCAGAATGGCAGCGTGTCATCTTTAGTGTCGAGTCCCACTTTTGCTTTGATGGAGACGAAAATTTAAATGGTTAATATCAGCAGGATCTGCATCCGAATATTCAAGCTGCATGGGGTGGGTTTTTGCAGGGAAATATTAGGAACCATAACAACTCCATGTGGAGACGTACACATGTTGTGTTAGCAAACATGGCAGCCTGACGCCACACTGTGAGAGACTACAGCTCAATAGTACTGACCATGTCAGTGTAAATGTATCTTCATTTATTGTTCCTGGTAACCTTTATCCTCCTTATGAATAGCACTGCCATCTGACACATACCTCTGGGTGCAACTATTCTTTTGCTGATGACTGTATTACATGTAGATATATTAAATGAGAGTTCAATACAGCTGTTAATGTGCAATGATGCTGCCATTGCCTGCTCCTCCTGGATCTGTTGAATCCCACCCAGCCCGGCAAGAAGGCAACACGGTCACCCGCTTTATGTCTCCCATTTCTCTAGTTAAACTAGTGTAATGGAGGTTAAGCTCATACAT
Source organism: Prochilodus magdalenae (assembly GCA_024036415.1). Taxonomy (NCBI): domain Eukaryota; kingdom Metazoa; phylum Chordata; class Actinopteri; order Characiformes; family Prochilodontidae; genus Prochilodus; species Prochilodus magdalenae. Next base: position 15,620 of record JAMWET010003525.1, on the reverse strand, counting down.
GATTCAGTGGGGCAGGTAAGCACTGTTAAATATACATCACTTTCAGCTGGAGCATGTCCAGGCAGGGGGGGGTTAGGACTCCTGCATAGGCTTCGGGTGGTCCGTGGTAGGCCTGGATAAACAAATAGCTATGAATAAATAAACGGTGAGCGAAGAGCCCACCCGAATACAAAGGAAGAGTCTGTTTTAGCCCGGGGCCATTTCTGACCAGCCTAGCGGCTATGAGACAGTACAAAGAGGACATGGAGATGATCAAGTTCAACCGTTCATAATCAGCTGCCGCGGAAATGGAAATTTTCCATTTGTTGGCAGTTCTTTTAATAAAGGAAGATCTTCAGAGAAGCACCGAGCGAGTCGGTGTGAAGGGTAGGTGTAGTGAGATTTGAAAGATGCAGTGTGACAGTAATACAAGCCATAAAATGTTCTTTCACGAGGGCATGAAATTCTGATAATAGTTTAACAAGTTTTCAGCACCACGGACAGCTCTGGATACTGAACCTCTCACTGTCAGACCCAGTCAGGTCTGACAGTGAAAGCAGGAGAAAGAGTGAGTTATGACTGAGAGAAGGTGTAAACGAGGGAGTTGAGCTCTCTGGATAATTGTGTCTGTGTGTTTTAATGAGCATGAGGACCACCGGATACTAAATGAAGGGTTTAGCTGTGGCTTAGATCTTTAAGGATATAAAGCCTGATGTTCATCATTAATACTGTGAATCAAGGCATCTTCTTCTTTTTCTTTATGTCCATCCTGCCCATGCTGTACTCAAAACAATGGAGTGACCACCCCCAGACCTTAACTTCACTGGATGTGTTTGGGTTCACTTGGATTGCGAGAAGCAGAAAATGCAACCAACTTCTCAGACTGAACTTTGGATTGGATCAAATGTAGAAACAGTTTCTTAATTTCAGCACTGATAGCAGACGACTGTATGACAGAGGACTACATGCACGCAGACCATTCGGACGACGGCCCGCCAGAGACTGCAGTGACGCCAGGCCAGAATTACATTTACGCCATTTAGCTGACACTCGTATCCAGAGCGACTTACAAGGTTAATCATATTACAGATGGGCCAGTGTAGTGTTAGGAGTCTTGCCCAAGGACTCTTATTGGTGTAGCACAGCGTAGTCACCCAGACTGGGATTCGAACCCCAGTCTCCCACATGTGGTTGTGGCTCTCTGGCGGGCAGTGGTGTTATCCGCTGAGCTACACCAACCACTATACAGAATGTTATGAAGTGACTCAGAATAGCAGAGGGTCGTCTTCAGTGGCGAGTCCCGCTTTTGTCTTTGTGTGTGGAGTCACTTTAGTGCACAGATGAATCAATCAGAAGGTCTGGTGTCACCCCACCTCCACTCCAGACTTTAACATCACTGGATGTGTTACAGCTGATTTCAACAATTCCCTAAACAACCATGTCAAGAGTGTATCCCATGGTCTTGCAAAAGTCATGCTACTGTGAGGGGTCAAATTACTGTCCTGCATCAAACAAAGAACATGACAATGGGAGTGCTAATATGTCTAGAACATGGTTCAGGACTGCCCAGCTTTGTTAAAACCTGGCAGGATAGTGGTGATCCATGAACCATGAGGTCAGATGAATATCTTAAATGAGCATAAATAGAGAAACCAGTGGTCACCAGCCACTGCTCCAGCAAATGAACTACTTAAGAGCTCTTTGATTAGTTGGATCAGATGCATTAGGGTTAGGCAAGGAGGCGGAGGAGTGGCATGTTTGAGAGGCATGATACTGTGAGTGAGGCACACCGTCAGTGAATTAGGGTTAGGCAAGAAGGCGGAGGAGTGGCGTGTTTGAGAGGCATGCGACGGAACTCACGGCTGAGACAATGCAGCAAGAACTCCAAGAACACCACTGGATATGTCTTCTGACATGGTTGTGTAAGAAATGCTTGCTGCATCAGTTAGCACTAATGAAACTGTTGTAGCTGAAACCAGCAGTATTTGCTCAATTCAACTGGAGTGGAAGTGCAGTGACACGAGTAACGTGGAACGTGTGACAACAAACTGTTCAACTGGAATTGTATTTGCTAGTTTTGATCCAATCCAAGGTTCAGTCTTCGAAGCTGTTTGCATTTTCTGCTTCTCACAATCCAGGTGAATCCGACAAACCACAAATCCAGTACATAGCTGACGGTCAGGGGAATGATTAGCAACGAGACGGTCAGTGTTATGTCGGCACAAGTGTGACAAAGAAAAGTCCACGTAGTCTAGCACTACTGGCAAATGTATCTGAGTGCCCACTCTACTCATCAATAGCTACAGTTAATTCACCACGGTACATGACCTATGCCACGAGTTCAAGTGACGACCACTTTTTTTCTATTTCTCAGACTCTGAAATAAGTATAGAAGCTATAGCTTCAGATAACTATGGAAAAAGGCATAGACACACAGCGTCATCTGATTCAACCCACGCCAAACCAGAGTCTATTTGTGCATCGGACATAGACGAGCGGACCTCAACCAGTCCATCCATTTTTCATATTAGTACAAGATCTCCCTGCAATAGTAATAGTACGACAGCATATGAAGCGCTAGATCCAAACATACCGAGTGCAATGTTGCACTGTAGCTATAACTTTATCATACGCATTTGCGACACACGGAAAAGTTACCGGACCAAAGTTCTATAGTTAAATTCCAGTCGCAAGTCATCTGAGGAATTAATCGACACGCCCTGCAAGTGTACCGGGTGGTCTCTGACATCCACCAGTAAGAGAAGTTGTAATAACACATCGGATAAAATTCGCAATAAGAAACGGACTTTGCTAACCAGGCGTGTCTACTCAGAACCTATGCTTACCAACTGTCAAGCTAATCCTGAATTTTATAGAACCTATGACATATATAGTCTGAGGACATGAGCCTCATCGCTAGAATTCAGAAGACCTATAGAGTAATATACCAGCAAGGCCCCTCCATATTAGACGTACCCGTTTACATTCACTCATACATGTATATTTATCAGGGGAAAGAACTAGCGAGGAGCCTATGTTGACGAGGCACAAAAGTAGCAGCGACTGATTTCACAGGCAAAGTGTACACACGCGCTCTACTGGCGCAGGATGGCTGCTCCCGCTAGCTTTGCATACATTCTAAGAGATAAGATAGATGACCATAGATCGCAGAGAATCACAGAGAGATGACGAATGGAGACACGGAGACACGGATCGGGGGCGGGATGGACGATAGCTTGAGTAGTAATCCTCCAAGGCACTCGAGGGGAAGTGGCGCACGTACGACGAGCCCGTTGCGTGACGAGGTGACGCTCGTTGACCTTCGACGCAAGATGAGAGTGGCATGATTATTGAACCTATCATGCATTCCTACAGTCCACACCGAGAGGGCAGAGAGAGAGCACGGAAGCCGACCGCTACGAGTCAGAGGTGCACGAAGACGGAGAGGAGCGAAGAGAACGTTCGTAGTAGAGGACCGGAGAGATTGCGCTCCGATGAGTGAGATGAAGGCTAAGAGGAAGCGGGACCAAGAGCGTCAACTGAGATTAAAGAAGAGGGCGGTGTAATCATAAACGCCTCAATGATGAGAGAGGAACCCGAATGCACCGTTGTATGAGGGACGACGAGAGAGGTGAAGAGAGAGAGAGAGTGAGGTTCTGAGGAGTAATGGCCACAACCCCCGTCAGGCCGTAAAGACTGAGCGACTGCAGGAGACCAGAGACGGAAGACTAGAGAGCTAACGATATGATGATGGAAACTCTAGACCTGAGATCATGTAATAGACTGATTCAACAAAATAGGAACCGAATGTGAGAGCCGGAGAAAGCGAGAACGTCCAGAAGAAGTGCGGAGTAGAGGAGAAAGAGAGAGGAGTTTACCCGGAGAAAACTTGTTTATGAAGTAAGACGTATGGTTAGAAAGGAAGCGTAGAAGGAGGAGCCGCCCCCCCCCGTACGAGACCAGAGAAAAGACGGGGAGAGGAGAGATGGGAGAGAGAGAACGATGAGAGCGACCCCTCCGAGAGACGCACCGAGAAGAGGAGGACGAGGTCGGGGCAGAGAGAAACGAGATGTTCCCCGAAACGGGCGTGAAGTGAGAGGACTTACTCGTAGAGACGGGGGGGGGGGCGGAGAAAAGGGAGTGACCCCTTCGAGTGATGACAGAGGAGAGGGAGAGAGGAAGAGAGAGAGAAGGAGGAGACGAGAGAGGGAAGGACGAGAGAGATGAGATAGAGGGCAGCGGACGCAAGGAGAGAGAGAAAGAGAGAGCCCACCCGACTCACGAGAGGCGAGAGACGAGAAAGATGGACGCACTCTGGAGAAGATGGCACAATTGAGAGCCCCAGTCAGACCCCCACTTCACTCTATTCTTCGTTGGAGCCCCCTCGCGCCTTTGGATTAGAGCAGCTCAAAAGAGAGCCCCGACCCTAGCCCCCCTATGAGCGCCCAAGAGGAGAGTACCGGAGAGAGCATCTAGGAGAGGGACGACGACCGAGAGGGAGGGCACGAGAGAGAGAAGAGAGAGGCCTGAGGACGCACGCCGGACGGCCCTGGAACCGGTGGGAGAGAGAGAAGGAGAGAGAGGGCCAGGTGGAGGACGCATCGTGGGGGACGAGAGAGAGAGAGAGGGACTCCCCCCGAGCAGAGAGAGAGACAGAGAGCAAGAGAGAGGCCGGATCCCCGGGAGAGAGAGAGGTGATGAGAAGAGATGGGGGAAAGAGGAGAGATGAGGAGAGGGAGGGGAGAGAGGAAGAGAGAGACGAGAGAAGAGGGAGAGAGAGAGGTGAGGGAGAACGATCGCAGAGACTTTTGAGAGCACGAAGAAGAGGGGGGGGAGCCCCCCCGAGGGAGAGAGAGAGAGAAGAGGGCGGGCGGAGAGCGAGAGAGAGTGACCCCGTGAGAGGATGGACGATAGGCAGAGCAAGAGGAAGTGGAGTGGAACTGATGAGGGAGAGTTGTGAGACCGAGAGAGAGGAGAGACGAGGCCCCCCCGAGCCCGCACGCCCACCGATCCCCCCCCTGAGGCCCACCCCCCCCACCATCGTTAGCTGACCCCCCGACGAACTCCCCCCCCCTCAACACACCCCCCCCCCCCCCCCCCCGGACGAGCCCCCCCGACCCCCCCGACGCGAGCACCACCCCCTTTCGATAGCAGAGCCGGGACAGTGGCGACTTTGAGTCCAAGAGGCCCCCCCCCCCACGCCCTACACTGGTGAAGGCCAGTCAGAGCCCGATGGATCGGGTAGCGGACGACGATAGGGTTCTGGAGCTATTAAGAGAGAACACCTAGCAGATCATTTTTGGCCCCTGACTACGAAGAGGGATGCACGGCACAGAGACGAGAGGTTGACGAGAGCAGTAAAGAGGGGTTAACACCCAGGAGAGAGAGCGGACGGGAGTTAGCAAGTAGAGAGCCAACCGATGGACAGAGGGGGCGGCGGAACGGAAGCAGCGGGAGAGAGAGAGAGCGGAGGACAGTAACGAAGAGCAGAGACTGGAGAGCAGATGCAGATGGCAGAGGAGGAGAGAGAGAGGGAGAGAGAGGAAAGATGTACGAGAGAGACCCCCCCCGACGAGTGGAGGCGCCGACGAAGAGCGAGAGGAGGCAGCGGACCGGAGAGAGAAGAACGAAGAGACCGAGAGACCGCCGAGGTACCCGAGCCGCTCGGCAGACCGAGCACGAGAGTTTTTTTTGAGAACCGCCACCCCGTTGAGAAGAGACTCCCCCAGAGAGGAGGCGAGGAGAGGAGACCCCCGATGGGCCCCCCCCCCTCGGAACGAGAGAAGAGGGAGAGTAGACACCGTAGAGAGAGGAGAGAGAGAAGGCAGAGAGCGAGAGATGGAGAGAGGGAGTGGGAGAGAGGAGAGCAGAGAGAGAGAGGAGGCGGAAAGAGATAGCAGGGTGAGCACCTGCAGAAGTTCAGCGAGAGAGAGCGGAGCCGTGAGAGGTGTAGAGGAATCCGCGAGAGAGCTTAGACGTCGCGAACGAGAGAGAGCGGATCAGAGAGAGGAGGGGACCCCCCGTCATCGTGGACGGAGAGGGAGAGAGGATCTGAGGAGACGAGACGAGACTGCCGGAACGGAACGGCCCCCAAGAGGAGTCGATCGTGAGAGGGAGAGCGAAGAGATGTGACTGAGAGCGAGAGGAGAGAGAGAGAGGGGAGAGAAGAGCGGGACGGGAGCGGAGAGAGAGAGAGGGAGAGAGAGGGACGGAGAGAGAGAGAGAGACGTAGAGCAGAGAGAGAAGGAGAGAGATGGACAAGACAGACCGAGAGCGAGGAGAGAGCAGCAGAGGATGAGAGGTGAGCATTTAGAGGGGGATGAGTACGAGAGATGAGAAGCATTGAGAGAGAGAGAGAGAGAGAGAGCTCTGTAAAAGCATGATTATCAGTCACTTTCAGGCTACTCTTCGGGCTTATGGAGGTCATGTTCATTGATCTGGCATCACAGTGGGTTAGCTCCTCCTCTGCACACGACAACACACACAGACAACTTTACGAGAGGCTCAGCGCAGCGCTAGTCTTATGACCCTCTGCAAGTGAGGCTCTTGCCGACGCATAGAGGGACAAATGAGGTGGCGTCTCAGCCCTGGCTATATTAATATCATAATTATCCCCAACTCTCTGGCCTCTGCCGCTACACCTCAGCCCTCTAATGTAGGATTTGATGGAGAAGGAGAGCGGAGGAATTACATTCGATTAGCGCTAAACAAGAGACGTGCAGTGATTGAATCAGTTAAGAGAGGCACCGCCACTGACACCAAGTGTGTGTGTAAGTGTTCTTCTAGGTTGGGCACAAAGGCTCGACGGTAGAGGTAAACTGATAATAGGCTCTTAACATCTAGGCTCCCTCGGCGGTCATTCCCACTTCCCGGCAGTCTATTCTGCGTGAGTGAGAACTTTTTGGGTTGGGTCTGTTCGCAGCAGTGCATGCTGGGTAATAGCGCTAATGCTTCCCCAAAGCCCCGGCCTGGCCCGGCACTGAAAGAGAAGGAGCTCTGTCGAGAGAGCGAGGCAATACCACCGAGGCTCTGCTTGAGGAATGAAATGCTATCTGTAGGAAGAGCGTTTTAAACGAGTGCAGAAGGTTGAAAAAAAAAAAGAGTGGAGAGATTCCTCACAGGCCTTCTTTCTCATTACCTGCCCTCCTCCCCACGTTTATTACTTAGGAGTTCCTCGCCAAAGCAGACCCAGCGCAGATAAAGAGGGAGGCGCGCTTACACACTCATCTCTAGAGGCGACACCGATCCAACCACCAGAACATGCTGATAAAGATGGAAGCCGGTCGTGTGTAGAGAAGTTTGGTCTAATGGCGTGTTTGGTTGATCTTGTAAGTGAATGTAAGTTAACACATGTTCTAGCGGAAACCCCTGAACATTTTTATGTGCTGACGTTACAGGCTGCATGTTGAGTTGCCTGCAACTTTTACACAAAGCAACTCAAAAGCAATCAGTGTTGAGTAAATTTGATGCACAGTAAGAGTCTTGCTATATTAGGTCAGTTGTAATGTGCAGTTTACATGTGCAGCTTTTTTCTCCTATAGCCTACCTACGTATTTATTTATCTGTGCAGTGTTTTTCATATACAGGGGTTGGACAATGAAACTGAAACACCTGTCATTTTAGTGTGGGAGGTCTCATGGCTAAATTGGACCAGCCTGGTGGCCAATCTTCATTAACTGCACATTGCACCAGTAAGAGCAGAGTGTGAAGCTTCAGTTAGCAGGTAAGAGCACAGTTCTGCTCAAACTACTGCAATGCACACAACATTATGGGTGACATACCAGAGTTCAAAAGAGGACAGTATTGTTTGTGCACGTCTTGGCTGGCGCATCTGTGACCAAGACAGCAAGTCTTTGGTGATGTATCTCAAGAGCCTACGCGTATCCAAGGGTAATGTCAGCATACCACCAAGAAGGACGAACACATCATCCAACAGGATTAACCGTGGACGCAAGAGGAAGCCTTGTCTGAAAGGATGTGGATGTGAGGTCTGGTGCTAACCCGGATTGTATCCAAAAAACATAAAACCACGGCTGCCCAAATGACGCTGTGTTGGCTGCAAAAGGAGGCCCTACACCATACTAATAAATGACTGTGGTCTAAAACCAGGTGTTTCAGTTTCATTGTCCAACCCCTGTATATGATCACTACATATGTTCATAGAGAATGACATCTCAGTTTTGACTCTGTTTCTTTGGAGTTGAGATGCAGAAATTTAGCATGAGTTGGAGGATACACTGTGAAACCCAAGTGCAATTTAGTTTCATGTATGTTTCAAGCAACTCAGGTTTTTGCAGTTATTTACAGTGAAATGTTTTTTTGTCACGTCCTGCCTTGTCTCTCCCTTGTTGGTCTGTTTTCTCTGGTTTTGTTTCTTGTCACTTCCATGTGCCTTTTGCTGCCCTGTTCCATGTGCTTCTGGTTTTTGGCTCCTCCTGTCTCCGCCCCTGTGTCAGTCCTCTCACCTGTCCTTGGTTTGTAGCTCCGCCCCTTCCCAGGTGTTCCTTGTTCACTTATTCACTTGTAAATAAGATTCTCCAGAGGTTTTGACTTTTATTATTTATAATGTTTATATTGTTGTTCTGTTCACCTGTCTTAGTTTTGGTACTGAGTACCTTCTGCTGTAACACTGTAAATTTCCCCACTGTGGGACTAATAGAGGATTATCTTATCTTATCTCATCTTATCTTATCTTGACCCCCACATGACAATTTTATATTGTTTATATTTATATTATTATATTGTTTTATATTGTTATATTGTTTGTTTTCCATAAATGAATGTTTATATTGTACATTATAATTAGCAGTTTAATGACCTTTGTATTGCACTTATAATGACCTTTGTTAATGTGTATTGTGTTGCACTTATAATGACCTTTTCTCCTCTATAGGAATGAGCACTGGGCTGGGGTTGCCAGGTAATGCTTTACTTGCTCTATGTCTGTGTATTAATCTCTAGGTACCAGCACTGGTCCCCTGTTCGGGCAGTGTCTGAGCTCGTGGTGAGTTTTAGGCTCTAAACTTCCTACTAGCTGGAATATTATCCAATGGAACACTAAGCACGGTTGTAAGTCGCTCTGGATAAGAGCAGCTGCTAAATACCTTAAATGTAAATGTAAATGTAGCAGATAAATGGGATATTTTTATATGCCATAATTTTATATTCCATTTCTCTGTCGAGGGTGTGGTAATGTAACATGGGACATGACGAGGAGACATGATGCAAGTCCAAGTTTTTAATGGACAACTAAAAAGAGAAAAACTAAGACACAAGGAAAAATAAAAAAACGAAACACTACCATGAACAATGCTAATCCTACTATACATACATGTTTATGTATCAGTATCTTTATGGGCAGATACATTAAATACGTCCGTCCCACAATTCCTACATTAGTAAACCTGTCTCTCACTTTCTCTCTCTCTCTTCTCCCCTTTCTCCCCCCTCCTCCTGATTGTCTCTTGCTCTTTTTTTCGTTCTGTCTTACTCCATCACGCTCGTCCCCACCCTTCTTACTCCCTTCTCGCTTTCTCCTGACTGTCTCTCGCCGTGATCACGAGCACCACACCCTTTCTCTAATGACGTGCAACGGCTTCGTGTATCATCCTTCGAGGCATGTCTCTAACTCTTTGCTTATTTAACGCTGGACAGCAGATGTATATGTCATCTGAGGCATTAGTCGACTATTTGCAATCTAAGACTCGGTGCGAAGGGTAGTAATGACCTTTGGGTCGGCGGTTTCTGAAGCTGACACGTGTCTCTGAAGCTATTCCTGTCTATTTTGGCATTGGTTTATTGGCAGGCCTGGGAGACATATGCCATATGCCTGGGACAATCTGCCTCATGGTACTCTGGGATAGCAGTCAGATAAAGCATATTGTAACATTTAGTCAACAAACTTGATTAGTCATTGTTACTCACGGGTAGAAAAACATGCCTAAGAGCCTTTTACTTAAAAATAAAAGCACTCTATAAAGATACAGCATGATGCACACAGTAATTCTAGCAGATTGTCACACTCTACCAAAGTGTCAGGGGCGATATGGCTTTTATTGTTTTGATTGACTATAAAAGAGGAAGCTGTCTGGCTGCACAGACAGAGCTCTGAATAATGCTAGTGATAAGATGTGGGGCAAGAATAGAGACAACCACGGAAGACATACGGTTTAATGAAAAAGAGTAAACTAATTAATCATTAATTATTCAAATATAGTCTCTGTCAAAATGCTGGTCACCCCAGAAGTGATCAACCAACAGTAATGAATCCTGAGACATCCAAATGATTCAAGTTTCATGCTTGGCTGCGCATATGACTTAGCAAGGATGAGTCTAATCGCTGGCCCAATAACCATGATTGCGGACATTCAGTGCCAGGACCACTGGCAGACGGCTGCGCGATGCAGAACTACATGCATAGAGGTCGTTACGATGACTGTCCTTAACACCACGCCAGCATCACCAAAGACTGTCATGGAGTCACTCAGCGGGTCATCACTGGTTTGGACAAACCAATCCATGTGTGGAGGCACCGTGGTCAGAACTGTTTGTTGTAACATGTCCAGAAGGCCTGGTGTCCCTCCACCTCCACCCCTACCACAACATTTGCAAGAGCTGTGCGAGAATATTCAAGCTACATGGGATGGATTCTCACAGGACACCATTAAGAACCTCTACAACTCCATGCCAAGACTTCTAGCATGCTGTGTTAGCAAACATGGCTGCCCAATGCCATACTGAGAGACACTACTTCCATATGTTCAGTAAATATTCCCACTATCAGTCTAAACTTATCATCATTTATTGTTCCTGGTAACCTTTATCTTCCTTCCCAATAGCACTGCAGTCCAACACTTCTTTCTGGGTGCAACTACTTTTTTGACAATGGCTGTATATATTATAAGCTTACATCACATTGTCTTTATTGTCCCAGAGGGGCAGTTTGGTAACATCCTCCACAGGGAACAGACCTCTGCACATTTAAATGCAGGATTGATGTCATAAGTACAGTCAATCTGACAGATTGCAATACCTCCCAGGAAGCATAGAGGGCGAAATGACTTCTATTGTTTCACTGCATCATTTGAAACATGCTGAAGCAGAAACTAACAAAAGCATATCAACTAGATTAGTACATAAACTGATCATAGAAATAATACTTAGTTATGGCGGTTATTGCAACTAAGGTATTATTCAGAATACCTAACCGAAATAAGGGGTTTACACGACACATGGCTGATCTGCAATGTAAGAACATTCAGAGCAGAATTTAAGCACTGATGTGTGTGGAAATGTGACCATTCAGGCAATAAGGGCCGCGTAGGATTTGCAGAAAACAAGTAACTGGCATTAGGCAACGAGTAAAACAGCTTTTCCCTTCCCCATCATATGGGGACTGCCTAATCAAAGCTACTGTACTAAGTCATTGTTGTTTACCACAAAGGAGCATGTTGTGCTTCAGTGAACTACATAACTGTAGAAAGCAGGGCAAGAAAACTCTCCCAGACTTAGCTGGAAGCCTCCAAAACTTTGAATCGAGAGAGGAGACACAAACCAACAAAAGAGTTGGGCCAGAATGCCTGAGGCGGTGTTGCGTTTCCTCAGCTCTGGTGACATACAGTCAAGCAGGAAAGTCTGCACACCCCTTTCACCATCTTCACGTTTTACTACGTTACAGACTTATTCTACACAGACAGAGTTTCAATTCTACACATAGTGGCCCACAAATTGAAAGCAGGTTTTAAGTAATTTGTGCTAATTTACTATAAATAAAAATGTAGAATATCATGTACACAAGTGTGCACACCTCTGATATGACACCCAAAAGTGAGCTGAGGTACATTTTGTTTCCACTGATATTTGGAGTAATTGGAGTCCACCTGTGGTAAATTCAATAGACTGGACATGATTGGCGATTGCCAACACCCGCCTATGAAAATACAGTCACCTACGCCAACTAGACCTCATTTACATGTGGTCACTTCATGCATCCTGAGTATCAGGATTGTAGCTCCCTAAAAACGGAACACAAAAAAGGGAAAAACAAAACAAAACAACTATTCGGGTTACTTAAGCCACTTCAGGAGGTGAGCTGAGAAGCATTGGAGGCAGTGCTTCCCAGTACAACCCACACCCCACCTCTTGCATCTGTGATTCGTCTCTGAGAAGATGAGAATCATGGAGGATACACGTGGTCAGGGACCAGATAAAAATGCAACATACATGTACAGACGCAAAACGTTGGTAAACGTAATTGGTTGCTACCTAATGACCTGATTTGCATATTCAGGGAGATCTCAGTCTAGCTGGAGATGTGCGTCAAGTGTAAATGCATGTGACTGTAACTGAAACATAGCATCTCCACAAACACACCTAACAGCTCTGACTGGATTTGTAACAGACTGGACAAGTTTCTGAATGAAGGCCACATCGGTGCTCAGACATTTTAGCATCAAAGGATTAAGCAGTTGGGCCAGATTTGGTGGATGCCTTCCCAGGCACACCTCCGAGGAGAGTTTCCTGTAGACTGGGACTTTAGGCACGGATGGTAGACCCGTATGACCGTACACTTCCATACACCTGCAGATTCAGCTGCTTCCTTCACACTATGGCCTTTAGCATGCCCAAATGCAGTCACTTCGTTTAGCCAGTCATTAACATCTGCTTTGGACCCACATGGAACAAGACGCTCACTGCACCATACCTCTCTTCTCAATCTATGAATCCTGCCACACACACCTGCAGGTATTCATAGCCCCATCATCCTCATGCAACACCATATGCAGGAGTTACTACCTCCTTAAACACACAAGGAGACTCATTTTGTCTGGTGAGCTTATTTCATTAATATTGATGAGAAAAAAAGCAGGTGAACTGTGGGTCCTCTAAAAGAGGTGAAAACTGCACTACAGCTTCTGTGAGAAGGGGTTAAGAGGGTATGTTTATGTGTGTGTGTGCGGGCACGCATGTTTGTGACCCTGCCTCCCTCTCTGCAGTGTCAGGGTATGCTTTGATCAGGCGGTTAATCTCCATTAGTTTATTCATTAGACTTGAAGAAGTGCTGTAGTGCTCACATTGATATGGGAGGGAGAAACTCAATGACTGCAGAAAAAAAAAAAACAGCCAAAGATAACAAAGACTCTCCATAACAGGTGTCATATATAAATAGATCAAAGGGCGTAACACTTGAGCAACCCCCCCTCTCACCCCTCTACCTTCAAGAACACCCCTCCACCCCCACTCGCCTCTATAAAGCATGAGGCTCCTGAAAGCATGGCATGCAGAAAAGGCAGAACAAGAGAGAAGCTGATCAAAGACCTAGATAAACTTGGGGAGATAAACCAGGGACTCCAAGGACTATACATAACTGCAGGCTTTCACTATAGAACTATATGCAGCTGCGGAGAACTGGGTCTTCTGTCTGCATGTAGAGCTCCTTCAGATAGTTACGTAAAGACATGCGTTTGCCAGAGCTGCCACAGCAAATGCGACACATTGTGCACAAAATACAAAATTCACAGCTGGAAAGTTACACAGGGCTAGAGCGACAGACCAGCAGTAAGAATAGGGGAAATGCTGAGCAAGAATGTGGAGTAAACCTTCCCTGCTGCAACGGAAAGACAACAAGCAGAGTAGTAAGAAGTGCTGGGTGATGTGTCTTCTGTAATAGGGCTGCGTATTGACAAGAAACAGGCCATTCGATTACTATCATGATGCAGGTGTTATGATTTGATATATTGAGGTATATTGCGATACTGTAAGAACGGCGATATATTGCGATATTTAAAATATATAATTAGAAAACACAAACACATCATCCTAAGCGTAGTTTACTAATGTTAACATGGTGTGCTTTTATTAAATGCTCTAATGGTGACAAACACTGCAACCTATAGACTGCCGATCTAAAGAAAACCTAAATCTTCAACTGATTAAAAATTGATACTGTGGATATATATACTTAGATATAATATATATATATATATATATATATATATAGATATAATAAATATTGGTCCAAAAAAAATCCACACATTTGAGAAATATTGAATTGCCCAGTATATATATATGTATACATATCTATATTATACAATATACTGACATAAAATATATATTTATGTATAAAAAAATATTTCTATATCTTCATACAACGTCAAGTCTATAACTGTGACGAGGAGTTTTATATGTATGTGTATATCTATGTATATATATATATATATATATATATATATATATATATATAGATTACAAGTGCATAGTGGTTTTACATTACAGGTTTTCAGAGTCAGACTACAACAGAAGCAGTGAGGACAAAATGCAGACAGAAGAAACAAACTATCCTATAATCATAGAAACCAAGATACCAAAGCAGAGGTCAAGACCAAAAGAAGCTAATTACAGAGAAGCACGACAAGAGACCCAGGGACAGTCCCAATGAGTTCTAGAGTTGCGTGAGAATGGGTGTGGCCAGGGTGGAGCCATTAAAGAAGCCCTGTGCTGTACCACACATTGACAGGAGGGGGCAGTATGTGTCAATAGCCGTACTACCATCAGCAAATGGTTTTAAATGGTAACGAATTACTGATATACTTCACAAACCCAGTACGATGAATTACAGCAGTGCCACACAACACTAATGCACAGACTCACTCATGCACAGACATACCTATACACACGCAACTCCACAGCAAGCTGTAGAGGGAGAGACGGTTTTACCTGCAGCAGCCAGTAGCACCTGCGGTGGAAGGTGGGGATGATGGAGGAGTGCACGTAACAGCCGTAGAGACACTGCAGGAAGAGAGAGAGTGACAAACAAGCGGTTAGTATAGCCCACAAAACCAATCCATCCCACTCAGGCCCCCCATGGGCGATCATTTTACAAACCACAGCACAACATGGCTAAGGTCATTCCAAGGTCATTATGTTTGTTCAAGGTTATTTTAAGGTCATGGCCACCACTATGCAGGTGCTTGTTCTATATTGCCTCCCAGGCTGATTAAGGCAGTCCTTCAGCTCTGTTGGACACATAATAGGACATTTCAGCATTTTCCATACAAATGTTATGAGGTCATATGTCCACCTGACCACTTCTGACAGAGGTATGCGAAGTCAAGTCACATTTATTTATATAACGCTTTTTACAACAGCGTCACCAAGCCCCCAGTGAGCAAGCCAAAGGCGACAGTGGCAGGGAAAGATTCCTCAGAGCAAGAGGAAGAAACCTTGACTCAACCAAGACTCAAAGGGGGAACCCAACCTCAGCCAAGTTTAGAATTACAGGCAATGGACAGGAGCAGTGTTGAGTGTTTTTGAGCCAGGGAAAGATTAAAGATTAATCTGTCAGATTAGTCTGTGATTAAATAGCAGGATCGTCATATGGCGTGTGATGCAGGTGACCCCCCCTCACAGTACTAGACAGGGAGAAGCTTCATGGTAGGCAAGCTGGTCAGCAGGAACTTAGTGGCACCCAGCTTAGGCAGGTGAACCAACGGCATCAGAGCACACAGGATGGGCAGTAGCTCAGACCACAGAGATTTAGGCCGAAGCTCTGGTCCGGCAAAGAAGCTCAGGCACACAGACAATCAGCTCCGACAGATGGACTGAGAGAGCACTATACAGTGTGAGCAGTTAGCAGGGACTGA
>JAMWET010003524.1:582500-612164 GCA_024036415.1 Prochilodus magdalenae | reverse complement strand
CTCCTCCCTGGGACCAGCAGTCCTGCTGAGGTGAGCATCTTAAACCGCACCAGCGGACTCTCTGCTGGAGCTTATCTACTGAATCTGATCTGTACTCTGTTGTAGTTTAGTCGTGTTCAAACTTAGCCTCTGTCCCATTTGTTAGATTGTCCCTGGATTGTCCCTATTCCTGCCACTTCAACTTAAACAAATACGACAACACATGTTTATTATTTTTCATTATTAACTAAGATACTAAGTCATTATTTCAGATAGTAGCTCTCATTATTTCGAGATACTGAGTCATCACACAGAGATGCTATCTCATTATATTGTGATTCAGTCATTATTTTGCAATACTATAATTATTTTGAGATACTAAGTCATTACACTGAGATAATATCTTATTATTTTGAGATACCACGTTATTTTTTGAGATATTATCTCATTGTTTTGACGCTCTGAGTCAGAAATACTCTGATTATTTTGAGATGCTAGCTCTTATTTTAAAACACTAACTCAGTATTTTGAGTTATTTTTGAAATACTAAGTCATTATTTTGAGATACCAAGTAAATATTTTGAAATACTGAGCCATTACATTATATTAAGAATATTTTAATAATTCATGAAATAATTCATTATTTTGAGATACTATCATTCTTTTAAAATACTAAGTTGTTTTGACATACTAAGTCCTCACAAAGAGATAGTATCTTATTACATTGAGATTATTAATATTATTTTATGATGCTAAGTCACTATTTTGAGACACTATCTCATTATGTTATGATGCTAAGTCATAATTTTGAGACACTATCTCATTGTTATGACGCTAAGTCACTATACTGAGAGATACTGTCTCATTGTGTAAATGCTAAGGTCACTATTTGTGAGACAAATATTTATAGGTTATGATGCTAAGTCACTATACTGAGACACTCTCTCATTGTTATGATGCTAAGTCACTATTTTGAGACACTATCTCATTATGTTATGATGCTAAGTCATTATTTTGAGACACTCTCTCATTGTTATGATGCTAGGTCACTATTTTGAGACACTCATTGTTATGATGCTAAGTCATTATTTTGAGACACTATCTCATTATGTTATGATGCTAAGTCATTATTTTGAGACACTATCTCGTTATTTTATGATGCTAGGTCATTATTTTGAGACACTATCTCGTTATTTTATGATGCTAAGTCATTATTTTGAGACACTATCTCATTGTTATGATGCTAAGTCACTATTTTGAGACACTATCTCATTATTTTAGGATGCTAGGTCACTATTTTGAGACACTATCTCGTTATTTTATGATGCTAAGTCATTATTTTGAGACACTATCTCATTATTTTACGATGCTAAGTCACTATTTTGAGACACTATCTCATTATTTTACGATGCTAAGTCATTATTTTGAGACACTATCTCATTATTTTACGATGCTAAGTCATTATTTTGAGACACTATCTCATTATTTTAGGATGCTAAGTCATTATTTTGAGACACTGTCTCATTATTTTAGGATGCTAAGTCATTATTTTGAGACACTGTCTCATTATTTTATAATGCTAAGTCACTATTTTGAGACACTATCTCATTATTTTATAATGCTAAGTCACTATTTTGAGACAGGATCTCATTATTTTATAATGCTAAGTCACTATTTTGAGACAGTATCTCATTGTTATGATTCTAAGTCACTATTTTGAGACACTGTCTCATTATTTTATAATGCTAAGTCACTATTTTGAGACACTATCTCATTGTTATGATTCTAAGTCATTATTTTAAGACACTATCTCATTTTTTTACGATGCTAAGTCACTATTTTGAGACACTAAGTCATTATTTTGAGACACTATCTCATTATTTTACGATGCTAAGTCACTATTTTGCGACACTATCTCATTATTTTACGATGCTAAGTCATTATTTTGAGACACTATCTCATTATTTTGCTATCAGTTCTCATCATATAGAAATCTAGATATTTTGAGACACCCATACATACACATGCACAGACAATATGCAAACCTCCACACAGAAAGAGCTCCAGCCACCAAGTCAGGGATCAAACCCAGGTCCTTCCTGGGCTGTGACCTGTGAGGAGACAGCACTACCCACTGTGCTGCCCTCCTATAACTCCAACATGTATATTAGTAGCCAGAACCTTTTCATTAGGCTGACCATAGCGTAATACTTGACTGGGTAATCAGCCTTCATACTGTAGCATGAGCAGGAGCTTACACTCAGAACCACCCATACAGAACAGCCATGTGTGAAAACCACGTGTTTATTAGTAACCACAAGTTTTTAACATGGTAACACACACATGTGAAGTTCAGGTGACTTTCAAAGGGTGGATTCACCTGGTAACATCCAGCCTACATATTAAACACCCGCTGTACTCCGCTGTAAACAGGAATTAGCCGATATGACAGACATTACTACATGATTACGCATGATAGTCACATTCATTTCTGATAGTTACTTTTATACCTACCTCATCTTATCATCAGATGGGCTACGTCATACAATGCAGCTTACTGCAACAGCCGATTTATCAGTGTGGTCATAATTCCATTAAGACTAACAAAAAATAAAAAACCCACATGTTTAAATACAGTTTTACTGAAAGACCCAAGTAATGATTATATCCTGTTTTCCATTACACTACCAGTCAAATATTTGGCTACACACAGCAGGTTCTCAATATGTTTATCTTAATGCTTCACTCTAGAATAAAAATATGAGTAAAGCTAGCACTCATGGAATTATCCAGTCCACCTTAAAACCCTCCAGAGTGGAGCTGTACAGGATGAGGAACCAGCTTCCTTACCCTGCAGTGGAGCTGATAGAACAAGGTTTATTACTAAGCAGGTTTGGAGCGATTCTATTGGTCGGTCCATCATGAATATTCACTAACCTGAAAGGAGAGCTAGAGCTTTTACACTGTGCAGAAAAAGAGATCAAAGTTTTTACACCACTAAATATATATTAGAGGTGGAGATATGGAGGAGTATCATACTGTGTACATCAGGAGTAGATGTGGTGTAGCAGGATATGGACTGGTTCAGACTCTCATCAGGTGGAGCTGTTCAGTGTACCACTGTAGAGTCTTTAAGATCACCAACACCATCCATTTAGAGGGGCGTGTCCAAACTTTTGACTGGTGCTGTCTGTAATGTGCTACATACAACGTGCCGGAAATATGGTATTGCACTGATGTAACGCAGAAAGCCAATGTTAGCTGCTTACCTGAGCAGGTGTTTAGTTACCTGTGAGATATGCAGATAATTTAAAGCAGATTGATATCTACCATGTAACCGTCTCTCTGTTTAACTGGGGTGTTTATGCTTCACAAGAGGGTGTCAGTGTGCACCTCTGGGCTAAATGTGGTAAACGGATCAGGGCGGTGTTGAGTTTAGAAAACATCACTCACTCATCATCAAAAGAATAGCTGCGCCCAGAAAGAATTAGCCGACAGAAAGGAAACCTTAGGATTCAGGCTCAGCCACACATGACGTAAGCAAGGACGGGCCTTATTCCTGTACCTGACTGATCCAACTGTCAGTGAGCACGTTCAGTGAACAGTGGTGTCCTCCATGAGTCATGCTGTTAGTGCAGCACCATTGGCAGACGGCTGCACCACGCAGGACTACATGCACACAGACCGTTACCACGACTGTCCTTAACACCACGTCACCGTCACCAAAGACTGCAGTGGTGTCGTACCAGACTGTCATGGAGTGACTCAGAATGGCAGCGGGTCATCTTCAGTGACGAGTCCCGCTTTAGTCTTGGTGGAGACGCCCAACGAATCCGTGTGTGGAGGCACCGTGGTCAGCACCAAGATGAACGGTTTGTTGTCACACGTCCAGAAGGCCTGGTGTCCCTCCACCTCCACCGCACCATCTGCAGGAACTGTGTGAGGATATTCAAGCTGCATGGGATGGATTATCACAGGACACCATTAGGAACCTCTACAGCTCCATACCGAGACGTCTGGTGTGTTGGGTTAGCAAACACGGCGGCCCGACGCCATACTGAGAGACAGACTTCTGTATGTGTAGCTCAATAAATATTGATCATATCAGTCTAAACTTATCATCAGTTATTGATCCTGGTCACCTTTATCTTCTTTCCCAACAGCACCGCAATCCCACACCTACTTCTGGGTTCAGCTATTCCTTTGATGATGGGGCTTCTAATCCAGCTCACTTGAATAGGACTTGACTGCTGGATGCATGTTGCCGGAGCAGTTGGATAGCAGTTGTCATGCTGCTTCTCGGAAATGTCTTTAGTCTCTTATCCTGGTAACCTCCATCTTCCTTCCCAACAGCACCACAATTCCACACTTCATTCTTTTGAGGATGAGTGTTTATGATTCATCTTAGGAAAGCCAGTAGAGAAAGTCTGCAAAAATGCCATGATGGATGATAAACCCCACCTTCTCCAACTTAGAAAGTTTATACCACAAGAAGGGTTTCTCTGGCTCAAGTGGCAGATTCCCAATCTGTCTGTCTGGAAGGAAATCTCTCATAATGCTACCTATTACAAGGCCCAAGGCTGGAGTTCCCAACACCTCCCACTATTTCACACACAGACAAGACAAACATGGCAGTATTGTTTTTGATAATTGTGCTGTGAATTTTTATTGCATGTTATTATGATTACATATCAGCTGAAACCATGGATACTGGCATTGCGTTTGTGTGTAAAGACTTCTAAATGGCACTGATTACCCTTAAACTGCTCTGTCTGTCTCCTTCAGAGGTTTTAAGCCTTCCTCCAGGCGATGGTGCCAACGTCATCATCTTCATCAGAGGACATATTTGTGACCATCAAGCTAAATCATTCATGTAGATGAACAATCAAATCAAACAGGAGTTACATCTGAAACTGGAACCTCTGGGAAAACACAAAAAGTTGGGTTACACCACCACCTAGGGGTCAGCTGAAGAACTGCAACGCTAATCCAGTTCAGGAAGACAGGAGTCTTAAGCAGGACTTTGATGGAAGAAGGAAGAAGTAAAAAGAAAATAAATAAAAACACAAAAAAATGAATCTCCCTTTTTAAAGTAAGTAGACCAGCCACATATTAAAATAACCTTCGCCATCTGACTGTTAAAATGGTCTCTCTCAACTCTTACATAACTTGGTCATATTCCTTGAAAGCAGAAAAAAAGGAGGAGGGGAGCATTGAAATTCTCAAGGGTGACTCGGCACAGGACCAAACATACCAAATGCCAAACGGCTTAAAGAGATGATGCACGTGCATACGTGGCCTCCAGGTTCAACAGTCACATTGATATGTAAACCGTCTCGGATTCTTTATATCATAAACATCAACACACTGACAATTACAACTGCCTCGGGGGATCAATACTCCACAAACAGCCACTCCTATACTCTCCCGTATTTGAAAAGTACGGCTGTGTAGCGATTTCTACAATACTCCCTCTCTATGAGCACACGTGGGCCGTAGGGATGGCTGAGCCAGCCGCTGTATGCCACTGTAGTACGCCAACTTGACCCTACTCTGTCGACAGCCGAAAGCGAAAGAAAACAGCAGTGTATATGTAAGGCTGTCGATGCATGTGTGCGAGTGTGCGTGCCTAAGATTGACCTGCTCACAAAAGCCCCTCTCAAACACAAACAGTCATATATACAGACCCTCATGCACCGCCATACACATAAATCACAGACATACATTCGATTAGAGACCACTGCTGTGCAGATACATGGATACACAATTCAGACATGCAAACTCAAACACACACACTCGCGCGCACACACACACATACAAAAGATCCCATGCACCACATGGGACATGCACCACTTCTTGTCCAATACTTGGTTAAGCATCCAGTTACACCCAGACTTCCTGTGTTTTTGTGCTTCAGGCTCGAGCAGAACACCACACTGACATCAAAGGCCGGACTTCTATTTGCAATAGTCGGAATTCTGAATTGCAAGAGCTGCTATTTTAATTCCACCGATTATTTAACTTCTAGGGTTTAACTGAAGAAATTCAACCCAACCAGAACTGTAAGTCTGACCCCTTAGCATTAGAGCCTCAGCTAAAATTAAAATGCTGGTCTTCTCAGCCAAAAAAGGCCCAGTGATTAATGCACAGGAAAATGAATTTGGGTAAAGGGGGGGCAACAAAAAAAAGCTTGGCATTATAATTATTCGCACCCATGTCTCAGTGTGACGACTATAGTGCCTGCATCTGTTTGGTTCGGGAGATGCGATGAAACAACGTCGGGCTGTGAACACACAATATTGAGAACTGCTGTAATCCGGGGATAAAGGATGCATAATCAGGTATATCGAGGAAAGAAATGATGCATGTGGTGGTTTTTAGTTGTCCAGCGAGCTTATCCGACGATGCTGATGATGAGTGTTGGCAACAGAACCTAAATCCTAGAGTCTTAGCTTGGCTTCGTGAAGTTGTAGTTTGTGTGTGTGCGTCTATGCAGTGTCAAAATCTGAATGATCCTGTAAAAAATTATATGAAAATTTTCTTTGTTTCAGAGGCATTTTAGCATTTTTCCATTTTTGATGTACATTTTTTCTTACTTATGTTGTTTTTTTTTGTTTTGTATAAATCCACCAACTCAGCACACGACAAAAGATTTCCACTCGTCAAAAAAGAAAAAAAAAAACAAAAAAAAAAAAGAAAAGAAAAAAAAAAAACAAAAGGAAAAATAATAATAATAATAATAATAATAATAATAATAATAATTAACCCTTCATGCATAATTCCTGTCCCGAATCTCACTGATTGCGTTTTTTTTTTTACTGTATTCCATATGCATCTCTATCATTTTAAAAATCTTCTCATTTACTTTAATATAACATTTTTTTTTCATTTGAGTCTTTTATATATTTTTTTTATTTCCATTTTTTCCTTAGCGAGGCATGTCCAGGGCTTCAAGGTATTGCTCCTTGAGTCTCCATCTCTTCTACAGTCTTTGGTCCTTCACACCACTAGGGGGTTCTGCAGTGAAAAGGACAGACACAGCTCCACCACAGGTAGGAGAAGCAGCACAGAAGCTAGTGGAGGAGGAAATTAAACACCTCCTGCATGATTTAAGCCCCTGGAACTCCACCCCGTTTGATTTTTTTGTGTTTTTTTTTTTGTTCATTTTTGTTAAACAGCTTTTAAAAAAAAGAAGAAATCGCACATCCCTCAGACAGGGGTGAAGAGTACTACTGCCAGCGCCCCCCTGTGGCCATAAGAGAAACCACCTGCTTGAGTCTGGGAAAACAGCGCCCCCTATCTGCACAGGTCCTCGTGCACCGCCTCCCGCTGAGGTTTCCTCCTTTTGCTGTTGCCTTGGTGATGGGCCTTGCTGCTTTGGTGGGTTTTGTTGCTGGAGATGCTCTGCTGGCCTTGAGAGCTTTTGTTTGACCGTACCGGCCGGCTCTGCTGAAGAAAGAGAGCAAAACAAAATTAATATATTGTGACTTTTCATGATTGCTGTGTGTGTGATATTTTATTTCCAGGGTTTAATTTTACCCAGGCAGGAAAATCCTTTGATCCAGGGCTCAGGACGACCAGATTCTCGTACAGTTCATGATTTACCTGTTCAGACCACCCTGACTAATCACCATGTTGTTGACTCTAAGCCATTCCTTTTATCCACTATGCTTAAAATTTAGCCTTTAAAGGGGACCCATTAAGTTCTCCCAGTTCTTCCTTTTCACTTAAGTGTGCTGTTTTTGTTTGGTCTGGAACACAACAAAGCTCAAAGGCATGCCGGTAAACCCTTTTCCTCAGCTGCCTGAAATGCCTCGGCGGAATTCCACTGTGTTAACAAGATAACACAATCTTATAACCGGCAAGCTTGGCCAACTCTCACACAATGCTGCCACTATCAACCAGTCTGGATGTTCACCAATTTAAAGACCCAGGAACTCAAACAGCACTTCAGACAGAGGGTGAATAAAGATGGTTCTGAAATACTTTGTCAAATTGTATATAGTATGCGAAAAATGTATTTATGGAACATTGAACTATGTAAATCTATTCTAGTAGACACCCACTGGTCACCTCGTTATCAGCACCACTGACCATACAGGACACTCTGTAGTTCTACAGGTCCAGACTGTAGTCCATCTGTTTCTCTCTATACCTAATACCCTGTTCTTTAATGACCCCCACAGGACCACCACAGAGCAGGTGTTATGTCGGTGGTGGATCATTCTCAGCACTGCAGTGACACTGACGTGGTGCTGGTGTGAGTGGGCCAGACACAGCAGTGCTGCTGGAGTGTTTAAACACTGTGTCCACTGACTGTCCACTCACTCTTGGACACTCCTACCTTCGGTGGTTCACATTGAAGCACTGCATTGACTGCCCACAGGAGACTGTCCCACAGAACGCTGTTGTGCTGGATAGCTTTGGTTGGTGGACGATTCTTAGTCCAGCAGTGACACTGAGGTGCCCAGCAGCACTGCTGTCTCTGATCCACTCGCACCAGCACCACAAACCCTAACACACCACCACGTCAGTGTCGAGAATGATCCACCACCCACATCATACCTTCTCTGTGGTGGTCTTGAACAGGGTAATACAGTATACAGAGAAACAGATGGACTACAATGTGTACCTGTAGAACTACAGAGTGCTCTAATATGGTCAGTGGAGCTGATAAACTGGACAGTGAGTGTACCTAATAAAGTGGCCGGTAGGTGTCCAGGCATTTTATGAGCTTTTGAAAATCTCTATTAAGACTTTATAAGAATTTTGAAGGATCTGCAAGACATCCTAAGGTAAACACACAAGGAGTTGTTATGCAGATAATACTAACTGGCAAGGTTTTATTACCTGTCTCATCACTCCCGTGCAAAACTAAACACAGAAACTTGCTTTGTCTGATTAACTACAGCTAGGGCCAAATTATTGAACTACCACTTCATTCAGCTCCAAACCAAAAAAATAAAAAATATATATATCAGTTTAGTTCAAATATTTTATTTACTTTTTGGTCTAAAATTCATGTCACTGATGTCAACTTAATATGCAATGTTGTGTGGTTTAGTTATTCTGGTGCTGTGAATCTACCTTGCTGCCCTTGTGGCTGGTGGTGGGTGTAGTCATGGAGTGATTCTGTGCTCTGTGATTGGTCAGATTCCTCTCTGGGTTGTCTCTGTGAGCGTTGGAGCCCCGCACAG
Organism: Prochilodus magdalenae; assembly: GCA_024036415.1. Classification (NCBI taxonomy): domain Eukaryota; kingdom Metazoa; phylum Chordata; class Actinopteri; order Characiformes; family Prochilodontidae; genus Prochilodus; species Prochilodus magdalenae. The sequence goes on along the minus strand of JAMWET010003524.1, from coordinate 602,988 downwards.
CCAGCTGTTTCACTGTCTTATAGGGTGTTCCATCAGAATCCTACAAACAGAAAACAGGCTGGTCAGTGGAGTAACACAACATTTAACAAACCAGAAGCCTGGGTTTGGTGCCGTGTGTACTCACTGCATCACTGGACGCGGTAGAAGAAGGAGAGGGTGATGACGATGAAGACGGCGATGAAGGCGAGGAGGGGGGAGGTGAGGAAGAGTTGGAGGATGCTTTACTCCGTGGGGCAGGAGGAAGGACCACGACCTCGTCAGACAGGTTGTTATTACACTCATCAAGCTCCTGAGGCTCCACGAGAAGGGTGACATCATTTCCTATAAGGGCACATAGAAGGCATTAGCATCTGTCGTCTAACGGAGAAGTCTGAAAAGAAACGGACAGTTCTAGGTGTTCCTGAAAAGGACATACCGTTGCAGTTATGGGTGGGGTCACTTTGAGATTGCCCACCCCACTGTGCACTGATCCAATCACGATACTCCACTACTTCCCGTGTGACGCGGATTATTCGGCCCAGGATGCTGTGGCAAGACAACAGACGGGTAAGGTTCTGCATAACTGTGGCATACCTCACAACCCGACTTTGGATGGTCGTGTGCACGTGTGTAAATGTGCGCATTTGTTACAAGATCTTGTGTGTGTTCCTGATTCTCACCTCTCGGACTTGTTGTTGGGGTAGTACTTGGCAATAGGAGAGACAGCATGGCTCAGAACGACGTATGCGTAATCAAACGCTTGTTTCACCTGCATGGCCCCATACGAACTCCTGCCAACGTCATTACCTACACAGACACATACAGAAAAGGTACTTCCAGCGACATGATAGAAATATCAGCTATATAAAGGACAAGATAAGACCTTATTGATCCCAAAGGGAAGTTAGGAACTAGGGAGCAGTTGAGCATAGGTGCCTTGCTCAAGGGCACTTCAGTTGTTGCTGCTGGTTCAGGGAAACGAACCGGCAACCCTTCAGTCACGAGGCTGGTTCCCTAACCAGCCCACAACAGTGCCTGGAGAGCAGTTGGGCACTAGGTGGCTTGCTCAAGGGCACTTCAGTCATTACTCTTGGTTCAGGGAATTGAACAGGCAACCCTCTGGTCACAAGGTTCTCTAGCCTCCAGCCCATGACAGTGCCATGGGAGTGATTGGGTGTTAGGTTCCTTGCTCAAGGGCACTTCAACCTTTGCTGTTCGTTTGGGGAATCGCGCTGGTGACCCTCCGGCCACAGGGCTGGTTCCCTAACCTCCAGTACATGACTGTCCTATATATGTAGCTAGGAGTATCTGCTGGAAGCTCATTACGTTTTTCCCATGACTGAGTAACTGAGTGAGAGTCTGCGTTTACCTGGCTGCAGTGGATCCTCGATGTACAGCATGGACGGCCTGTATCCATCCAGCATGCCTTTCAGTACTTCGTCTTTTGCCACATATGAACCGCCATCTTTTATCCGGATGCCCGTCTTCAGGTAGTTAAAATGCCGGCCATACAGCTCAAAGAACTCAATCAGCAGCACGCCCATATTGGAATTCGGACTACATGCGTCCTCTCTGTAGTGCAGCTGGATGACATATACAAAGCTCATGAGTTATAACCAGCCTCAGCTATACAACATGCTACAACAATCACAACAAACCCAGGTGGGACAGTCACAGGTGATGCGTTACATACCTGTAGGAAACTAACCGCCATGAGAAATAGGCTGTAGGATCCGATTCCTCCAGTGAAGACCTCATTCAGCTCTCTCTGCAGCAGGAACTGTTTTAGCACCAGCACCAAATATGGCAGTACAGGGAATTTCTGAAATGCAAAAAATGCACATACAAATGAAAATGAGGAACACTACACAGAGGGTAGTGCAAGCCTTGTGTATGCGCCAAGAAGACTGTTGGCTAGTCAGTCAGTCTGTGAGAGTAGGTGGCCGACCATCAGCACAGCACGTCCTTCACTACTGGCTCTAATCAGTTCTTGTCAACACTGTTTCAGTCAGTCCATTGAAGGAGCATCAGCGATTGGCCAAGTGTAATTTCTCAACCCTGACGCAGGTAGCTAGTAATCACCTTTTTACATGAACACTAATTAAATACTACATTCTAAAAAGAGGAAATATTTAACATGGGTAAAAATGCAACCCTGAAGTTGCTTTGATAACATGCTAACATTAAATAAAGCAGGTTATACCGACTGCTATGTGCTAGTGAGCTCACGGCAATCACATTTTATTTGACTCTTTAATATTCAAACATAAAACTAGTAATTTAAAATCATGGCTACTACTAGTACCACTTGAGTGCCTCTTTTCACCCACCCCGGGCCAATCTAACAGTAGTGTACTTGCACACACTGAGTTTAGCTTAAACATGGATGTTTGAAGCTTGTTACTGATATAGAAAAAAATTCTTAGAGAATTCTCTACATTATGTTATAGAGTTTCAGTTTAACAGACTACAGCTCGCTCCTCCTCCAGAGCTGTGCCAGCTGGAGACTTTGCAGGGTGTTCAAGCACAAATTGTTGCGGAAGACGAGAGGGAGCTGACAGAACGGGATCATCAGAAGGCCACAGTCAGCGCTAGTTCCTAAAGCTCGACTCAAGCCAGGTTTTTTTGTCCTCTCATGCGACTCTTTTTCTGAATGGTGTGGACACAAAGACCTGACCTTTTGAAACCAAATTGGAGCCACCTTCAAATGGTGGTCTATGGTGGATATGTGGCCATGTACCTATCCTTCGCTGGGCATGCGCTTTTAGTGTCAGCAGCATGTCAGCGGCAGCTAACGGGAGAAGCAAAGTGAAGGACCAGTGACTACAGTCACCATCCGCAGATATTTCATATATAACGCTAGGGCTGCATGGGGACAGCAGGAAAGTCCTGTGTGGAGTTTGCATGTCTTCCCCGTTCTCCAGGTGTTCTGGTTTTCTCCCACAGACCTAAGATATGCTGCCAGGTGAATTGGAGATGCTGAATTGGAGACCCTAAATTGCCTCCACCTAGGTGTGAGCATGTGTGCACATGTAAACATCCATGTCTATGCATCTGCCCTGTGATGGACTGGTGGTCTGTACAAGGCGTTTCCTGCCTTCCACCCAATGAGCGCTGTGATAGGCTCTAGCACACACCCCATGACCCAGACGGATAAGCGGCTTAGAAGATGACTGACTGACTCACTAATATACAAGGCTTATAACGTATGACAGTCCAAAGCGACTTTCAGCACGGTAGGTGTGTGCATCGGTTCACGTGTACACACAGACAACACAGCGGCACATACCTTTTTGAAGTCTTTGATAAGATTGGCAGCCTTCACCCCGCTGTGCACGTTAAAGCTGATGTCCACTTTGACCTCAGTGTGCGAGTCTGTCAGTTTAATAATGGGAACCTGCATGGGCACACACACGCAAACATACAAACACCATGTCAGCTTTGGTACGTCCTGCTGTCAGTCTAGCTTAACAAGCAGATTCTAGATGCGACTAGACAGCCAGATTCGCTCACAACTCATTCGCTGTACCCACCGTTGCTTTGTCGAGCACTTTGACGGAGTTCTCATCTGCGACGTTCCTTTTACGTAGTGCCTCTTCCAGTGTCCACAAGGGAAGTGTCTCCCAGTTTCCAAACACCACCAGGTCAATATCACTGAAAAACAGAAAGAGTATCACATATGTCACTACTGAGCACAATATAAACCACTCCCCCTTCAAAAAAGCCATCATTAGTTCTGAAAAATGATTGGTTGGTAAAGTTTGATCATTGTAAAACACCTGACACTGCTCCCTCCAAATCTGGCACATATTTACAACATGCTTTTGGCCCGCAGACACAGCAGAGCTGCCTACTTTTGGCTAAGGCCTGACTTTAATGTGGAGCATATGAAGCCCACATCTAGCTACCAGGAGTGGTCCACCAAAGTGCTGTCAACACATCTGGCAAGTATGCCAGATGAAAATAGAGCAAGTCGAGTTTGCTGCTATTTAATTTTAGGGATGCACAGAATTAAAAATTTGGCCAAAACCAAACAAAATGAAACGTTTGGTCGAAGGCTAAATACGGAATAATGAACACTGTTTTTCCTTTCATTAATTATAAACATGAGCGAGCGAAAGAGAGAAAGAAAGAAAGAAAGAAAGAAAGAAAGAAAGAAAGAAAGAAAGAAAGAAAGAAAAAGAAAGAGAGAGAGAGAGAGAGAGAGAGAGAGAGAGAGAGAGAGAGAGAGAGAGAGAGAGAGAGAGAGAGAGAGAGAGAGAGAGAGAGAGAGAGAGAGAGAGAGAGAGAGAGAGAGAAAGGAAGAGAGAGAGAGAGAGAGAGAGAGAGAAAAAGAGGTCCGTATTCTAAAGTCCATGTTCTATTTACTACTCAATATTAGCCAAAGTTAAAACGAAGGTAAACGTCCTCGGGTATTGCTTTAGTCCCCTGTCCCACAGCACCTCTCAGAGGCCATCGGCATCCACCACATGCGCCTCTATAATTGTGCACACCTTTACAGGGCTGGGCAATACGAGTACTCATTGGTATTGTGATGAATCACGTCGTAAAGCTTTTCTGAGCCATCGCGGATGTTATCAGTGGCTAAGCAGTTTAATTGCATGTTTGATTACAAATGGAAGACAATTTGAGTTTAATAGGACTTAGTGTAGTGTGGTATGTTGAATACGTGGAAATGATTGTATTCAGACATCTACACAGTACTTTTTAAATGTGGCAGTGCTTTATTCGTTCAAATTTACAGAATTTCCGTTTTTACATGACCATTTTCACTGTATCATCCGCCTCTACACATACACGAGAAACTCCCTCTCCGAGAACACAGACAAAACAATCGTGTCTTATCACATGTGGTGTTTGCTTTGATATGGTAGGCTGCTGTAGGCAAGATACCGCTCTCTTCTTCTTCCCTAGCGCCACTTTTAGCTGTGAGCTTGATTCCTTACCGAGTGGCCCATTGTGCTCTTATTACCAATCCACCAATTTGATAGTCGAATAATCTATCGATTACTGGAACGAATAATTGATTATTTGGACTATGAATCAAACAATTATTAAATAACTCTAATGTAGCTATTAGCTCTTAAATTTAGAAAAAAAAATTCACTGCTGTAATGAACTTTCCTGCTGATACAATACAGTACGCTTCTCCTGTCCAAGTTTAAAACCTGAAGCTGTGCAGAGTAGCAGCATTTAAGTACAGCTAAACTAAATCAGCTATTCCTTCATCAGGTAAACTAAAAAGTTACATAAATAAACATTTTCTATTTAATCAGTGCATTAATCTGGGTTTTGTGCATTCTGTTGTCCTTTTACACTCTGCTACAAATGATTTCTACAATTATAGAATTTACTGAATGGAGGAAATGACATCACCAACTAACTAACTAAACTAATTAACTATTAACTGCCTATTCATATGGCCATGGATTTTAGTCCATCAAGCTGATTAATGGTTTCACCCCTGGCTGTTATGCGTACTGAATGATAAACCCACATACTTGTTCAACAATAATAAATATTATTAACATAATAATAAGATAGTTGTTGTGCGCACTGAATGATAAACCTACATACTTGTTCAATAATAAATTCTACAAAATAAATTAATTATTTAACAACAACAACAACAACAACATTATTAATAATAAATCAAATGAAACAAATGATTAACAACCATATAATAAGAAATAAAATTTAATAATAATATTAATAACACTAACAGTAATGATAATTACAATAATAATAATAATAATTTTTTTTTTTATCTAGTAGCTATTGTTTTTGTCAACAGTTTCAGTTCATCATTTACACTCCCATCATCTACCCTACTCCTAACTGTGTTCCCATATAGCATGTTACCCACTTTCTTTTACTTCCTTCCTGTATTTATTTTAAGTCTTTATGTACTTTACTGTTTTAGCTGTTACTGTCTCGTTGCTGCTGGTAAAATGTAATGAAAGAATTAAATCTATATGTGCAAACTTCTTAATCGAGACCCGAAGCATCAGGCTTCTTCCCCTGACATTCGTTTTAAATCTGCTTTATGTGCCAGTTATAAAAAATGATTGTTACTCGGTGTTACATCAGGGTAATTACTCTTACAGAGTCACTGTGTCTCTGTCTGAGTGTAAAAATACATAGGTTTTCCGTGTAACCCTGTAATTAGCATCACAGGTAAGTGGTTTGGTGGTCTGTCAGATGAGCAAATTAAGGCCTAAAAATGGTCGGATACCCAGAAACACTAATACCTACAGAACATTAGGCACGGTTTCTATTTGTGCGTGAAGCAATGCTTCTGGTCCCGGATATGCACAGAGGCTGATTTATTCCACTAATCCAGATTCAGTAATCCGGGTGACGCGTAAATGTAGTACAACTGTGACGTGATCCTGGCACCAACGTGCATGCAGAGGATCAGCACAGATTAATGAGTTTAATTCCCAACACTCAGTACTGTGAACAAGTCCGAGCCCAAACTCTGTTATTTAATTTTAGGGATGCACAGAAATTTAGATTTTTGGGCCAAAAACGAACAAAATGAAACGTATGGCTAAATACGGAATACTAAACACCAGTTCTCATTTTAAAACTCTCACCACTGCATAAATTAAATAGGCTGCATTTTAAACACCGCAGAGACAGACAGGCAGGCAGGCAGAAAGAAAGAGAGAGAGAGAGACAGCAAGACAGCAAGACAGCAAGAGAGAGAGAGAGAGAGAGAGAGAGAGAGAGCGCGAGAGAGAGAGACAGCAAGCAAGAGAGAGAGAGAGAGAGAGAGAGAGAGAGAGAGAGAGAGAGAGAGAGAGAGAGAGAGAGAGAGAGCGAGAGAGACAGCGAGAGAGAGAGACAGCAAGAGAGAGAGAGACAGCAAGAGAGAGAGACAGCAAGAGAGAGAGACAGCAAGAGAGAGAGACAGCGAGAGAGAGAGAGAGAGAGAGAGAGAGAGAGAGAGAGAGAGAGAGAGAGAGAGAGAGAGAGAGAGAGCGCGCGCGCAAGAGAGAGAGAGAGAGAGCGCGAGAGAGAGAGAGAGAGACACACAAAGAGAGAGGGGCATTGAGAGAGAAAAAGAAAAAGTGAGAGAGAGAAAGTGAGAGAGAGACAGAGACAGAGACAAAGAAAGAGGGGCTCTGAGAGAGAAAAAGAGACAGTGAGAGAGAGAGAGACAGATTTCTAATCTCCATTCAGAAACACCGGACTGAAACTCTGAAGCTCTACTGAGCTGTGTCTGTGTGTGTGTGTGTGTGTGTGTGTGTGTGTGTGGTCTGAGTGCTTTCTTGATCAGATACAGCCCATTATTCACTGCCTGCCATACGACCCAAAGACAAAAAAAGAGACCTGGTTAAGAGACCTACCTCGTAGGCAAATACAGGCCAGTGCTGAAACTGCCGAACACCTGGACCTGCCAAAAGCAACACAGAAATATTAGGCAGGTCAGCATCAACAAGCAACCAAGGCAGGCCTAAAAATGCTCCAACCCAGTGAAACAGAGACGCGTATAGTGTACATATTAAATTAAAAAGACACGGCACAATATCACAAATTCTTTTACAGTGTTGGTTGTTGCGATTTATTTCCGATATATTTTTTCAGTCCGGATTTAAAACAATGAATGTGCAAATAGCAGCAATAAATTATAATGGGTAAATAAAAGGTAAAATCCCCAAGTTTTAAATACAATATATACAGAACACAATTTTTTCATTTTTTTTTACATTAGAACAAGGTGGCATATTGCTAAAGCCAAAACGTGATGGAACAGGTTTAGTTGAAGAGCTGATGTTTTAAGCCGTGGAGAGAGTGAATATCTGCAGTACCAGTGTCCGCGTATGCAGACTGTACTACAGTGATGTGTATATGGCCTCTGTGGTTCTCCTGGTTCTCAGTTTCAGTGCAGTGAGGTAAGGTTAGCAAAGCTGTTGTAGCACAGTTGGTTTGTCAGCAGCTGAACCCCAAACGCCCTCCTCCTTCCTATTCCGCTCTCCAAAACACACATCCCGTATGGAACTGTGTACACATGGCTGAATCCCAAATGGCTGTGTATTAGACATATGATGGACCGCTGTAGGAGCCACTTATCCCACATGGTGTACAAGGTTGGGAGCAGGGAGTCATTTGAGATGCTGCCAGTGTTTTTGCTCAGGACCCGGCGTGCAGCGTGATGTTTTGAATGAAGCATCGTTACTAGAAATGATCTATAGACAGAGCCTATCCTGGGTTCACAGTGCAAATACTGAATTGTAATTTCTAGTGTAATTCTAGATTAGCCATCAAGTGACTTACCTCACTGAACCTAACGTTACACAGCACTAAAAGTGTAAGTTTATGATATCTCAGATCACATCTGTTACAGAACCAGACGAGATTCATTCTATTTTCCTCCCTCGGACGTCCACTACAGCATTCTCTGCTGCAATCAATACGCAAACCAGGCCTGACTTTCATTTCCAGAGAGTGTATGTGTAAAGGCTTTTAGGCGTTAGGTATTTTAATTGATAGAGCTCAACATTTACGTAAGAACATGCAGGTAAATGAGAAAGCGAATGTGAGCACATGTGTCAGAGAAGCACAGTTTCCAAAACCTTCCCTGCCCTATAATCAAGACAACACGCACTTATTGAAACAAATATCCTGATTCACAACGGCGGAGCTTTAAAGAGGCTTTGTGACGCGTGTTTGTGTATTTGGTAGAGACAGAAATAGAAGTTAAAGCCTTTATTCACCGTCTGATCTCTTTAAACCCTCAATCTCCTTATATACACACACACAGGAGTGGATTGTGATTTGCTAGTAACTACTGCTGGCCTCAGAACTAAGCTGAACGTGCTACACCGCACACACAGAAGGCCTTAAATATCTCACTCTGACTTATAAACACACTCTCTCACTGTCACCTCTCCTTGAAGAAGTTAAGAATGGAAACGTCTGAGCTACTGCCTGAATGAGAGCACAGCTAGCTGCCAGGATAAGGGCTAGTAGGCAATGCGATAAGTTAGGCCCAATCCCTTTTCACCCATTACCCCTAACACTTAACCCTACCTTTCTGTTTGGAGTGTTCACATCTAGGGGTAGGGTCGCCCCGATTGTTGTTGAAATGGAGGGGTGTGGACGAAGTGTTAAGGCTACACGGCCCTTCAAAGAGTGATTTTTCAGAGGCACACTCAGAGTGTTGAGAGAAAATTCCCAGAATGCCCTACGAGTCATCGGCAAGATGGCTGCACAAGTGACCAAAGAGAGCCATAAATATCAGCACATACTTTGTTGAAGCCGCTGTACTGTAAGATCACCATGGTAAGAGCATTTTATGGTCATTTTCTCCATAACACGTGTAAAAATCACTAGTACAATGCTGATGTCTCGATGCTACCTAGCAAAGCTTCCCCTTCCACCTTAAATGGTGCAGCGGTTACGTTCTGGTACCCGAGGTTGCTGCACCATTTAGGGTGGAAAGGGGAAATTGGATCATGAAGCTGGTGATTAAAAAGCTAAGCTCAGCTTCATATCAGCAAAGAATTCTTGGGGTGATAAATAATAGACATCCGCCTCTTTGAGGTCACATGATGCTCTAAATGTATTTACGCAGTGAGGAGCTGAACTTCACCCTTCTCTGCAGACACTACAGACTGGCAGGGTCGCCTACAGAGCACCGCTAACAGCCTGTTAATGAAGTCATGTAGATTTTTGCTTGTGCTCTTTTATAATTGGGTAACTGGTTAGACTGATTGAAGCAATGCGAATCACGAGTGCCCCTGCTGTTCATCTGTTTATGTAAAAGCAGCTGACGACGTATTCGGTTCTTGAAGGGTTGTCCCACTTCATAGGCGGGAAATTTCGACCACTACCCCTTCTTTTTTTTTTTTTTTTTTCCATAACAGTTGGGACTTGAACCCACAATCCTCAGCTACCCCTTCTAACTCGGTTTCCAAAACGAGGGGTAGGGGTAAAAATAAGAAATACGAGGGGAAAGGCTGAAAGACGAATTGGTTTTATATAGATATCTTAATTTTCAAATTGCAAAATATTTGCTAGAGTGAATAAGAGCTGACCGGCTTAAAAGCCTGTCTAGTGGGAAAGCAAAAGATGGCTCTGCTGGACGGCTGAAGTGGCCTTCATGACCTCCACGCACATAGCCACTGACCTAAACCATATAAACTCTGTCAAACAAAGACTGACCCTCCAAGATCAGTTTAAAAAAAAAAAAAAAAAAAAAAAAAGTGAGGCCATTAGGCTCCAGTTGGGCATTTACAGCCCTTGTATCTTTACCAGATATGCGGGTCTTGTGCCAATTTTATTCAGGCTTAATAAGGTCCAAAAGTCTTCAGCAACTCCGGAATACTGGTTCCCCTCTGATACAGCCTCTGTACTGGTGCCATAACACCAGTATTCATCCCTAGTTTAAGCAGTGCTGACAGATAGCAAAAACTGGGTTAACTGCGATGGCTGCTATTCGCTGGAGGCTTCAGACTGTTTTGAAAGAAATGTTCAAAACACACAGAAACGAAATAAACTAAACTTCCTTTCTGCATTCGTCTTGTTAATATTTACAGTTATGTGCAGCAAGGTTCCTTCTGGTGCCATGTTTTCAAAAAGAACATGAACAGTCCAACAGAAACAGGCAGTATCAGGTTTGTAAGTACTCAGGAAGTGTACACCACAGTCACACCACACTAACGTTTGGAAAACATGAAATTAGATCAGGAGTGCTTACAGGAGAATTCCACCACTCTTAAAATTTCAGCAGAATTCAGGTGCTGAGGTGCATATAAGGTTACACTTATTGTCAACAGAATAGCTGCACCCAGAAGGAAGTGTGGAAGCGCACTGCAATCGGGAAGTAAGATGAAGCTCACTAAGATCAATAACTAGTGATAAATTTAGACTGATACGATCAATATTTATTGAGCTACACATACAGAAGTCTGTCTCTCAGTATGGCGTCGGGCCGCCGTGTTTGCTAACCCAACACGCCAGGCGTCTCGGTATGGAGCTGTAGAGGTTTCTAATGGTGTCCTGTGATAATCCATCCCATGCAGCTTGAACATCCTCACACAGTTCCTGCAGATGGTGCGGTAGGGGTGGAGGCGGAGTGGCACGGCACCAGGTCTTCTGGATGTGTGATGTGTGACAGCAAATCACTTATCTTGGTGCTGACCACGGTGCCGATTCGTTGGGCGTCTCCACCAAGACTAAAGCGTGCTCGTCACTGAAGATGACCCGCTGCCATTCTGAGTCTGGCACGATAGCGTTGCAGTCTTGGGGGACATTGGCGTGGTGTTAAGGACAGTCGTTGTAACAGTCCGCGTGCATGTAGTCCTGCATCGTGCAGCCTACCAATGGTGCTGGCATGGAGGCCTCACTGATAGCTGAATGTCTGCAATAGTGGCTGTTGGGTCAGTCAGGTACAGCGATAAGACCTGTCCTTGCTTACCTACCCACCAAGTTTCATAGGATAGTCAGTTGATTTCTTCTGGGTGCAGCTATTCTTTTGATGACAAGTGTATATTTGATTTTATTCAAATGTGCAAAAATTAAGTTAAAAATGCGTACTATTAAAAACGGTGGGACTTCAGCTAATCAATAATGTGGCATCACTGTTAACTGCACTGCATACTAGCATTTTTCAATGCTTATTATTAAGAAAAGGACGTTAATACACTGCAGTGATTTTAAACTAACGAATCTTAATTCATAACAAACATAATTCTTCCATTTGTTGTTTTTTTTTGACTGCTTGCTCAGAACATTGTGGAAAATTTCTCCCAAGACTGAAAAAACCTCAGAAGGCCTAACACTTTGCCCCACCCCTCTATCCCAACAAGAATCAGGACACCCTGCCCGTCAGCTAAACACATCAACCATTTTGGTTTCGTAGATGCAGAGGCAGGACACACTAGGCACGCCTGGTTCCCATTACCACCACTGTGCTCAGTTTTAAATAGGAGCATGTGAATGACCAGCAATCCTAATGATTCCATTAATTAGATATTCAGTAAAACCAATGAGTGGTCCATCAAACACTCCCCTGCCATGCATTCATGTGAAAAAAAGAGATACGTACATCCGCACTGGGCCACAGGTCCTTAATGACTTTCTGGATTCTGTCGACGACCTCCAACCTCATCCGCTCTTCCTCTGGCCGAGGAGACATGTACTCATAGAAGTCCTTTATCTCTTCATGGAGCCTACACAAAAACAGGAGAAGACAGAGAATTGATGATGTGCTCTGAAAATAATAAACCAGTTTGTGGAATGCTTAAGTTTATACAATGGTGCCAAGGCTAGAGATAAAAACAAGCTGAAACATTTTCACCTGTCAATCACACATTCATTATGAGAAGTTCTCACAGGTATTACAGCTCGTCAGAAAACCGCAGTAACACACCCTGTAACATACTGATCCAAAACAGCTGTGGAATTAAACATGGTAGCAGAATGACAAATTTAGCTAGCAGTGGTGCCCTCCATGAGTCATCCTGCCAACACCATAGGCAGATGGCTGCACCATGCAGGACTACATGCACGCAACCCGTTACAACGCCTGTCCTTAACACCATGTCAACCTCACCAATGACTGCAATGGTGTTGTGCTAGACTGTCATGGAGTGACTCAGAATAGCAGCGGGTCATCTTCGGTGACCTGTCCTATGACTGGTCACTGCTGGAAGGAAGTGTAAACAGTGTTCTCAATTAATATCCTCACTTAGGCCATAATGTTCTGCACATTGTCATGTTTACACTTATAAATGATCAGCTTCAGCTGTTTAAATAACGCAAGAGGCACCAGCTTTAGCTCTCATGGTCCTACAGAGTTCGGAATCAACATCATAACCGGAGCCACTTCTGAAGCTCGTGTGAAACGTGCATTTTGTCAACAGTAACACGGGGCATTACATGCACTTCACTTTCAGAGCTTTCACAGCAGAGGACAAAAAGCCCTGAGCATTTATATAAACAGCCCCATAAACCCAACGCAAGTTCAACGAAAGGGCTGAGCCTGGCGAGTGTGGTGGTCCTCTCTGAACGATGGACACACACACACGCAACAGCAGTAGCCTGACAGCTCCTCGAGTACAGCATTCACTACTGTCACATGAACTCAGTCACCAAGAAACAAACACCCTACAGATATGAGACACAGAGACAGAGACAGAGAGAGACAGAGACAGAGAGAGTGACAGAGACAGAGAAAGACAGAGAGAGAGAGAGAGAGAGAGAGAGAGAGAGACACCGAGACAGAGAGACAGAAGTAGGACACTAATATGTGGGTTAAAGAACAGAAAGGGGGAGAAACTGAAAAAGAAAAGCAGACAAATCAAACCAGTCGTCTAACAGGCAGTGAGCCTTAATATAAACAGGCAAAATCACTTCAGCTCCAGCATAACAACAAAAGATCCAGGCCTCCAGACTGGCACTACTGCAGGACGGTGGATAAACCTGTTCACATATGAAAACCTGGGGTCTGGGTGACCGACTGATTCAACCAGGTACTGTCGATTATTTTTAGATGGCCATGTGTAAAAGGAGCTCATCTGTGTTTCAGGAAAAGAACTAAAGAGAGAATGCAGTGTTATACAGCCTGTTTTGGGGTTCTGTGTGTGCTTGTGAGAGCGAGAGAGAGAGACAGAGAGAACCACAGTGCAAGCTAGCGAGAGAAAACGAGTGAGAGCAAGAACGAGGCAGAGAGTTACTCTGCTCTGTGAAGCTGCTTATTTTACATTGTATTAGGTTTTATTTGGGTGAATGGAACAGAAACTAAACGCCTCTGTGCTTTTGAACTTGAGTTTACCTCAGGGTGACTCACTGCAATCAATCAATCAATTCATCCATCAACATAAACGGGGATTTAATCATGGGGGCTTTAAAAGGCTACAGCAGAGGGTCCATTTTTGTTATATAAACACACAGAAACACAGACAGAGACACAGACACAGAGACACACAAAGACAGACAGACACAGACACACACACACACAGAGACAGAGACACACACACACACACACAGAGACAGAGACACACACACAGACAGAGACACACACACACACACACACACACACACACAGAGACAGACCCAGAGACAGAGACACACACACAAGAGCAAACACTCGCACACAAGACGTGCCACACAGACAGAGACACAGACCACAACACAGATTCCTCGCTTTTTACAGGAGATAGACACACAGGAGATTCACACACAGACACAGAGACACACAGAGACAGACACAGAGACACACACAGAGACACACACAGAGACACACACACTCGCACAAAGTTATCCCAAACCAAGAGCCTTCTCGCATTCTGTCTGTACATGTCTGTACATCGCTCAAGGTACTGTTATTTTAGCTGTCCAGCAGAGCAGAGTGGATTTAAACATGAATAATGAAGATGAGCTCACAGTGCAGACCGTCTTGCCTTAACCTGGGAGAACTCACAACCAAACAAACCGAACAAACCAGCAATCATAATTAACCACTCGGGCTGAATGAGCGGGCTTACATGTGCCTAATAATCCGACAACTGCAGAACAGCAGACTTGGTCAGCCATTCGTTCAACATATTTACATACATGAATTTATGGTAATGAGGTAAGGCGAAACTCTTTCGGATAATAGGAGTCACATTGCCTTCAGCAGGGAAAAGGTTCTCCCGGTCTCCGCAGCCGCTTTCCAGAGCTTTCTGGGCCTTCATGTATCGGACCGGTCCAGTGCATTCCTTCTTCAGAAGAATGTACCAAATAGACGGGTGGGCAGACCTAATGTTCTCTGTGTGTGTGTGTGTCTCTCTCTCTCTCTCTCTCTGTGTGTCTGTGTCTCTCTCTCTCTCTCTCTGTGTGTCTGTGTGTCTCTCTCTCTCTCTCTCTCTCTGTGTGTCTGTGTCTCTCTCTCTCTCTCTCTCTCTCTCTCTCTCTCTCTGTGTGTCTGTGTCTCTCTCTCTCTCTCTCTCTCTCTCTGTGTGTCTGTGTGTCTCTCTCTCTCTCTCTCTTTTAGTCTAATGATGACTTGATTCACTGGCAGTGAAGCTGTTTGGCCTTCATGCTAAGAGTTGACAGACTCCAAATGCTGGGCAGCAAAGTGAGGGGCGTTGTCTCCCAACAGCAACAAGGGCCTGGGCTCAACTCCTGGATAGGGTATCCGGGGCCCTTCCTGTACGGAGCTTGCGTGTGTCTGTGTGGCTTTCCTCACAGAGTCCAAAGACATGCAGCCAGGTGAACAGGAAATGCTGAATTGCCCCACTAGGTGTGAGACTGTGTGTGAATGTCTAGGTCTGTGCATCTGCCATGCGATTGGACAGGGGGCCTGTCCAGTGTATTTCCTGCCATCTACCCACGGAACGCTGGGATAGGCTCCAGCACCTCCAGCGAGTAGGATTAAGCGGTTTAGAGATGAGCGAGTGCGTGTTTGGTAGTTGACTGTTACACTGAACGTGTAAATTAGCTTAACCGTGGGAGAGCAGGGTTCTAACCCCCGAGCGAGGAAAGCGCTCATTAGGCTTTAGCGGTTTGCGCCATCTCTCTATTATCATGTGTACAAGGACATTTGGTCTGTTCCATCTCGGCTGCTCCGGTGATATGTGTGAATCATACTGTGGTCCAATTTGCAGATTATGTACATGGGTGTGGCCTCAGTTTCATTTCCAAGTATGCCTGGCAGTTTCATTTGTGTCAGGGAGAGGACGCAGTGGGTGGGGTTCAGACATCCTGAAAAGCGAGGATATGAAGTGCCACTTCACCAGGCTAGAGATAATTCAGTAGCGACCCACCAGTTACTTCACCTCGAGCTCAACCTGGCCCGGGGCTGGGACCGGTTCAGCCTGACTGCGGCACTGGGGTTCAATTCTTAGGGCTGCCAAAGACACTTCCACTGTGACACACTGTGCCAAGTTTCAGAACGAGCTAAATTTGTCATACCAGACTACGTCTAATCTGAGATGAGCCAGTATTTAAGTGCATGAGGTCATGACTAGTCTATTAATGGAATCTCATGAGATCCTAACGATTCTATTAATGGTGTGAAATTCGGTGCTCCACATTGTTTTTCCAAGTCAGTGTGAGACTTGTCAGACAAAACTAGACCAGAAAACAGCACACTGCTGTGAGGTGAACAGCAAAACATCGCTACTTAACTCAACGAAGAGGCATTTGCTCTTTCTATTACATGGCATCTTGGCCTTCCATGCCAGTGTGATTGAGTTGGACTGTTAAGTACCTTCCACATGGACGAATGGGCCCACTGAACGCCATGAAAACGTGACTTCTGTCATATGCTATGCACACCCAGGTTTCGAACGTAGGATGTGGTCATAATAATGTGACTGTACTGTGTAGTAACATGGTAAATTAAGTGTCAGCACAGTTTATCCACAATAAAACAATACACAGAGCATATGCAACGTCTCGCAGGAGACATCAAATGAACTGTATTTCTAACACCTGCAATAGCTGTAATTCGAAACCTGGTACATATATGCACATCAGGATTTTATTCTCGCCTCATTTATGTCTGTTACATAATGACTCTACTGTTCAGCTTTACTCCACTCAAGGAAAGGCATTAATGACAGGTTTCAGTTACTAAAAAAAATAAAAAAATAAAAAGCTCACTTAAAAACCAGGCCTACAGAAGGTGTTTCATGGGTAACAGTGGGTTCCCTGAATGTTCAACAGCTGGTGTAATACTGAAAAACACAGCTTATTAAGTTTTACAGTATATACACCGTGTGTCAACATTGAACATAAGGCTTTGGAAACAACTTGCCATCTGAGGTTTCTCCAGCAGGGAGCGTTATCAACACACGTCTGCATAAGTCTGCAGCAGAAGAAGCACATGAACGGACATATTTACAGTAATGTTTATGATTATGACAGATCAAGGAGTATTAGAAACAATGTTGTATATTACACTCATCGTCAAAAGAATAGCTGCACCCAGAAGGAGGACTGGGATTGCAGTGCTGTTGGGAAGGAAGATAAAGATTTCCAGGAACGATGGTAAATTTAGACAGAGAAGTACACAAGTCTGTCTCTCAGTATGGCGTTGGGCCGCCATGATTGCCAACACAACACGCCAGACGTCTCGGTATGGAGCTGTAGAGGTTCCTAATGGTGTCCTGTGATAATCCATCCCATGCAGCTTGAACATCCTCACACAGTTCCTGAAGATGGTGCGGTAGGGGTGGAGGTGGAGGGACACCAGGCCTTCTGGACGTGTGACAACAAACCGTTTATCTTGGTGCTGACCACGGTGCCTCCACACACGGATTCGTTGGGCGTCTCCACCAAGACTAAAGCGGGACTCGTCACTGAAGATGACCCGCTGCCATTATGAGTCGCTCAGTGACAGTCTGGTACGACACCATTACAGTCATCTTAACGGTCTGCATGCACAGAGCAGCCTCATGCAGGCATCTGCAATCGTCACCATTGGGTCAGTCAGGTACAGCAAAAAGGCTCGTCCTTGCTTACGTCACATGTGCGCCAAACGTGAGCCTTGAATCATTCGCATGTCTCACGATGTCAGACCCACCCACCAAGTTTAATTCCTGTTGGTTGATCACTTCTGGGCCCAGCTCTTCTTTTGAGGATGAGTGTATATTAGCAACAGGATTAAAAGCAAGCTAAAGCTGCATCAGATTGTGTATATTTGTTAGTGGGTGCCATATAATCACGATCATCACATCTAGAAATTACTGTGCTAATTATTTTTACATTTTCCAAGGCATGCATGGGAGTAGCCAATCTTGTGTTGATTTAAGGCAGAGGTGCCAGTTTCATTTCCAAGTATGCCTGCAGTGGAAACACAAACACAAACGGGATACAAAAACGCCTGGCTGAGAGGCCAGCTCAGAAGCCATAAGCCAATTTCTCTTTACTTACTAAACCACTTCACAGAAATCTGCCTTCATATGGGCACCTAATGCCTTCACACCCCAACACCTCAAAGTCAACAGGGCTATGTGGGAAAGCAGAGGGCTTGGCAATGCTGTCAGCTCTGCACAGCTTGGCCATCAGTTTCGTTTCAACAGAGTGCTACTGTGTGACTCGGTTTCATTTCCTCAGAAGAGCCTCCTGGCTAGACCAACCACGAGAGGGCAGGGCGGGTGGGCTTTCCTCTCAGCAGCAGCCAATGAGCATTTCGGCTCACTCAGTCACCACGGTGATACGGCCATGTGACACAAACACGCTCTTAGACAGTGGCTGTCTTGTTATGGCAGATTGAGATCATAAACGAACACACGTGTGCACAGATCCTTGTTCTGGCTCATTACATAATGAGATGGTTTTCAGTCCTATGGAAGTTACATAAGACTCCAAAGTCCCTTCGCACACAAACAAACAGAAGGAGAAGAGAGGCACAGAGGCATACGCACAGAGACGCAGGAAGCAAAACAAAACAGTAGTGTCGGTGGCTCCAGAAGACGCATTCCTCAGCGCAGAGGTTTCCAAAACCTTTCCGTTCCAGTACCCACATGCCGAGGAAGTGTTTGTCTAGAGACGCACCCAAAGTTTATGAAGAGAAATGAGACCAAGTCGTTCCCCCAGGAAAGTCGAGCTCTCACTACAATGGCATGTCTGCAAGTTAGTTGTAAACGTGGAAATAAGTTATTTTCATGACACACACACACACACACACACACACACACACACACACAAACACACACACACACACACAAACACACACACACACACACACACACGAGAGTCTGAAGCAGTACATATCTTGATATACCACATTGCCTCCTCTAATACACCCTCATCAGCAAAAGAACAGCTGCACCCAGAAGGAGGTGTGGGATTACAGGTCTGTTGGAAAGGAAGATACCAGGATCAATAACTGATGATAAGTTTAGGCTGATATGATCAATATTTATTGAGCTACACATACAGAAGTCTGTCTCTCAGTATGGCGTCGGGCCGCCGTGTTCGCTAACCCAACACGCCAGACGTCTCGGTATGGAGCTGTAGAGGTTCCTAATGGTGTCCTGTGATAATCCATCCCATGCAGCTTGAACATCCTCACACAGTTCCTGCAGATGGTGCGGTAGGGGTGGAGGTGGAGGGACACCAGACCTTCTGGACGTGTGATGCATCTGACCACGGTTGGTCGTCTCCACTGTGACTAAAGCGGGACTCGTCACTGAAGATGACCCGCTGCCATTCTGAGTCACTCCATGACAGGCTGGTACGACACCACTGCAGTCTTTGGTGACTGTGACGTGGTGTTAAGGACAGTCGCTGTAACGGTGTGCATGTTGTCCTACGTGGTGCAGCCGTCTGCCCATGGTGCTAGCACTACCCGGACGGCTCATGGAGGACACCACTGCTCGGTGAATATCCACAACTGCGGCTGTTGGGTCAGTCAGGTGCAGTGATAAATCTCGTCGGCGCTTATGTCACATGCAGGACTGAGCGTGAAACCTGAATCATTTGAATGTCTCCCGATGTCTAACCTACCCACTAAGTTTCATTCCTGTGAGTTTATTCCTTCCTGGTGCACTATTTGTTATTGTAATTATTATTCCAGAACAGTGAAAACATTTACAGTTCCATGCAGCCCTGCATTATATCCAATGAGATTATAAACTACGCAAATTTTTTGCTCACCTGAAACTCCCCAGAGGCTGCCTTGCGCAGAGATTCGTAGAGTCTTAAGTAATCACTCATATGCTGCCACTGCAGATGAGCTCACATTCTCCTGTTACAAAGGACTCTCCACCACCCTCTTCAGTGACCAACCCAGGAGCGAGTGGGAGAAGTAACTCACACAGGATCAAATCATGACTCCATAATGCCTGAAGTTCCACTCTGATCATTCGGCTACATGCCTGTTCTGCCTAATCATGTCCCGACTGTAGGAACACACCTGCTTACGTCTATACGGCAGGGCTTTTAGTGAGTATCAGTCACTGTCTTTGAGTCAAGATGGACCTTTCCAGGACAATATGAATCATGACGTCCTTAAACCGGGGAGTTTTTTAAACATGCAATAACTTAATATGTGAATATTGCTGAAATGGAAAACAAGCAACAAGACCTTTCCTAATGCATAGTAAGGTTATAAAGGTGTGTAGCTTTGACATCGTGAATTTCAAGCTCTGCCGCTAATGTGACTGAAGTGAGGATGGGCCTCAGCACTGTACCTGACCGACCCAACATCCATGATTGCGGACATTCAGCGAGCAGTGGTGTCCTCCATGAGTCGTCCTGTTAGTGCAGCACCATTGACAGACGGCTGCACCACGCAGGACTACATGCACACAGACCGTTACCACGACTGTCCTTAACACCACGTCACCAAAGACTGCAGTGGTGTCGTACCAGACTGTCATGGAGTGATTTAGAATGGCAGCGGGTCATCTTCAGTGACGAGTCCCGCTTTAGTCTTGGTGGAGACGCCCAACGAATCCGTGTGTGGAGGCACCGTGGTCAGTGCCAAGATCACCGTTTGTTTCCAATGCGTCACACGTCCAGAAGGCCTGGTGTCCCTCCACCTCCACCCCTACCGCACCAT
>JAMWET010003524.1:575000-577500 GCA_024036415.1 Prochilodus magdalenae | reverse complement strand
AGCCCTGGAGGCACCCTGCCCTGCACATTTGAGTGGATTCCCTGCTTTAACACACCTCCGTAACTCTGAAAGGGCTTGTTAATGAGCTGATAAGTTGAGTCAGGTGTGTTGGGAGCAGGGAAAGCGCTAAAATGTGCGGGGCAGGGTGCCTCCAGGACCAGGGTGGTGAAACACTGATCCAAAGTATTAGCATTATTGAAAAGAGAGTTGACAGACTCCATAGTGTACTAGCATTAAAGGTTACAAGGGTCAACACACTTTAAATACAACATAAACAATGTCACAGCTTTGGACGAGTGATGGGAAGCTTAAGCAACCAACAAGCAAGTGCAGCATACTTTGCTGAAAGCCGAGTAGACCACCTTATAAAGACAAACCCTCCACTGGATAGATGCAAACGATAAGTACATACTTTTAGTCTTGTTCTGGCAAATATGCTCACATAACCCTTCTCCATCCACGTGGAAGAGGCTCGGAACCAAGAGGCTCGGAACCAAAAAGTTAGTTCGCAGCTGGAACCAAAGAATAGTAGGCTCTTTAGCAAGAACCATAATGACATTTGTGGGCATGTCAGCAACCCAGTGGTCCGCTGAAGATCCTCTTCTATGTCTTATCGCCAGTACATGCTTTCTGGATCCAAACAAACATCTGGAATAACAGCCCGAACACTCACAGGAAATCTATACGCTCCGCCATCTTGGAACAGCTGTTTCCTGCCGCTACACAGCGCCCTCTGTTGATGTCGTATTGTTTGGTGCTTCTTGGTTTTAATAAAAGCTGGTGCAAATGCAGACTGGTTCCCTAAATGGTATTAAGGTTCTAAGAGGCGTTCAGGAACCAGGGTTCGTTTGGTTGAACAAGAGCCACCGTGTCTAATACGAAAAACCAAATAATCAGAAGTCCATTACATGTCCATTACAGGGGATATAGGATATTCTAAACTAGGAAAAAACACTGCTGGTTTACAGTCATACAGGTCATACACATACAGGTCAATCCCAGGACAGATCGTTTTAAAATCCCACACAGACCTGTATTTAAGAAGCACTTCTCATCTCAGACATACAAAACAAAACAAAAAAAATCATCAGAGGACCAGACGGTGGCTAGCATGCAAGAAATGTGAAGGCCATGGTACCAGCATGCAGTAGCCTGACTTGATGATAGCACAACAGAAAACGAACTAGTTGCTGGACAAACCTGTATGCATGTGCTGCTACAGGTGCTAATGAAGCATCTACATTCTCTGGCTTGAACGTTTGGCACAATGCACCAGCCTGCAAGTAATTTGTAGCACAGCGCATGGATAATTGGTTGAATCTGATTACTCAAAACCATTTAAAAGCTATTATAAGCCTACTTAAAGCCTGGAATGTAATGTCCATGTTGTCATTTACCCATACCATATAGGAGCACTCGGTAGTTGTACAGGTCCAGACTGTAGCCCATCTGTTTCTCTGTATACTTTACCCTGTTCTTCAATGGTCAGGACCCCCACAGAGCAGGTACTATGTGGGTGGTGGATCATTCTCAGCACTGCAGTGACACTGACATGGTGGTGTGAGTGGATCAGACACAGCAGTGCTGCTGGACACCTCAGAGTCACTGCTGAATTGAGACTCGTCCACCAAGCAAAACTAGCGTCCTGTGGGACAGCATCCTGTGGCCACTGATAAAGGACTAGAGGATGACCAACACTGCCCTGTGCAGCAGCAGATATGCTATCATCTCTGACTGTACATCTACAAGGTGGATCAGCAAGGTAGTAATACCTGCTCTGTGGTGGTCCTGTGGGGGTCCTGACCAATAAAGAACAGGGTAATACAGTATACAGAGAAACAGATGGACTACAGTCTGGAACTGTACACCTACAGAGTGTCTTATACGGTATATGTGAAAGTGTACTAGCTAATCAGTACATACCATATCGTACAACACTACTCCAAGTACCACTGCCATATCGCCCACCTCTCAATGAAGCCCAGCAATGTCAGCTGAGCTATGCTAAGCTAAGCTAGCCTAGCGCCACTCAGGCCATTTAAAAGGAGTGATTACAGAGTAAGCCCACCAAATATGGTAAAGGACTGTCTCCCGTGTCAAACTACTGAGAGAATTTCGAGAGTCTGAAGAAAGCTGTGCAGTGATTTGAGGTTCTCTCTCCATGTGTCACATCCTCAAGTACACAGTGTTAGCGAACACTAAAACTGACAGATTAACGTTGGCTAGCAGGCTAATAACTAAACTTCTGCAATCTAGCATAGCCAACTGTCAGTCAGCTAACAGGAAACTAGCATCCCGTTATATATGTGGGCTCAGCCCAAAAGTGAGACCTGTCGTTACCATAACTGCAGGCGTTTAGTTAGTTAGCTAGCTAGCTAGGTCGCTAGCTCGCACGAGGCTGAAGTCAGCTTCGTGTCCGCCAGCTTCGTGTTCGAATTGTCCCCTTCCACCTTAAATGGTGCAGCGCCTGAGGGGCCAGAGCGTTACTGCTGCACCATTT
>JAMWET010003524.1:525000-570000 GCA_024036415.1 Prochilodus magdalenae | reverse complement strand
TGGTGGGTAGAGGTGTTAACCGCTGAGCTACACCAACCACATGTATTAACATGTATTAGAGTTAGATTTATGGCATTTAGCAGTTATCTGTTATCTGTTATCCAGAGCAACCGTGCTTAGTGTTCCATCCGAGAGTGTTTCCTAGCTAGCATAAGAAGGTTAGAGTCTAAAACTCGCCTTGAGCTCAGACGCTGCCCAAACACGGGCCATTGCTGACACCTAGAGAGAAGAATACAGTTTTATACGGCACTACCTAGCAACCCCAAGCCAGTGTTCTACACGTAGAGAGAAGAAAGGTAATGCTCAGTACATGTGCCAATACAAAGCATTACAATATATACATCTATTAGAGCTTATTACTTGAGTGCTTTACAAAGAGATGGGTTCTCACTTTGATTTGAAGACCGTGAGAGGGTCTGATATTTGGAGAGCCTGTGGAAGTTCAATCCACCATCTGGCCTCCAGGACAGTGAAAAGTCTGGATGCTTGTTTTCCATGCATTTTGAAGGATCAAGCCGAGCTGTATTTAAAGGTCAAAGAGTTTGGGGTGGGGGCGTCGGGAGGGGAGGCGGTTCGAGGGGGACTGTTCCATTCCTGGCTTTGTAGGCAAGTATGAGAGTTTTAAATCTGATGCAGGCAGCTATAGGGAGCCAGTGAAGGGAGCGCAGCAGAGGACGTGATTTGGACACAGCAGCAGAATGGCAGTGTCATTTTCATTCTAATAAGTACATGTGACTTGCGTGACTAGATGTAACTGCTATTTGTTGAAATGGGCAGATTGAAATCAGAGGTTCCTTTAGAATTGAGTTTTTGTTGTATTTATTTATTTGCTTTTACTTTTAGTCATTACTGGACTGTTTAGGATACACTTTGCATAAGTTAGATATTTGCATCCACAGATGTTTATATTTCAAAAAAAAAAAAAAAAAGACTTAAACCAAAAATAAACCAGCATGAAGGTCAGCATGGAAGTTCTTGAGCTACACACACACTGATGATCTCAACATCCCCGAATGTGTTTGGGATGACAGGAATCATGAGAATGTCTATGTGGAATAGAGGAGTGGGAACTAAAAGCAAGAAGCTGTAATAGAGCTGTAAAACATAGAGCAGAATAATTACTGAAATCACCGACATATTTCTGCGTTGAGCTTTTATATCGCTAATATAACTAACATAAACAATGTCTTCTTTTTTGCTGCACTGAAAACGATATGGTTTGTATTAAATTGATGGTTCGATTGGAAATTGACAATACGTGAGGAGTGGTCTCTAACTGCAGCACAGTGCTGTAATTCCAGCTTATTTTAGACCGAAGGGATCCCGGAAGAGAAGAGCAGTGTAAACAATGTCTACCAGCGAGTTCCTCTCCTGACAGATGCTGGAGGTGCTGCAGTTCACAATCACAGCTCATCACTATATATAGACTGTTGTTAATACACGCAGGGCGATATATATAATAACCTGCTACTGTAATGACACTCTCCCTGTGCACTACACTGTAGATACTGCTGCTAGTACTGGTTATGTTTATACTCGCTGGGTATTCATATCTACCCCATTCCATTTTAGTGCAATACCGGCTCTCATGTAAATACAACAGATCTGTATATTTTCTATTTTATATATATATATATATATATATATATATATATATATATATATATATATGTATAATTATTTCTATTCTTCTGGATTGTATTTGAATTTTCAGTTTTTCCTTCAGGATTAATTAAACTCTATCCGTCTATCTATCTATAAATCTATAGATCTATCTGTCTATTGATTAATCTGTAGATCTATCTATCTATCTAGATTTATTTGTCTGTCTATCTACCTATAGATCAATAGACCTATTTGTTTATCTCTGTCTGTCTACCCATCTATTGATTAATGTATAGCTCTATCTATTTTTTTGTCTGTCTGTCTGTCCACCTATATCTATCCTTTGATTAATCTATCTATCTATTTTTTTCTTCTTATTTGTTTGTTTGTCTGTCTATAATCTATCTATCGGTTAATCTATAGATCTAGAGAGTTTAACACTGCTGATGTAATACAACTCTGAAAAAGACTCTGGAAATACAACTCTGTCACGTCCAAGAGACTGCATGTGCATGTGGAATGCCGACGTGCACGTGACTCAAACAAGATTGCTCAACTGACCAGCTATCACCTTTCTGACCTTTCACTCACTTTAAGGTTATCTGCCCTGAAGGAAAACTTTCACCTCTGTAACCACACACTGCTGTGTCTTACTCACCACACCTATGAAATCAGTCTTCTCCTAGTTCAACGGCCTTGAGAGTGTAATTACATAGGCCCTCTGAACCACCACCGCTCTCTGGATATGCCCTCCTGATTACAACATTACTTGAAATAACTCATGTCTGACAGTCACAACAGCTGAATTCAGTCTAACGTTGCCAGAATTTCCATTATCGTTTTTCATTTGATTATCTTAAATTGGTATCAGCGTATGTACTAACAAGCTTCAGGTCTTACACAGCTGAATGTTTGATACTTCTACTGTTCTTTAGGTCGTTATTTATCTTGAGGGTTTAGGCTGCTCTACCTCTGCCTCCCCAACCGTCCACTACCGTGGCATTCCATGATCTGTCAGGTTGTTGGCAAATGCTAAGCTCACAAGGACATTCCAGCTTCTTGTCAACAACTGATGATGACATGGCTAAAGCATCGGCTATTTGTCTGAACACTTCATTCTAATATTTCAGCCCCGACAGCCTACTCAAGACGCTCTTTTGATGGGAGACGTCGAAATAGCACACCTAGAAATCTTATGTATGAACTAATGATGAGCCAATGGTCACCTGAAATAGAGGGACTAAAAGATGCAACTGCTACACGCTTCACCCACTTTATACAGGACTGCCCTTAGAGCTCACTTTAACACTCTGTCCTCACAAGCCAGGCTTCCATCCGCATAGAGGTCACATACCAAGTAAAAAAGACCTGAAATAAACAGAAAACATTAGATAAAACAGCCAGTCAGTCTAAAAGTATGCATACTTACTTGAGGTGGAGACACACTGATGATCCAAAACACTGATCGGCCTAATACGCTGTTTATCTCTACACATGACATCACAACAGCTCCACCCTGCCGAGGCATAGACTCTACAAGAGCTCTGAAAGTGCGTTATGGCATCTGGCACTGAGACATCAGCAGCAGTTCCTGAAAGCTGTGAGGTGGAGCCGCCGTGAATCCGACTCCTTGTTCCAGCCTAAACCACAGAGACTTGATCAGATTAGGAGGGCAACATTTTGTGATGTACCTTACGCCCTTCCTGAACAATGGTCCCTATATAACAAGCACTTTAAAAATAAGAAGACTGATCCTGAAACAGGTTACTTTGGTTTACGTATATAAAAGCCAAAAACTGACCCCAGAACAGTGATTCACTCAAAAAAACTCTGATAAAAACTGATAAATATGGACCAATGCATGCAGCATGGTAGTATTATCCTGCCATCAGGGGACAACAGCACCATGAAGAGGTACATCAAGTTTAGGTAACGTGTCAGATTGACGACTACATGAATGTCTGGACCCAGAGTTTCCTAGTAGAACACTGCCCAAAGCATCACACACCAGCTACAGGCTCAGTCGGAGGTTAGGAAACCAGGTCAGAGGGTTGCCGGTTCCACTTCACAACTTAAGTGCCCTTGAGCAAGGCACCTAACCCCCAACTGCTCCAGCTCATGACTTGATATGCCCCAGGTGCTGTGAATAGTGCTGCCCGCCAGTCTAGGTACATGTGCTTCCTGTCCCCTATTGTGTGTTCACTAGTGTTTGTGTATATGGGTGTGAATGGGTTAGATGTAGAAGACACAGTACATCCTGGTACCATCACTTCCGGGGACATACATGGGTGTACAGGGGGGGGGGCGGACTTGTTAGATGGACTTCCTTCGTGGACGGGTTAGATGTAGAAGGCAAACTCCTCTGTGTGGTTCTAAACTCTAGCTAGTCTTCTCCTCACTGTGTATCCCAGTGCCATCACTTCCCTAGGCAAATGATGCCCACATATCCCGCCGTCCATGTGACATAAACCAGAAAAATGGGAATACTGGACCGGAATCATTTTCAATTGCTTTAAGATTTGTTCCTTCTAGACCCACTGCTGGTAGGTGCTCACTACTGCTGACCGGGAGTGGCCTACAAGTCTTGCTGTTTCATAGGTGATCTGACTGAGATGCCTGACTTTCACAGACACCCGGGTCTTCACGTGTGCCAATTTGTCCCACATCAAACACGAGAAGTGACGGATCGGTTACTCTATATATTCCGGACTGTGCACAGTTGTTGTGAAAGATCAGATGTTAATTGTGGCTAACAGGCGTATGTTTCGGCTCACCTATTCCCCCCCCCCCTTTTCTGTAGACTTTTCTGTAGTGCCACCACCAATTCATTATCTCAGACAGTCGTCACCAAAAACTCCTGCTTTAATGATTTAAATTTAGCATCAAAATTGACTGAAAGAGGCATTTTCACTCCAAATGTGTCACAAAATAACAAAACATTCAGAAATGAGAGGTTATGGAGAAAACAAATCCGAATCATTCTCGCTCCATCTGCATCCCTGTTATTTGCTCTTCCACTCAAAATTCACATTTCTACATACAAGTCCTCTCTGAGTTAGAACACTGAGGCAAAAAGACAGGTTTAAAATTAAAACCGGATGCTTTCGAGAATAAGACTACACACACACACAAAACCAGGCCTACCTCACTTTCTTTCCGTAACGACTCCACAGGGAGAAAGCTATGGTACATGGGTGTGCAGTCACTTTCAAACCTATGCGGCTTCATTTGTCTTTAACCCGAATATTTAACCACAACACAATTGTAAACCAATTGTTTTTTTGTTTTTTCAAAGCGGTCAACATAAACCCTAAAAAAAACGAGTGAGGAGGGTCTTATATTTCTCTCTGAACCCATGCCTTATAAATATCTCTTAAACATTCCTATCCGGCATTTCAAAGCCCAACACGCAGGTCACTGAGCCCCACAGCAGCACTTTCCTGACCTCGGAGTACACAGGCGTCTCCAGTCGAGACAAGACTAAACCTGAAATTCACCATTAGCATGGTGGAAGATTCACTTTCATGTGTTGTTTCAATATTGGTGTTTGTCCTTCAAGCCCCAATCAGGAACTGCCAAAACTGTGTCACAGGTGCACCAGGGCTGCTAAACAGTACTTCAAGGTACAAGTCAAGGCTGACTGCAAAAACTTGGAAGAAACAAAGTGACAAATCCTTGTCGTCAAAACCAATTATTATATCTCCAAATATAACGTTTTTAGATGAAAGAAAAATCTTAACCTCCAACGTTTAAATGTAATTTAACATTTTTGTAAGAAACTTTGGACCATTTTGTTTCCATTCATTACACACGTTTACAAGCCCAGCCTTTCCAATTAAAAAAGAACCAAAATCTTGATTAAAAAAAAAAAAAAAAAAAAAAAAGTAGTTGAGGACTTAAGATGATTTGTGTCCATTAATGTAAAATGGTGAGATCAACAGACGCAAACACAACAAATATTAAAAGCAAACCCCAAAATATTACTGAAATAACGTAATGACGTCATAACGTCTACCGGTTTAAAGCCGGTTGTTTCGTCTCTTCATTTCGCTCTCCCCACTCTCTACTGCCCTCTAGTGATAATTAATCTGACCTGACTGCAAGCAACATGTCTAATATCAAAAATACTGACTAAAAATGATATCAGAAAAATATGATAAATAAGTATTATACACACAAACGCATTTTACCTGCATTAATATTACAAAATAATAATCACTATTATTTGTACTACACTGAATTGCAGCCCCGGACTCGTACCCAACACTTGTGCGGTGGAGCCGTCATTCACCTAGCTGTTTTAGACATGGCTACAACGTGTATTTAGTGGTGCTGATTAAAAGCCTCTGTTGCAGTAACAAAACCTGGCCTGCCAGTTTCAGTGATTCCTGATTGGTGCTTAAATTATAAACATTTAAACTGAAGGTCCAGACTAGACCTAGCCTGAGTCCAAGAAACCGCAAGTGCAGGAGTGCATAGGCCCCCATGCAGAGGAATGACATCAGGCACACTCATTTCTTCTGCAGGGTCTCCAGGTATCCGATGAACCTCCGCAGGTTAATTCTGATGTTGTCCAAGACACAAAGCTGATCCGGGGTGTACTTCCCTCGTCCTTCCTTCCGGATCTGTCGCACAAAGAGAGTAAATGAGTTAGGGTGTAAGTCTTATTGACCTCTTAATTCAGTGTGGTTATGATTCTTCAGAAAATGAGTCTGTGTACAATTCACCAGGATTTAATTCGATTAGTGTGATAAAATTAAAAAAATAATAATTATAATATGGGACTAGAGGAACCAATTACTTGACTTCTTTACTCAATAGAGCTTTTTCTAGATTCAAAACCACCTGTGAATTTTACTTTGTCCAATTTTGACCAATATTAAGGCATACTTTACTGAATATTGTAATTACCAGGCTGTCTTGACCCTATCCAGTGGGCCGAAATCAGACCCAAACATTTGGCTACTTATGCAACAAAGTGATTAAAAAATTAAATGATTTTAAAGTATCTGAGAGCCAAAAAAAAAAATCAGATTAGCATTAAAAAAGCAAACCTCACTTAAATTATCTAGCTGTGTCATTTACACAAATACAAATATGATCAGATCAGTGTTGCCTGATCCATTATGCTCATTTTAAATCTTCATTATTAAGATTTCTTTTGGTCTACTAGGATAGATAGAGTGAGTGACGAGCTAGGCCCATGAGGTGCTTTGCAGAAAAGTAAAGTAATCAGGAGATCACTAGTCATCAGCTCTAACATCCAAAATGAATGCAGTTGAATCCGCACTCTGAGGCTCCTAGGAGTACTTGTGCCTCCCTGCGGGTACCTTGGCTTTGAACACAGGCTGTAGGGCTTTGAGAGCTGAGAGCAGGTTGATGTTCTGCGCTGCCCTCTCCGCCTCCTCTCCATCAGCAAAAACATCAAACAGTGCGTCCAGTGCCTCTCCACAAACCACCAGGTTAGTATCCTTCGATGCTACATTCAATAATGCATTTCCTATCAGCTGAAACAGGGACATTATAACTAATTAAAACATGTATCAATTTTAATAAATAACAAACAAAGAACATTTGCATGACTCTTTCATCTGCCTGGTTTTAACCATTTTGACAACTACCACGTTTGTTCTATTGCTATGGTGGACTTCAGTTAAACATTCCCCAATGAAAACGACCCAACATGTGGTGTTATCTGTGCTGTCATTACCTGCAGTGTGTCAGCTGAGCCTTTCTCTTTGGCTAGTGTGCTTCCTGTGATGCCCAGAATGGCCAGAGCGTTCACTTTCACACTGACCAGATCACACTGTGTGGCTGCCTCACACACATTCATCAGCTGCTGAGAGCTCATACACTGTAGAGCAGTAAGACACACAGACACAAAGTCACCATATGTCCACCTTCCCACCTCATCAACTTCTTTTGTAGGAAATGAACACTCACACTCGCACTCATGAATAAAATAGCAGGACGGGGGAATTTAAGACTAAGGAAGCTGCTCCAGGTGATGCATAAATAACTGGCATAAAACAACATGCAGATAAGGCATAACCCTTCAAGAGCAAAGATGGGTCCAAATTAAATATATCTATATTCTGAGTTATATAAAACAGGTCGAGAAGTTAAGATGATATGGATCCATTGACCTGGAATGACAAGATCAATGAATCCAAACCCAGCTGATATTAAAACCCAAAAATATTACTTTAATAATTTCACAGTGGATTTTTACTTCTACCTGTTTAAAGCAACTTCAAGCTATCAGAGTTTGTTTTCCACGTTACCTCTCCTTTTTCCATCTCCCAGCTCCCTACTGCCCTCAAATGACCTTTAATCTGGCCTGACTTTAATCAACAACCTGTGTAATATTTAAAATATTGTCTGGTAAAGCAATAGAACAAAAATGTACGATACAAACCTATTACACAAACAAATACATTATATCCACGAGAATATAAAAACATTTTTTTTTAATTATTATTTGTACTACACTGAACTGGGCTATCTTTTGTTTGTTTGTTAACTTGGATTAGCTCAATTCTACACATTTCTAGACATTTGAGTGAAGGCAGGCTCAGTATTACACTGTCAGTATGACACGTTAGCTATTCAGTACCAACAGCTCGCAAATAAGGTGGCAAATCAGCCTGTTTGTCCACTTTAGGCTTAGGTATTTTAAAAGTAGTAAATCATAAATGACAAAGACAATTAGTAATAACAATTACTTATATGACAATTAATCGCAAAATTTGCTCACAAAAACTGATAGCCCTACACCGTCATCCTCCCGAAAACATGGGGCCCATTATGAAGCGCAAAATACAACCATATGGTTGTGCAGCTGTGTTTTCAGTAAAGTGATGTAACACAGCTGTAAACACAATCCTGTAACTTTGTTAACTACAAGAGCCCCTATTATACAAGTACACACATTTACATATTCCTGGATTTGCAGAGGAGGTGCGTGTTCTAACCTGAGGGATGTTTTTGGAAGCCATTATTTGGAGCAGAGACCGCATGGCACTGGTCACTGCCTCCAAGAACTCTTCATCCTTCACAACTTCTGAAACATCAAACCACAAACAGCATGACAAGTTTCCTTATGCCTAGAAACTTCGAGTAGATCGAAGAGTGACACATAGCCTGTTGGCACCTTCTCAACCATGCAAACTAACCTTCTGAGCTGAAGACCAGAGAGGAGAGATGCTGAGCGACGACCTGGAGCCCTGCAGCCCCACCCAGACACTCCGCATCCATCACAGCCAGGATGTTATGGAGACACGTTAATGCCCGGCACTGCACCCGCTGCATTCTAGGAACGTAATGGGATGTTTTGTAACTTCTGTTTTTCTAAATTAATTCACTAATGTATGTAGTTACTTGTTTACTGAGCCTATAAACCTAAGATACGACTGAAGACTGCGTAAACCATATGCGAGGTAACTGATTAAGTAATCCTACTTTTTGATGAGGCATCTCCAAGCTGGGTCTTTGTTGCAGATGTCCAATGCAACACGGCTGGGAAACTCTGCCTTCTTCAGGACCTGAAAGGTGAAGAAAAAAAAAAATTCAGATCTTTAATTAAACATCTTAGTCATTACAGCTCAGGTCCAGACATCAAGTAACTGCACAGACTGTTCCACTGTCAATGTCACTACTACAGCACAAGTGAACGAGACTCTGCATGCCACTTATGATCATGTAAAACTGAAAAACTCTCTTTGGGCATCGCTGGTTTGTCAAAAGTCCAGACGAACCTTCTTTCCAAGTACAAACTGTTCTAAGTTAAATCAAAGCTGGTCTCCCACAATGGACTGTGGTTTGTATCTGTAGCTCAAAAAGACATGCCCTCAAGAACATAAACAGTGGAAGAAATCATGAAACCAAAAAAGGCCGAGCCATGGGTTCCCTGGAACTCCAGAAGACATGTATTACTGGCAATGGGATCCAGCATTGGTATAAACACAATCATTAACTGCAACAGACCCATGTATTATTCTCATTGAGAAAATAATATAGACATAATATGGTAACTACTGTATTAGTAATAATATTAATATTAATAATAATTTTTAAAAATCAATATTATTCCTGAATCATGATAATTAGAGATGCATGAATGTTATAAGCCAATTTTTGCTGTAAACATGCATCCAGTCAGCGACCAGTTTATTATTTGGCCTACAAAATTTAAATAGGCCACATGCCAATTTAGCTCTAAAAATGCAATCAGGCATAAAAAAAAAAATCATCAAAGCAAACCTTGTCCTCTGACTGCCATATTTGGGATTTCGGACCCCTTACTCGCACTGGAAAATGGCTCCAGAGCAGATGTTAATGATTGGCTAAAAGGAGGGACTGCATGTGGGCGTGGCTAAAGACCATAGTGTGAAGGAAGTAGCTGAATCTGCAGGTGTATGGAAGCGTACGGTCATACGGGTCTACCAGCAGTGGATAAAATCCCAGTCTACAGGGAATTCTCCTCGGAATTGTGCCAGGGAAGGCATCCACCAAATCTGGCCCACCTGCTAAATTCTTTGATTCTGCTTGATTCTTTGATGTGGCCTACATCCAGAAGCTTGTGCAGTACAGGCCAAGTCCAATCACAGCTGTTAATTGGTGCTAGTGGAGGTGTTACACCGTTAGGTTCAGTTCAGTCACTCATGGAGCATTTTGTACTTATCTGCAGTGCATGATGTTTTAAAGTCAAGCACAGAGAAGCTGAATGTTTCAGTTAAGCGCCTGAAACGTTCAGCTGAATAGACAATAATCTCATCATGTGAGGACAGCCCAAGCAGGCACGTTATAATAATGAAAATAATTAACTGCCATAAAAGTATGTTTATCATTTGCCAGATAATTACATCCCATTAAGGTACAAAATAAAAAATTAAGAAGAGCCAATAATTAGTTGTACTTTCTTACTTTCATCTACTACATTTGTATATTGCCTAAGTTCAGATAAAATAAAATCAGAAGCATTAACTTATGGTAACTTATGGCACTTTTTCAGCAACCTCTTCTTTTTGATGCATCAAATCAGGACTCCACTGTGACATGGCTTTCAATACTGCATGGTGTAATAAAAAAACGTTGTTAACGGTTTACAGCTGTGGCAAACAACTGTATTCGGCTCACATAATTGTGAACAGCAGATAACTGTGACAGACCTGAACCCAAAGCAGCACGTCTGCATGTTACCTGTTAATACGGTCTTCATGTAAGAGTGAAAACGAAGACCGGTGGGCTGGAGGGTGTATAAGAGTGTGTGTGTGTGTGTGTGTGTGCGCCCGTTACCTGTTGGGGTACACTGTGGTTGAGCAGCGTTGTGTGCAGTTCAGCAGAAAGGCAGAGAGGTGAGAGCAGACTGTTGTTGCCGTCAGCGCCGTCAGCACACATATCGCTCTCATCACTGCTCGACATCTCCTCCCATTCATCGTCAGACGGCTCTACACACAAACAAACACAAAATCAATCCTCTTCAACTGCTCATCACTCCAGCACTCACTTCCAGTCATTCTCTTCAGATGTCTCCCCATTTTCTCTGTCTGGCACGGTTACGCACAGACGTCGTCTCGAATGACAACACCAGCTACTATCATGAAAGCAGGGCTTGATATATACAGCGATAATGCACGCAGATTTGGAGCACCCACAGATTTATAGGCATGATTAAAAATCTCGCTGATAAAGTACTGAAATATTCGCCTTTTATAAACAGTTAGAAACAGTGAGGACCGGAAAGCCCTCACCTGTACAGCAGGCCACTGCTTAATGCCAAAATACAGACTGAACTGATCAACCCAGTCTTATTAAGAGGAGGTCTAAAACTGCGTTTTACAAGCTAAATATTCACAGGTGTTTCTAAATGAGTGTTTTTGAACACCAAGACTAGCACAGTACTACTTACATGCTGTAATAAACCTTAATTTGAAATGTTCTTTTGTTTCATGTTCTTAATATTCCAGTTATGGATTGTTTTGCAAATAATTATGCATGTATACATCACTTTAATAGAGACACACCAAAGATGCCAAGAGATGGAAGTGCTGTATCAGATAAAGAGATGAGTCCCAACGGGTTTTTGCTTACTTGGATATTGAATGGAATTGACAATTTAGGGTTCAGCTGAAATGATTAGCTAGCCTGCTATTGGCCTCTGCTTCTCAGCCCCATGGTGGTTAACAGGAGGACTGAGGATGCACATCCATTGTTCAGTATTTCCCATCTGTTCCTTGATTTATGGGACTTGTTTTGTAAAAACAGTGATAAGTCAGCCTCAGGAAACGGTCAGGAATCAACAAGTAGAATTCTGTTGGGGTCTCCAGTGTTAGTAAAAGACGAGCGTCTGCAAGCTAAATAATGAAACGTACAGCAACATAGTGAACGAATACTCGAGTACAGCAAAAGTGTTTTTACACCCGAAGGTTTCAACTGGAACACGGTCGATGTTTTGGTTACATGATTTCAATTTGATCCGATGAGTTTTGGTTTTCCTGCTGCAGCTTAGGGAGCACACTAAAGAACTTAGCATGAGACGCACGTTCTGTAGTCATCACCTTACGCTGTCGTCACCATATGCTTTCCTAAGAACAAATGAAGATATTGGTGAATGAGGCCCCATGATATTGGTCAGTAAGGCAAAAGCTCTGTGTCTTATTTTTAACTACATTAAGTGTCATCAGCTGGGAATTCTCTACCTCCTTAAAATCTTAGCCACGATATCTTCCAGATCACTAAAGAGAAGATCGTGTAATCACTGCTATTCTCATACAAACCCCCCTCGGTGGCCCTTCACAGACGAGCCCGGCAGACATGCACGCACACATGCACGTACCGTCTGAACAGCACATGTTGACAATGATCTCCAGTGATGTTTGCTGCGCTGTCAGCAGTGCTATGGCCTCCCTCAACTCCAGCCTGTCCCTCTGGACACGGACACACACATACACACACAGTGAGAGAGAGTACAAGGATCAGTAACATTAGCTGAGGGTCTAGCTCAGTGGTGTCTGACTCTGTTTATGTGGTCCCCTCTTGTCCTCCAGTTCCACTGTGCTCAAGCACATCAGATCTGACTTATTTCATCCCATTTCATCAGTTCATGTCCAGGTTTAGTGGGTGCCCTTGAGCATATGAGCAGTAAAGTCACAAAACTATGCTGGACCCTGGGCCTAGCTTTTATGTCACAGGGCCAAACTTCACATGTGTAATTTATGACACTGTTTAGGTGCAAGAAACCAGGGGCTCAGTATTTGTGTAATATATGAAACACACGGATCAATTGTGGGGTCAAATTAGTGCCTTAGACATGTAACACTGGTTTGATGAGGACAGAGGCAAGAAGAGGGAAAGTGAGGGAGAGACTGGGAGAGAGTACAACCCAGATTTCTTTGATGTTTTTAACTTTTTTTTGAACACGTAACATGAAATTCATACATGAATTAGTCACACAAACTAATAAACTGGTTTTTAAAAACTTTTTCAGCTCGTTTGAAAGTTGGTACTAAGTGGGAATGGTGTTGGTTGATGTTCTACTTGTATTTAATAGCACCTCCTGCTGGAGAAAAACCAGAGAGCACCTCCTGCTGGAGCTACACATGCTCTAAATGAGTTCTACAGCCATGCCCACTTTTTTTTTGTTACCTGACAACATGGTGGATTTGATATAGAACTCGGTTACGGTTCTTTGTCGGAAACATCTATATATATATATATATATATATATATATATATATATATATATATATATATATATATATATATATATATATACACACACACACACACACACACACATTTTTTACAACTCATGAGAACCACTGAGACACTTCAGATCCACAGAGAAACCAAGTTTTTTAATTGGACGTTTGTCTCACTTTTGCTCAAGTAACTTCTTTTTAGGAAAGGCTTTTCCTTCTATAAAACAACCTTGCTGTGATTTTGTGAATATATTCAGATATGAGAGATCAGATACTGACGTAGCTCATAATCCGGATTACAAATGCCCATCTAACCCATCTTAGAGGTCACGGATGAAGCGCCAGGGAATGCAGTTTTACAGCCCAATGCTGGAAGGCTTCATTCTCTTCTTGCTGACAGCTGGCATTGGGCATGGTGGCCACAGGCTTGTGTGTCAGCAATGGACGTGTTTCACTCATTTAGAAGGGATGTCTCCATACTTTTGGACATATAACATGGCAGGGACTTGGGGACACAGAGACTGTCCTAGGGGTAGGAGTTACAGCTTAGGGTTTAAAGGGTAAAACAAGCATCTCGTCCTCCTCTGGCTTGTTAGATGTCATTGTGAATTAGGAGTAAAACAGTAGCCTGGCCCAAGGACAGAGAGAGGTTATAGTTTAGAATGAGGAAAAAGAGCACAGGGGCTATATGGGGATGAAGAAAGAGCACAGTGGGGGGAAACGGGGGCTGTGACTGACCTTATTTAACTTCACACATCAAACACACACATATACACATGTAAATACCTCAGAGGTGCAATGACCCCACAATCACTCAGAGAAGATGAGAAGAATAGCATGGTTAAAGGATGGCACACGGGTTTACATGAGTCATATGTGGGCCTATCGTTCAAAAAGTGTTCAACAATCTATAACAGTCGTTCTCAACAAAACAAGTGTCAACTGCTTTTGGCTATATGGGGGAGGTGAATATCTGATTTTACATAGAACTCTAATTCTATGTTGTTAACATCAACTTCTATTCCCTACATTCCAGGCCGCCTCAGTGCTGGAAGATGTTTCATTAGAAAATAAATTCTTAGGTCAAGTCAAGAAGACAAAATGTTTAATTGGCCGTTTGACCTCTTTAGTCTGGTGTGGGAAAACACTGAAGTCAATGTCACAATTGAAAATATGAGAAGACTTGACAAATCAGATTTGACTATCTAAAGTCTTAGTCAGGGACACCTTTTCTAGTATAAATGGGAAGGTCGTGATGAAAAATTCTGTGATACTCTTTCATTCCGGTCACTCCAACGGAACCCACACCCCAATCCTCTGCACACACTCCCTCCTAAATGCCCTATATCTATTTATATTTTATTATTGTACCCCGTTCTGTACTACTGTTTACATATCCTGCTCTGTTAAATTATTTATATTACTGTGTACTTGCACTGTCTGTATGGCTGACAACAGACATCTTAATTTGCACAGCAAATGGTATACCACTACCTCCTTTACACAGACACTAAGGACTCTAAGGATTTTTATACTTTCACACTTTATATTGTATCTTTGTCTCTATCTGTATCACTCTATCTTGTGCTTCTCTTGTTACTTCTGTGTACTTTGTATATCTGCTACTGGATGCCTTGAATTTCCCTCTGAGATCAATAAAGTATCTATCTACCTATCTGTCGATAAATGTAGGGCCAATTAATTAATATCCAGACACTAAATAATGGACTTACTAACAAACTTTAAATGTCTAGTGCATACAGTTATAACCGGCCTTGTGATTGGAAGGTCATCGGTTTGATAGCAAGATACCTAACCCCCAACCGCTGTGGACATGTGTGGTCACTGGCCCCTGGTGCGAGTGTGGGTGTTTCGCTGTGTGGATGGGTTAAATGCGGAGGTTGAATTCCTCTGTGTGTAAGCACAACTGATCATTGGCTCTAAATTTTATTTCTTTGTCTGTGTGGTGGAAGTTCTTATAAAAGGTAACAAATCGTGGCATGTAATCCCGAACTATTCAAAGGTAGTTTAACTAACTTTAAAAATAAAAAAAGGTTTCCAAACTCACAGGCAGAAAGTCTGAGATATCTTTATCCATCTTTGCCTTTTTTCCATTCCTTTTTCCCTCCTTCATCTTCACTTCTCCATCTCCCTCCTCCATCTCCTCCTCTTCCTCCACAACGCCCTCTGCTGGCTGCTCTTCTGCATGTGCTGAAGCTGGCTCTTCAGTACTGTTGCTAGATAGCCGGGTTGTCTGGGCCTGCCAGAGCTCAGGGACCACCGTTCCAGTATCCAAACTGAGGCAGTGGGCTAGAGTGGCCACCACCACGGTCAGGGCTTCAGCTTGACGCGTGGAGGAGAAACAGGCCTTCAGGTTCCACACTGATCCTGAGAGAACAGAGGGAAATCCACCCATTGTTACAGAAGGTCAGGCATCGTTCCAGAGTAGTTAGATGTGATAAACATTTATCCACAGATAAATGTACTGACCTACACAACATCAGTTTTTATGTCTATAGTAAACTAGTAGAATATTTAAAAAGGTAAAAAATTTTAGGTAGACTTCTTTATAAGATCCTCTTTACACAACTTGCATTGATCAATGAGCATAATGACTACAACGAGAGGGGGTGAGGGGGTTGGGGAAACAACAACCCTAAAATAAAATAAATAAAAAAAAAGAGAAGTAAGAATAAGAAAACAAGATTTAAACCCCAAACAATAAAACACAGGCCCCAGAACACCTAATATTACGACTTACTATTCAAATGCAACCTTGTATAAACAGGATTTTAGACCTGATATAAAACCTGGGATAAGTGGCTTGTCGAATACTGGGCATACACAGTTCCATAGTCTCCACTTATAGGTTTTAGATTAGACCTAGGCACAGCCAGCGAGTTCTGCCAAAATGATCTCAGAGATTGCTGCAAGCCTGCCGACTGGCAACATAAGAGGGGGCTAGCTCATTTACTTCCAACCCAACAAGAGCACTTTAAATTCTGCCCTGTTCTAGTGAAGTAAAAAGAGGACTTGTGTCATGGGGTCTTTAGGTAGTGTTTCCCCTGCACGCACTGCTTCCTCATCATTAAAAGTAAAAAATCTTTTTGGAAACAGGCATCATATTTGTAACCACAGCATGCAATTAATTTCTTTGAGATAGCTTCAGACATCTGGTTTCTATTAATTCTGGCCTGTTAGCTTTACATTTAATAGTCAAACTGCTCTGAATGACTTTGCTTACATATTAACAATTAGATCATGCAGAAATATTGAAAAACCCTGTTGGATTCTCCTGTAATTCATAAAATATCTCTCATACAAACAAACACAAATGTAGCATGAATTAAATCCTCATAATCAGCTGCCTCAACAGAGTTGCTCTGATTGTGAGTAAAATGTAAGAAGGG
The DNA here is from genome assembly GCA_024036415.1 of Prochilodus magdalenae. Lineage (NCBI taxonomy): Eukaryota > Metazoa > Chordata > Actinopteri > Characiformes > Prochilodontidae > Prochilodus > Prochilodus magdalenae. The sequence goes on along the minus strand of JAMWET010003524.1, from coordinate 553,283 downwards.
TTACTATAAGATGCTTCATGGATGAACCAAACGGGTTCAAGATGTACGATGATGATCTTCATTTACAGAAAACAGATGTACCTCTAGGAGAGTCAAATATTTATCAGCAGTACCTGCAGCCAGCGTACGCAGGAGAACATGTTCCATGCCAGGTTGAGTGGAGAGCAGCACGTTTTCCAGAGCAGCCAAAACGGCCCCATTCACACTTCCAGTCAGGTCTGAGTTATCATCGGTCACTGTGTGCAGGCAGTGGGCTGTACACACAACACAAGCGTTTAGTCACTTACAGCAGACATACATCCACATTTAGGCACAGACATGTTAGATTCTTATTTGTATGTTTATTTAATGAGACATTCAGGAGAGAAAGTCAAATATCCAGCAACTGTCCACACTTGGCTAGTTGAGTAAACTTGGCTTTACATTGCGCAATCACATTTCGGTCCTCGATTTCTCACAAAGTGTCCAAATCTATAATTCTATTAGTTCTCACTTATAAAACCAAACAAACTGTAAACAACACAAAACGCTTAAAATGTGTCATTCCATTACATTTAGCTGAACTTCCCTGAAGCTTTAGTCATTAAGGGACAGTCTAAAAAGCACACTATGTAATTATGTCCCAAAGATTTAGACACAGAGGCAAAACCACATCAAATTACCCACTCTCACATCCACCACTTTATCATTCTGGGTTGCGGGGGGTGCTGAAGTCGGTCCCCTGCGCTCCATTGTAGGGCTGACATGCGCATTTACACAAACACATACACGCCTAGGGGGTCAATTTAGTATCTCCAGTTCACCTGACTGCATGTCTTTCAGTCTCCCTCATTCTTTCTCTCACCCTCTCCCCACGATGTGAATGATCACATGGGAGAACTGCTAGAGTCACCAGAACATCGTCTTCAACATGGGTCTCCTGCCCTGGTTCTCCTGCTCATCACCCGACATGACTACAACGACTACAATGACCATCATAGAGCCGCTGGTATCTGGCACTAATAATGAACTCTGTCTCTTACTTAAACAGAGAACCTATGTGATGGGTTCCCCCTGGAGCCTGGTTCCCTGGTTCTCTTGAGGAGATATATGTGTGTGTGTGTGTGTGTGTGTGTGTGTGTGTGTGTGTATGTCTGTCTGTCTGTATATATATATATATATATATATATATATATATATATATATATATATATATATATATAATTTAGTTATATATAATAATAATTTAGTTTGGATGTGAGAAACCGAGGGCAGGATGACAAATCTGTCACTCATTGTGGGCGTGGATCACCTGCTGATAAAGCGAGTTGGATGCTGTGTGGATGTCTCTCAAGGCAGGGCAGCAAAGCATCCAGAAGTCCGGCCCTGTTAAACACTGACATTGCTGTACTGCTGTTCTCACTACACACACACACACACACACACACACACACACACACACACACACACACACATGAACATCCATTAAACAACCATACCATGACACACAACTTAACATCTTACACAATACTCCTAATAAAAAAACAAAAAAACAAAATACAAACAATAATCCTAAACAGCCGTGGCCTTCAAGGGAGCATTTAAGGACTGTGTGCTGGCCTTCATTCTCACAGTTGGTAATATCAGTATTGTGAAAACTACTGCACTGACGCTGTCCAGGACCAAACAGAGAGGAATTTGGTGAAAATACACTAAGCTGTCCCAGGAAATCCAGGGTGCTGTCATGATGCAAAGCCCACTGGCATGCAGCACTGGCAATGTGCGAACTTTAAACAGTAAAATAACTGTGTGTGAGTGTGTGTTTGTGTGTGTACCAAAGGTTCCAGAGTAAGTTCACAGCTTCATTCGCCACATCTTCCACTGTGCGCTTCTCTTCCTTTTTCACTGGGCTAGAATTCATCTGGAACCCTGAGCAGCACTGCCGGAATACAAAGCCACCTATTATTAAGTGTTTATACACCTCTTTAACTAATCACACATCATTACTATGAAATGGAGGCAGAGGTGACCAGTCAGTTCTTATTATAAGGCTGGGTTTGTCTTCTATAATGTCACAAGTCATCCACAGTCCAACTCATATAAGTAATTCATTAGAGTGATGAAGTACAGATCCGCTGCTCACACGCCGTACTGAAAAACATGGCATAAAGGAACGGGAATTCTCGCAACTGGGTTTGAGTGCTTTGAAGTGGACTTGCTATGCTTTTCTTGCTGCTTTAGAGTGTTATGTAGCTTTTGAGGCAAAGTTATAAAGCTCAAAAGGAGAAACTCAGCCTTTCTCTCTGTTACAAGGCAATGTCATCTTGGAACACAGTCCCTATTTGTTCACATAGTTATGGAACCCAAAGCAGGAATGCCGCTACCATATCTGACTAATTAGGACAGAGTGGGAGAGCTGACCAATCAGAGCTTTTAAGCTTGTCAGGAGGCGGGACTTAAAGGCAAAGGAGCTCTAACAGCACTTTAGACAAAGGCTGAAGGGAAAATATGAAAAGAAAAAAAAAAAATCGTAATAATTTTGGCAAAACTGAAGCACATAAATCTACTCCAGTAGAGCACAAAAATAAAATTATGAACACTGAAAATGAGCGCAAAAAAAAGCGCAAAATTATGCTGTTCATACTTTTTCATGCAAATTATTAATACTTTATTACATTATTTACAAAAAATCTTATGATGGTGTTAGTCAGTCTGCTGAACTGTTCCTTTTTTACAGGAATTAAAAACAAATTAACTGACTGAAAACTATTCCATTATTTAAAACAGATGTTGACAAAGTCTGCAGCTGAAAACAAGGTAATGAGTGTATGCTATCACATTATTCAGCATATCATAGTATTCTTACAAGTTATATTGCAGTTATATCAAGGGGGGAAAAAAAATCATATAAGGTTACCCTATGTGTATTAAAGGTAGATTATATTAAGTCATCTGAGACCTTTTTTTAAAAACTGATATCCATGATATGTTCACAAAAGCTTACTGCTGAAACTGAACAAAACAGAAAAAATAAAAAAATAATATATATCATACTGTCAATCCTTAGCAGCACCTCTGGCATGTGCTTATAAAATCTTAAACAAGGACAAGAATCACTGATCTGAGAACTGGTACATAGTCTTCTAGGTCCCCTGCAAACTGCTTCTCAAACTCAGTAGCTGCTCTCACCTCCTTCAGTAGGGCAGTCAGTGGAGTAAGAACATCCTGTCGGACCATGTCTTCACACACATCTGGGCCTCCACATGCACTCAGGTTTCTGCAAAACACATACATCACTCTTTAGGTTGCTGGCCTCTATTCAAAACTACATGACTTCCATACAACTTTGATTAATTAATTGAAGTACACTCTTTGAACTTGGGGCATTAGTTAGTAGAGAGAGCCGCATCCCATCACACTCGTGGTTCAGCAATACAGTACACACATCACTCTAAGCTATACTGTTTTGCAGTAAGGTCGTAGTCTTGATATGAAAGTGATATTGACCTCTGAGAAATGTCTGTGTCATCACATTTATGACCTGTTTTTTTTTTCCTGCCTTTGTATGCATTTACGTTTTTTAATGGTTTACCTGAGTGCCCCCGTAGCAGTCTCTCTGACAGCAAGGCTGCTGTCCAGCAGTAGTGGTCCCAACCTTCTAACTGCATCTCTCTGCAGGAAACTGGGGATGGTCTGGCTCTGCTGCACAACTCGTGAAATGCTCGCACATGCATACTCACGGATGTCTGCACAAGGACTCTGCAGCTGAAAGAACAGCAACAGACAAAAATGTACACAGAGACAGAGAGAGAGAAAGAAAGAGAGATACAGAGGCTGTCAGTCAGCAAAAACACAGTTTGAGTTATTTAGACAGGTAGACATTTAGCCAGGTACACAGCAGATGGTCCAGGACAGTCAGTCAGATAGATGGTAAGACAGTCAATCGGATATATGGTCGGAACAGTCAGCTGGGTAGAAAGACTTTTAGACAGACAGGTAGACGGTCGGGACAGTCAGCCCGGTAGACGGTCGGCAGGGTAGACAGCCCGATAGTCAACTGGGTAGAAAGACAGCCATTTCGATAGACAGGTAGACAGTCGGCCTGTCAGCCAGGAAGACAGTTAGACATTCAGTCAGGTAGACATTCAGACATTCAGTCAGGTAGACTTTCAGTTAGACAGACAGACAGACATTCGGTCAGACAGACATTCAGTCAGACAGACAGACATTCAGTCAGACAGACAGACATTCAGTCAGACAGACATTCAGTCAGACAGACATTCAGTCAGACAGACAGACAGACATTCAGTCAGACAGACATTCAGTCAGACAGACATTCAGTCAGACAGACAGACAGACATTCAGTCAGACAGACATTCAGTCAGACAGACATTCAGTTAGACAGACATTCAGTTAGACAGACAGACAGACATTCAGTCAGACAGACAGACATTCAGTCAGTCAGTCAGACAGACAGACAGTCAGACAGACAGACAGACAGACATTCAGTCAGTCAGTCAGACATTCAGTCAGTCAGACAGACATTCAGTCAGTCAGACAGACATTCAGTCAGTCAGACAGACATTCAGTCAGTCAGTCAGACAGACATTCAGTCAGTCAGACAGACATTCAGTCAGTCAGTCAGACAGACATTCAGTCAGTCAGTCAGACAGACATTCAGTCAGTCAGACAGACATTCAGTCAGTCAGTCAGACAGACATTCAGTCAGTCAGTCAGACAGACATTCAGTCAGACAGACATTCAGTCAGTCAGTCAGACAGACATTCAGTCAGTCAGTCAGACAGACAGACATTCAGTCAGTCAGTCAGACAGACAGTCAGTCAGTCAGTCAGTCAGTCAGACAGACATTCAGGCAGACATCTAATGCAGAGGGAAGTTCATTCACGTTTTATAGGTAATGAACTGAAATAAAAGCTCTCGCTATAGTCTCGCTAAGCCATACAGAGACCTGAAAGTCTCAATCAACCAGCTTTACAAACCTCGATAAATATCTAATACTGCCCAGAAACAGCTAACACAGAAATCAGAAAACAAACACATGGCCAGAGTCTCGTTAGCTAGCTCAGACTCAGGACACCCTAAAATGACAGGAGAGTTTATTAAAACAACCCGTTTCAGAAGTTACCCTAGTTGTTATTTCATCATGTGGTTTAAAGAGAAAAGTGGAGCAGACCAGCAGAGAATTACATGAGCGCTGCTCTTGTTACTAGAGAAAACCGGCTAGTTAGCATTAGCGCTTAGCTCAGCTACCTTCTCTAGTAACTCCACAGCCGGGGAATCATCCGCGTCCTCCTCCTCCACAACGTCCTTAACGGCAGCGACAGACAGCCCGTCCGGCGTGAACTGCGGCCGTCTGAACCTGGTGTTCTTGGTTTTTCCCATCGCGCTCTGGTTTAGAGTGTTTAAAGTAAAACGTGATTCGGAGGAGCTGCTTACGCTGCCATGTGGACGTTGGCCACCTTCCCGAAACCATAGCAACGTGCCGGAAAGCGATCATAGCTGCCGCAAGTTGTCGCAAAGCAAATTTACAATGGGTCTAAAATGAGTTTCACCATACTGGAACTTAGAATTTTTTTCAGTTTCTTTCAAAGAGAGGACGAACTGCCTAGACCTCTCTGTAATATGCACAAAGAAACAAGTAGTTGCACCAATTTAAATCACAAAACACCTGCTAATTAAAGAAAGCACGTCCTTAACACTGAAGACCATTCAGGACCACCAAAGTGCAGGTATGATCTGGGTGGTGGCTCATTCTCAGCACAGCAGTGACACTGACGTGGTGGTGGTGTGTTAGTGTGTGTTGTGCTGGTGTAATCAGACACAGCAGTGCTGCTGGAGTGTTTACTGTGTCCACTCACAGTACAACTACTAAGTGCTCCTATATGGTCAGTGGAGCAGATAAAATGGACAATGAGTGTAGATACAAGGAGGTGGTTTTAATGTTCGGGCTGATTGGTGTACCTGCTACACAGTCTGTGTGCATTTGTAGCTAATGCAAGCTTGAAAGGTGTGGAAGCAAAATGTATATGTATATATAGTACGCAATATGCAAATGACAATACCGTGCAATAGCAACTACAAACATAAGTATCCTTAATAAGTATACATAGTGTACATAATGCAGTATAACATACCAATACAAGTCTCCAGTATATTTGTGCAAACTGTGCAGTCTGTGCAATTGAGCAGTGCACTGTCTGTAATGTTCATCAGTCCCTAGAGAGGGACAAACAATCAAGCAGGAACACATAGTAACGACTGCTGATCTGTTCTCCAGATCTCAGGGGCAACTGTTATAATCATCAAGACAAAAGCAGATGATGGTCAGTCTTACTGCAGGCAAGCAACAAAGAATACACCGGTGTCCATGTCTAATTCCTAACAGCATTAAAGTGAATCCTCCCCCAGGCTGGCAAGGTTAAACACCTCCTCTAAAGTCCCACAAGAACTTTCTGACCCCAAAATATCTAACCAGGGAACCGTGTTGTTGCACCATTCTTCTAAAAGGGGCCATACTTTAGAAAACCCACATGAGTTTAATATAGTATTGTATTATAACACTGTTAAAGTTTCACCCCCCCTCATTTGGCCTGTCTATCTAAACTAAGCTGGGTTGTTCTAAATTCATTGATTTTGTGATGTTAGGAAAACCATCATATGCCTAGATTCACCAGTATAAATCTTAAAGGCTATTTAATGGTGCCTTAAAATGCATTCATTCAGCATTTAAAATGTTCTCTGGTGTTCTGTGGGGTGAAAAGTGGGCAGATGCAGTTTTATACCCACCTTTTACACTCAGTGGTTGTTTTGGAAATGGTACACTACTATACCGCACACTGCACACTACAGTAGTATGTACTGCACACTGTATATGCCTCGTGTGTGTAGTATACAGTACAGTAACAAGTTCTGACCTACAGTGTAGTATACTAATACAGTCACATGACCAGTTACCTCACATTTACCTCAGAACTGTTATTACTGTATCCACTGTTTAGAGCTAGCTGCTGCTAACGCTGCTCAGTTCACCTGAAATACGGTTAGCCTAGCCGTTAGCGTCCCTCGGCTATTTCACTCTAAACTGATCCTCTAAAGCGAGTTCATCTTTTATTAATCTTCAGACCTGTATATTTAACTTTCTGAGGCTCATTCTGATGAACACACCCCCCACTACAATCACTACACCCACATTTACCTCAGAGCTGTTATTACTGTATCCACTGTTTAAAGCTAGCTGCTGCTAACGCTGCTCAGTTCATCTGAAATACGGTTAGCCTAGCTGTTAGTGTCCCTCGGCTATTTCACTCTAAACTGATCCTCTAAAGCGAGTTCATCTTTTATTAATCTTTAGACCTGTATATTTAACTTTCTGGGGCTCATTCTGATGAACACACACCCCACTACAATCACTACACCCACATTTACCTCAGAGCTGTTATTGCTGTATCCACTGTTTAGAGCTAGCTGCTGCTAACGCTGCTCAGTTCATCTGAAATACGGTTAGCCTAGCTGTTAGCGTTCCTCAGCTATTTCACTCTAAAACTAACTTAGAATTAAAGTTGTCTAGGACCTTTTTAAAGATGTGGGCCACCTTAAATGGTGTACAAGCTGTAGAGTGTAAGGTGAAACAGAACATTGGAATAAGAAGTCTTAGAAGTAACTTCAACCTGGTTTAAGGATGAACATCAATCATGTATTGCTGACAGTTTGGTTGCTTGGAAAAGTGCACCTTCACAATCTGGGACACCAGATTTATCCACACAGTCTGCCAATTGCTGTAGATCAGCTTATGTGTATTTTGTGGAGATAAAAAGTAATTGTTTAGGATTTTGAAATCAGTCTTTTGTGGATGCAGGATATGGGCTCTTTAACATGAACTAGTTGGTCTATATTAGGGCTATACCAGAATTTTGTCTTGGTGGCCAAATTGCAATATTTGTGGTGGGCCGAGAACCAACAAGACCAAAAATGAAGGGAGGTTTTATGTTACGGGACAAAACATTAGTCATTATTAGTCACAGTTATATCAATATTGTGTATTACCTTCACGAGCACCAATAAGAACTGTGACTGGCATGTACTGCACAAGTTTCTGGATGTAGCCACATCAGTGTTCAGACACTCTTATATTAATTGCGCAGTTGGGCCAGATTTGGTGGATGCCTTCCCTGGCACAATTCCGAGGAGAGTTCTCTGTAGACTGGGACTTTTGCAACTGCTGGTAGACCCGTATGACCGCTTCCATACACCTGCAGATTCAGCTACTTCCTTCACACTATGGTCTTTGGCCATGCCCACATGCAGTCACTCCTTTTAGCCAATCATTAACATCTGCTCTGGAGCCATTTTCCACACATGGAACGAGACATTCCCTGCACTGTAGCACCTCTTCCCAATCTATGGATCCCGTCACTCACACCCCACAGGGATTTATAGCAACAGCATCCTCTTACAGCACCATCTGCAGGAAGTGTGAAGTTACTACCCGCTCGAACACAGAAGGTGGCATTTTTTTGTCCGGTGGATCAGATCGATGTCCTTTCATTTAGCGAAGAAGTGCAGTTAGGATAACTCGTCCTAACAAGCCAGCTTTAGTCCATACAGTCCATGTAGTGTATACAATGAAAAAGAAAAATGTAACTGTCATAAATGAAGGAAAGTTTATTGGTTTTGCTGAGCATAAATTATTATTACACTTCCAGTAACTGATAACTATAGACTAAACCAGCAGTGGCCCTAGCAGTATTGTAATACTGATTGCTTTGGTCATTCATAGTTTCCTTTGGACGCCCTGCAGAAAATGTGGAAAGAAAGGGTTCTGCGGGAGCAGTTGCTAGCTGGAGAAGACCCTTGCCCCCTGCCCCAACTACCTCCCGTTCATCCAGTGAAGTGATCTATCTCTGCACTGCGCGTGGCAACCCGCCCCAGCAATTGTCTGGGGAAAGAACTTGAGAGCAGATCGGGGACCAAACTTCATCACAAATCTCTATTTCAAAATCATGCACACACGCCACGCGAATGCTGCCATGCACGTCGAAGGAGTCTTAGGAGGGGTGTGAAGTAAACTCTAAGACATTAAATTATATCAGGGGACGATTTCAACATCACATGCATCGTAAAGACCTTCGAGTGAGACACACACACACACACACACACACACACACACACACACACATACGCACACACACACACACACACACACATACGCACACACACACACACACACACACTTAACACTGATCCAATAAATCATCCCAGAGCCCACCTCTATCCGGCAGTCAATACCACACAGTGAATGGGGATCATTATTGCTCGTTTATTGTTTATTGCATGTATACAGATCATTCTACCCAACTGGTTCAGAGTTGAAAACACATTTTCCACTTTTACCTGACTTCAGACTGAACCCAGTAAACAATGGTTGTCTGTGGACGTCTAAAGTGTGTTTTTAATATAGTGACTATATATATATATATACAGTGTTAGATACACTATAGTGTTAGATACACATAGATTATATGTTAGATATGTGATGTCCACATTGTTTCGATGGTTTAAATGGTTCAAATTTTTATTGGGAAGCCCTTTTGCTTTAGGAGATCTTATATCTTAATTATGTATATTTTATAAAAGCAAATCCATTTTGCCCCTACCAGAACATTGTGTCGGTAGCGATGGGTTTAGTGACGATTTTGGCTCATTTTGAACATGGCTAGAAGTCTGGACAAGCAAACAGTTTAAAAACATATAAATATGTTTACTTGTAGAAAATATGTGCTTAAGTAGTGACAGTTCTAGACTTAGATTTACTTCAAAGCAATTGGGACAAGACTGATCACCATGTGGCCATGAGGGACAGGGATGCAGTCCCACAGTCTCACAAGACTCGGCCTACAGCCTAAAACTCTTTAGCTGCATTCCGTTCCACAGGTTCCCTAAGCAGTGTGGTTACATTCCCTTCATATATGAGTGTGGGATGTTAAAAGGGCTCCAGCTGATAAATACCTTCATTTGGAACATCATACAATAATGTAATGACTAATAAATGAACCGCATTTCAACTTCCACTTCCCTATGAACATATATATTTGTATGTGTGTGTATGAGTATTAGATGTCAGTTGTCAACTGAGCTGACTTGATGCATATTTGCTCTGCAGCGTTTATTGCCTTTCCAAAATAAATGCTCAATGGTTCCTGCATTACCACATTTGACCACTAGATGGCAACATTGACCCACACTGCGAGCCTCCAGAGCAACTTTTCAAAACTTTGCAGAACAATTTCATACTAATTCAGAGTGTTTTAGGGTGATGAAATACATGCGCCGGTTCAAATATTCATCAGCACTGGAGCATGCAGAGACTTGGAGTTTAAAGCATTTCTGAAAGACCGCTTGAGTCATGGACCACCCCATCCCCGCTGAAGCGCTGTTGGATCGCGCCTCTGCTTGTGCGCGCACTTGCTGCCTGCTCTTGTATAAAGTAAAATAATCTGCCAGTATAAGAAAAAAAACAAACCCGGTAGATTTTGGTTCCTCATTCTAACCTCTGCGAGGCTGACACTACGGCTCCTACAGGGCGAAAGCTATGCTTCTATAGCAAACAACTGCAAGTGATTATTGTAAAGCATAAACGTGGGCCTTATTTTTCTCTGTGCCCCCAATTGACCCACGCTACATGCCATTTTTCCAGCGAAGTGAATTGAAGGAGACATGTTTGTTGTATTGGTTGGCAGGAGGCCTGAGCATTCTTGAGGATCTTAACCACAGTGCTTTGCTGCAGACAGAGAGCAAAGGGCAAAAGAACACATTCCTGCTGCTTTTTCTTCCTCCCCCCCCTTTTTTGACGCCTGTTCTCATTCACAAATGAGGATAAGGGTCCCTGTACATCTTCAGCTGCTAAATTCCTGCTTTGTCATCATTATTATATGCTTAAAGGCAAGAGGTTCACAAAGAACAGCTGGTGGACGAGTGCCTTGCGCTGTGCTAGCACTAGCACTGATACAAGCTCAAAGGAACGCTGCAGCACTTATCAAGCTGACCTCTGCTGTTTGCATATGCATGACTCTGTCAACGACCATGGACAATCAAGAACTCTCCTGTCCCAGAGCACTCGTAGAAGCCATTAGGCTGCAGATGAACATGTGAATTCTTTAGTGAGGGTTTTTCTTTCCTAAGAAGTTTGGTCACCGACATAGCGGTGGTGGCAATGCCTGAGTGGGTAACGGGAGAGTTGGGAGAAGTCCTGGTGAGTGTTTTGGGCCGCTTACTGACAATTAAATAATAAGATCACACATAAAACAACAAGAACCTGTATCTACACTCAGCCGTTCATCAACTCCACTGACCATATAAGAGCACTGTGGTGTTCAACAGTTACAGACTGTAGTCCATTTGTTTCTCTGTATACTGTATTATGCTTTTCTTCAATGGTCAGGACCCCCACAGGACCACCACAGAGCAGGTAGTATGTGGGTGGTGGATCATTCTCAGCACTGCAGTGACACTGACATGGTGGTGGTGTGTTAGTGTGTGTTGTGCTGGTGTGAGTAGATCAGACACACTATGTTCACTCACTGTCCACTCTATTAGACACTCCTACCCTGCTGGTTGTAAGACAACAGGGCCCGACTCAAGTAATCCCGCCCTGGTTTGCTGGCTGTAAATCATACAGTGGATATAGATTAGATTAGGATTAGATTAGATACATTTAATCTTGCCGTTCCACCTTAAATGATGTAGTACTTGCATTTATACGCTTGTTTCGAGCGCTAGCATGTAACTATTTAAGGTGGAATAGTAATTCCAAAAGGAAGCTAACATCAGCCTCTGGTAATTCAGCATGACAGCATGGCACTGGCTATGTCAACAGCAGCAGCACAAACTGAGAGGAAGTTTGGAAAATCATAACATGTAAAAATATGATAGTATAGTTTGTAGGATATTAACCTTCATAACTGTCTCACTTCAAAAGTGAGTTTGAAGTTGCACTCATCGTCAAAAGAACAGTTGCACCTAGAAGGAATCAGCCAAAAGGAATGGTGGGTGGGGTAAGTTTCATACTCAGCCGTGCATGTGACGTAAGCAAGGGCCGGCCTTATCACTGTACCTGACTGACCCAACAGCCATGACTATGGACATTCAGTGAGCAGTGGTGCGCTCCATAAATCATCCTGTTAGTGGCAGCATCATTGGTAGACGGCTGCAACATGCACTGGCCGCCATACTGAGAGGCAGACTTCTGTATGTGTAGCTCAGTAAATATTGCCCATATCAGTCTAAATGTATCATCAGTTATTGATCCTCGTCACCTTTATATTCCTTTCCAAAAGGACTGCAATCCCACACTTCCTACAGGGTGCAGCTGTTCCTTTGATGATGAGTGTTTTTCTTTTAAATCTAGCCACTTCATTTATCCTAGTCCAGCCTACAGGTCAGAGATTAGAGTAAGAAAGAGGATTTAAATGCAGAATATAGAAAGCAGTTATGCTGCACGCAGACGACGCTCTGCTTGTGTACAGTAGGAGAAACAAAAAGTTTAAGATGGGCTGCTCTGAAGATTTAAGATTTGAATCCCTTGTAGATCCCACAGTGGGGAACTTTAGTCTCCGCATTTAACCCATCCGTGAAGTGAAACACCACAAACACACTCACTAGTGAACACACACACTAGGGGGCAGTGAGCACACTTACCCGGAGTGGTGGGCAGCCCTGTCCTTGCTCAAGGGCACCTCAGTCGTTACTGTCAGTTTAGGGAAAGGAACTGGCGACCCTCCGGTCACAAGGCTGGTTCCCTAACCTCCAGCCCACGACTGCCACCCAACAGTATAACTCCCAGTCTGAAAACACGTTCCACTTCTGTGCTGGTGGTAGGTGAAGTTTTCTCAGGTCACATTTGGCTTTGCGTTGCTCAGGTTTCTGGAAAGGATAAATAAAAGCTCTGGTAAGGCATTACGTCCTGGCTGTTAACTCATCCTGAGGCCTTTACTGTTTGAGGGTGTGAGGGGTCACTTCTGAAGCTGTGTTATATTAACTGCAGCTGCCTGTTAACGTCCAGTGTAGTGAGTTTTGAGTCGACGCATTTTCAGTTGTTATCACAGAGAAAACTGTTCATCATCCAACCTGTCTATGGGTATTAATCATACAGGGCAGCAGAGCTTCAGAAGACACTAGAGTATTTCTTTACACTCTGGTTTTGGTTGCACTTCTCCACTCGAGGCATCTGGGTTGGCGTTCCACCCCAAAACTCCCCACCATCATCCCAATTCCTGTTTCCCAATCCAACCTCCTCTCCGCCAAGCTCCGAGTCCATTTTCACTCGTCAAAAACTCTTAAAAGCGTGCTCCAAGCGCGTACACCCCTTCAGATCTCTCTCTCCCTCTCTCTCTCACTCGCTCTCTGTTTTGGCAGGCAGTGGTACCTGTGGGACTGCTCGGCTTGCTTTTTTTCACCTGATGGCTCGTTTTTTATTTATTCACTGTTTGATTTTATTTGTGTTTGAGGTTTATGTGATTAACAGTCATTCCGATGCTATCTTTCCTGTACTGAAGGGTATTTCACTGAAGAGTGAGAGAGAGAGATAGAGGAAACACAGAGAAAGAGAGAGGAGAGAGAGAGAGAGAGAAAGGGAGAAAGACAAAGAGAGAGAAAGATAGAAGAGAGAGAAGGAATGTGAAAGAGGGATAGAGCAATACAGAGAGAAGGATAGAGACTGAGGAAGGAGAGAGAGAGAGGGAGAGAGAAAGAGAGAGGCAAAGTGTGAGAAGTGAGAAAGAGCGAAGCTCCATAAACTCAGTAGGAGTTTTCCTCTGGGATTTGAACTCATGCTCTAAGTGAAATGTGCTGGCTGCGCTGCGGACTTTTCTGGAAGCGTTCGTTCGCCTTTCCTTGCGCCCCAATAGCAGCGGGCCAACAGCGGGCCGCACTGTGCTTTATGGGCCGAAAAACTACAGTGACCTCCCCACTAATCCAGCATCATCCCCACTGTGCCCACACAGGCACAAAGAGAGAAGACGTCCAAACGCACAGAGGGGCCCCCCAAGGCATACGGTCACTCTAATGCAATAGAAGGGGCTGATCCAGAGGAGGAGGGGGTCAAAAAAGAGAAAAAGAGAGAGAGAGAGAGAGAGAGAGAGAGAGAGAGAGAGGCAGAGAGAGTGAGAGAGAGAGAGAGAGAGAGAGAGATGGGAGAAACAGTGTGAAGTGGGAAAAAGACAAGACGGATGAAAGTAAGGCAGAGTAAAAGGAAAGACATGGAAAAGTGAAAGAAAGAAAAGAAATTTAAAGAGGAAGGGGGATATAAGTGGGCGAGAGTGGGAAAAGAGAAAGAAGAGAGAACGAGAGACCGAGCAAAAGTGAGAGGGGGAGAGAGTGATAGACAGAAAGGGGGAATGAGAGAGCTGAGTGAAGGAGAGAGAATAAAAGAGGAGGGGAAATACAATGGGAAGAGGGAGGAGAAGGTGGGGATAAGAAGAGTGGGAGAGTGATTGAAGTGGGAGGAAAGAATCAAAAAGGGAGAATGAGAAAGTGAGGGAGAGGGGACAAAGAAGGTGGTGAGTGAAGGAATAAGAATAAAAGAGGAGGCGAGATGCAAGTAGGAGAGGGAGAAAGAGTGGAGAGCGTAAGGGAGAGAAATAAAAATGAGAAAGAGAGAGACAGAGTAAGACAGATAGAGTACAAGACAGTGAGAAAGAGAGAGCGAAAGATGGGAAAAAGACACAGAGAACTATAATTAAAAATGAGGGAGAGAAGAAAAAAGAGGAGAGGTGAGTGAAGGAGTGAGAATGAAAGAGGAGGGGAGATGGAAGTGTGAATGGGAGAGAGAGAAAGAAAAAGACAGAGAGAGAGAGACTGAGAGAGAGGGGGCATGCTAGCTCACAGATTGCTGACTCAGCTATTTGACGGCTGTCCCACTAACAGTGGTTAAACAGCACTATGGGGACTGGACTCACTCTAATGTACTGATGTACTGATTTCACATGAGCTGACTGGTGGTCCCTCAGTAGAACTGAAAAAGAAGAACAAGAACAAAACAGGGAAAAACGAAAAAACTGATAGCTGATTTTTTTAAAGAGTGAGAAGATACAGCGACCCACATTCACGAGGGCTCGTTATGTAACTGCGAGGGAGGGAGTGCACACTGTAGGTCAGGAAACTAATATTTGTCCTCGATGTCATGGAAACCATGAAATGACACCTAATGAAAAGGGACATGGCCCACTCAAGACGTTTAGAGCAATGACGGCTCTCTGTATCTGAAGAAGACCTCAGGAAGACGCTAAAACCAGCTGCAGTGACACAGCAAGACGCTATAACAGTTCTAGGACGCTGTTAAATACCTAACACCGCGTCCAAACACTTCTTCTTACATCAAGGGTAGAGGTTTCTCGGCTATGTAGAGCTTAACACCAGACGAAGGCATTAGTGAGGCCAGCTATGCTGGATGATTAGCCCTGGATCACAAACTCCACTCCAACTCATCACAAAGATCCATCACCCCAGGGAACAGAGCTCCACTGCTGCACCGCCCAGCGCTGCACAGCTCAATTCCCCACTGAAGCTTGGCATAGGGCACGATGAGGCGACTGCTCCAGAGCTCCACCCTCCATTGGCAATGCTATTCTGTAGTGATTACACAGCACTCAGTGTCCACCCTTTATTTATTCAGTCTCCAGTTGTTCATTTTTCAGGTGATACTTGAGGAGACCCGGAGGACGGGAAAAGTCAAAAGAGGATAAGTGAAAAAGACAGGGATTAAGCTCCGGGCTTGCTTCAAACTGGAAAACTCCACACATGTTTGTATCCATGCTTCCACTGTGAGATGACAGCTCAGTGTTAAGAGGCTGAAAGGATGTGTAGCTGTTAGGTAGCCATTACTGAGACAACAAAAAACCCTGGCTAGCACCGAGCTGTGGACACTTGGGAGGCATGGCCATGGCGGAGCCCGCTGGGAGAACATTGGACAAGCAAGAAAATATAAATCTTGCAGATAGTGGGGACTTTTAGTTTAGAGCTGTATATAAGCTCGGCCGACAAAAATTGAGTCACCTTTAAGGTAGTAACTCCAGGATCCTGCAGATGGCGCTGCACAACGATGATGGGGCTATAAATCCACTTACTGAGTTACTGTACACCAACATGCTACATACAGTGCACTAACGCATTACACTTACTGAGTTACTGTACACCGACACGCTACTTACAGCACACTAACACATCACACTTACTGAGTTACTGTACACCGACACACTACTTACAGCACACTAACACATCACACTTACTGAGTTACTGTACACCAACACGCTACTTACAGCACACTAACACATCACACTTACTGAGTTACTGTACACCAACACGCTACTTACAGCACACTAACACATCACACTTTCTGAGTTACTGTACACCAACACGCTACTTACAGTACACTAACACATCACAGTTACTGAGTTACTGTACACCAACACGCTACTTACAGCACACTAACACATCACACTTACTGAGTTACTGTACACCAACACGCTACTTACAGCACACTAACACATCACACTTACTGAGTTACTGTACACCAACACGCTACTTACAGCACACTAACACATCACACTTACTGAGTTACTGTACACCAACACGCTACTTACAGCACACTAACACATCACACTTACTGAGTTACTGTACACCAACACGCTACTTACAGTACACTAACACATTACACTTACTGAGTTACTGTACACCAACACGCTACTTACAGTACACTAACACATTACACTTACTGAGTTACTGTACAGCACTTGTACAAACACAGTTTGTGAGCACCATGGATGCATGTTTAAAGTGTCTGAATGTAGTAATTAGACGGGGTGTATGGTGTCTACAGAGTGCCGTCTTATAGCAGTTCATAACATGTAGTAACCTCCTTGTCAAGCGCTGGGCTTAATTTATTACTCTTATCAGAGTCCTATAGAAATTCCGCTACTTACAGTATTACTATACACATTACACTTACTGAGTTACTGTTCAGCAAATTGTACAAACACAGTTTGTGAGACACAGAGTGGTGCATACGCAGCGTGCATACAAGTGTCTGAATGTAGTAATTAGACGGGGTGTATGGTGTCTACAGAGTGCCGTCTTATAGCAGTTCATAACATGTAGTAACCTCCTTGTCAAGCGCTGGGCTTAATTTATTACTCTTATCAGAGTCCTATAGAAATTCCTGAAGTATTACTATTGTTCCTTTGTTGTTCAAGAAACAACACACACACACAAGAGTGTGCACGCAGCGTGCATACGCCCCCACACGTGCACACACAGGCATGCAGGCTATAAACACCCACCCGCACATACTCTTACAGGAGGGGACAAAATTAGGAGACATAATGGCAAAATATTGTGTCTTTTTTAGTATCGGAAAGGTGTAAGCGTGCCAGATTAATAATTAAATAACATTGCTGATTGGAGGAGGGAAAAAAAAATATAAAAGCCAGGATAAATAAAAGAGAGCGCAGCGTTCGGCTGTTGTTAGAGTGAATGGTGAAAAGGTAACAAAGTAAGAAGAAACATCTACAGAGCAAATGAAGGATAATTGCTTTTAATTTGTCCTGCAATTTTTATACATCAGCTGGTATCCCAGGGGCCACACACACCTATGTCTGAGCTGCTTGGCCGTTTCATTGTACAAGTATGAGTGGATTAGCATGCCTTGGCGTACGCTTACTTCCTGTTGGTAGTCTGGGACTGCAGAAAAAAATGATACAACAATGAACAAAGGTGAATCATTTATATGAAGTAGGGTAAAAGTAAACCGCAGCGCATTGATTAGGAAACAGCGGCACTCATCCCTACCGTTCCCATTTCCAGCTCTCAAGTTGCCTTCAGCTGTTTCCAGCATGGCCTGGGATAGTGTCAACATCGTCATGCAATATCTGCTGCGGTGCATTCTCTAAACAAATGTATGCAAGTGTGTTGTGACTGTTAGCCCAGCCAGCTGGTGCACTTTTCTGACATGCTACACACAAGAATGGAAAAGCTACAGCACAGTGCAGAAGACCACAGTAACATATGTAGAGAAAAGCACACAGAGGCCTCCACAACTAAACATAATATCATACTTCCCAGTACTGAGTTCGTTCACTCTGCCGGTATTACAGCTTCCATGGGTTTTAGAGACTTGCTTGTACCCTTCTTAGAAGCCTACAGGGATGCTTTACAACACCCGCAGAGTTCAGTCTTAGAAGTTGGTTGCATTTTCTGGTTCTCTTGATCCAAGCTATCCCCAACACTTCGACCAGCAGATTCTTTAGTTTATTTGAAAATGTTCTACTTGTTTTTGTCCTTTATTTTCTTTTTCTCAGTAACAGCTTCAGAAGACCTTCACATCCTTTCTGACGCATAGTGTGGTCTTCTCACAGTGGAAAGATGGATAGATTTTTTTATTTTTTCCACCTATTTTCCATTAACTTTCCTCCTCTTTTATGCAACTAGATAATAATAATAATAATAATAATAATAAATATATACTGCAAAATGCTCTACTACTATCTTATTTGTAGTTGATAATCTTAAAATGCTCGTATTTAAATTGCTGCAAGATCGTTTTAAAATGATTTGATTATTTTCATGCATTTTTTACTGGTTTTAAGTGGTTTCAGTAAGTCATTTTAGTATTCTTCTCACTACATTAGCAGATAATTTTGCTTTTTATAAGTAATGTGCTTTTTTTACTAAAATCCCCTAAAGGGTCTCTTGTGAAAGAGATCCGTGGCCAGCTGATCAGTGCTAAACCTCCACCTCACTACACTGTAAAAAGTGCAACCTAAAAAAATCACTCTAAAATGTGACAAGCAACTGATTTAGTTTTACTTGACTCTAAAAATGACTTTGACTGAACGAATCATTTAAGCAGAGTTGAATAGACTTTCTTCAATTCTACAATACGTACGATTCCTTTGCCTGTAACAAATTAGACTAATTTTAGTTTTTAGGTTTTGGACCAACAAAACCATTTTACAGTGGACTCTATGTAGGATGTTTCCGATAAGGGAAATTCAGGGACCCCCACACCTCAAACTGTCCAGTTTTACCTATTGTCATGAGTAAACTTGGAATTGCTTGGAACTATGCCAAGTCTTATTAGACATTCACCTGAAGGTCATTCAGTGCCAGCGCTTCTATGTAAAGTAATCTGGTTATTTTGTTTTGAAGTCCAGAAGTTACAGTACTTGTCATTTACTGCTTGAACACTCACACATAACTCCCCCACAAACGCATGATTCAGACGTCCCCGGCCACATGATAGTCACAGATTAGCATTAGCTGGTTTTTTCCAATGGGAATAGGATTTAAAAACTCCATAGCAATGGCCCTCAGGCTAAGACCAGCATGCTAAAGGTGACTTCTCTCACACCAGTGACACACTGAGCTACTGAAAAATGGCTCTCCTGATCCTCGACGTGAGAGCTTCATGGGAAACCGATGCTAACGTTAACTTGATTTCCCCTTTCCAGCAGCAATTGAGTAAGCTCTGGTTTAGAAGGCCATTGGCATAAGAGGATATGAGTGTGTAGGGTGTATGAATGTGTGAGGGGGTGGGTGTGCGTGTGTTTTCAGAGCAGCGTGTGAAAATGTACTTCTGTACGTGATTTCTGCATCACTCTGGGCCTGATTAATGACACAGATTCTGACTTGTGGAATTGTGGAATTCCCTTAAGTTGGACCGAAGCTCCACTGGCTCCACTGCCTTAGGTGTCTCGGGACATGGATGGAATTATCAGCACGTCATAGTTTCTCGGGGCAACCACCATGGGAAAAGTACCTGGCGGCAGGGTGTTAGCTGTCACGGTTGCAGAGGGTGCCTCTGCGCTTCACTGAGCATAAACTATGGAACACTGGTAAATGTCAGCTATGACAGAACATCATAATATAGGAGCTGCAACAGAAACCGCTCTTCAGGAATGATTGTATTAGGGTGAATAACATACGGTCACCCTTCTACCACGTTCAAATACGACGGTAAACTTCTGGAACCAACACACACTGGAGCACGTGGACAGAAGAGCTGGATAGGGACAAACACGAGCGACATTTTCAGTGATCAACATATTATAAAATAAGCTGTGCTTTCCACTTTGAAAACTTGAAAGCAAATGGTGCAGAACCAATAGCTCCTTCCACGAGCCAACGACTGTGTTTCTACTTACCAGGCCACGGTTCACGGACTGAGTGATTACAATGCCATTTTCTCTGCCAGATCAAACCTGAGCACTCTGCCTAATGCCAGTTTGCAATACGAGTGATCGTTTTAGAAGGTTCTATGGCTAAATGTCACATTTATTGACATGTACGGCAGATACTTAAGAGGAAATATGTCTAAGAAATGTGTGGCCAGAAGTATGTGGACACTTTCTAGTAGGTCAATTTAGATCCTTTAAGGTGCATCCATTGTTGCCAGGCTTGAGATGCACACATCTGATACAACCTCCATACAAAAAAATTACAAGTTGTATAGGATGCTCTGGTCACTAATCAAGCAGGGTATAACCTGCAAACAAATACTCACAGCAATGTTTCAGCATAAGCTTTTCCAGAAGATCAGAGACTGTTACTGCAGCATGTGCAGGACACTGCCTGTTACTGTCCCTGATTTCAGAAGGAACACTGGATGAGAAGGGTGTCTACACACATTTAGATGTATAGCGTGTGTAGTACTCATAGTGTGTAGTACCTCCACAAGCACGGAAAGCGGCTGTGATTAGATTTGGCATGGACTAGACAAGTTTTTTGGATGTAGACCACGTCAATGTTCAGTCACTCTTGCATCAAAGAATTGTGCACTTTGGCCAGATTTTTGGGTCTTCCCTTGAGTTTTACTGGCTGTTCCATTTAGATTTTGAAGAGGATTCAAATCTGGGGATTGTGCGGGCCAGTTCAGATGTGTGAATGCTCCTGAATGTTCATCGTGCTAATCAGTCACATTTGCAGCCCTCTGAACGCGAGTACAGTCATCTTAGTATCCAGGGATAATGTTATGTTCTTCTGTAAGACAATGAGTAAATGACAAAACCTGGTTGTCCTGCAGCTCAGTGTAGTAACTGTGGCTCATATTTACTGTCACCTCAACCAAAGAACCCACAGAACATCACAGAAGTGACTCCTTTTTGGTCTGGATTTTTTTCTCTTTATATTCTTCCATATTTATATTTTCTGGGTATAAGTAGGTAAGGATATGGTGATTATACGGTAACAAACTGTGTTTAATCACTAATTAAATGTCTGTATCCTAGCTGTTATTAAATAATAAATCAGAACAAGGTCTTTATGAAGTGGTAAAGTAATGGTAACTAGATGTACCTACCTAAAAATGTCCTGCTTATTTTAAAGTTTTTTATGTATAATGAGTGAGCAGGTGTCATGGTAACAAGGCAGTAATGTAATAGAAACATAGTGGTAACAAACACTTTCCTAAATATATGCACATTTGCTAGTCATTAATAAGTTTAGTCATTGTATCATCTATTCCTGGTTAACAGTATGTGTCTATAGGTGGGCCTATATGTGAAGACCATTTTAAGTTGATGTTATGACCTGATGCAGTAAATAAAAAACGATGGAAATAAATACGTAAAGCATTTTAGGGCTCTGATCATTAAAATACATTACAGGTAATATATATATATATATAATAAATATATATATATATACACACAAGTATATATAATTATATTATGTTATATTGTAATACATATATATATATATATATATATCTATATATATATATATATATATATATATATATATATATATATATATATATACATATATATATATATATATATATATATGTGTGTAAATATAATATAATATAATATAATATAATATAATATAATATAATATAATATAATATAATATAATATAATATAATTATATGTACTCTTCTACTTATAAAATAAACAGGTCATTTTAGGTAAATGAATTTTGTTTTATCATTTTAATACTAAATACCACTGACTATATTTTCATTTATTAATGACTAACATCTGTCCATACAGTATTTTTCTATTACAGTACTGCCTAGCTACCACTACAGTGCTCACTTATTACACATAAAGAACTATAAAGTAAGCAGGTCATTTTTAGGTAAGTACATCAAGTTACTAGTACTTTACCATTTCATAATGACCTTGTTAATACTCACTACAATTTCGGATTTATTATCCAGTAACAGGTAGGAAACTGACATTTAATTAATGATTAGATTCAATTTGTTATTGTGTAAAGTGACCATATCATTACCTACTTATTACTGATCTGTAAAGTAAAGTGCTACTGAAAAAAAAAATTATAGGGCCTCTTGAAGCTGGAAGATTTCATTCAAAATGATGATAACTTGGCGAACAGTTGCCAACAGGTGACCAGGGAGAGATGTTCAGGTGCGTATGCATTTAAACCACCGCTTATAGTCGTTAGCATGTGGACCACAATGGCGCTAGTTCATCACTCACACGTGATAGAACTCTCACTCCATGCTACCTATTGTTTATTTGTACAATAAGAGTTTCCTCAGTAAGAGCTCTTCCAGCAGCACGTAGAAAGGCAACTTTAAAGATCAGGCATCAGTCAGTCTGTGTTAGTGTTTTCTCTCCTCAGACAATGTGTAAATGTCTTTTTTCCACCAGATCACTATAAACATGTGTTACCACTTGTAGAGTTCACATGGACAAAGTGGGAAAGTTACGCTTGATCTTCTACCCCTGTATGCGTTTATGCTTCAGTGATCAGCTGCTTGGGAGGTTCATGGTGGAATACCGTTTGGGTGTTTCTTTATTTATTTACATCTCAGCAATAATGATTGCTATTGTCAATAGTAAGTACCAGCTAAACAAAGTTTTCCTGTCCCTTGGAAGGAGATCCAGGGGCTTGATTTTTCTGAAATAAGCAAATAGCACAGGCTGTTTTAGTTCGACAATGTCCATTACAGACACCCAGAAATCAGGTATAAATATTTATATATAAAAATGATTTTAAATTAAATGAAATTAAATGTATTTTAAATGATGAAACAAAAAAATTAATCTCCTGTGCTGCGTCAATAGCGTGTAATACCTTTATGAGCACTAATAACAGCTGTGATTGCGATTGGCCCTTTTAGCCAATCATTAACATCTGCTCTGGAGCCATTTTCCACACAAGGAACGAGACATTCCCTGCACTGTAGCACCTCTTCCCAATCTATGGATCCCGTCACTCGCACCCCACAGGTATTTATAGCCCCATCATCCTTGTGCAGCGCCATTACTTACCACCACACACAAGGTGACTCATCTTGTGTCTGGTGAGCTTCGATTATTCTGTAGAACAACAGTAATGCGTAGGAGTGTCGGCTGCACTTGAGGTCATCAGTGTCTGATCTGTCACCTTGGCTCAAGTCATTGACTCATGAGTTGTCCTTATTTGACTTGTCTCAACTGAACTCAGTAGCCACTTAGCGGGGATCACCAACATCATAACTCTAAATGAACAAAGCTTTTAGATTCCAGCCAGACCTGCGTGTTTCTGCCTCTCAGTTTTGCTCTAGTCATATGCAATTTACTTCAATATGTATTTACTGCTAGTCTTTTGCAGGTCACAGCAGCGTCATGTTTAACCAACATAGTTTGGACAGGAAGTATGCAAAATAAAATATTTTTTTATTGCTATATGTGAGCGGGCAGTTGTCAAAGCATGTCACTGTTAGTTGTACTGTATATAACTCTGTATGTAACAAATAAACTTTGATTGGATTGAAGAAGTTTATGTGACATTTTAGACATTTTAGGAATAGAGAAAAATGCAGATTTATTATTATTATTATTATTTTTTTTTCTTTTTTATGTTCCCTGAAAAGAAGTGTAATCTTATTTTAGCATCGGAAAATCAACAAAGCATATCATTTCGCTGAGGTGTGACTTCTGCATTAGACCATAAACAGCACTGTGTTAAATTCCCACATTTCCTTGCACATAGGGGCAACAGATTAAAGTTTGTCTGCATACTATGGCGATTTTTCTCCTGTCCTATAGTGGGCAAAGATTTTAAATTCCAGCAAAAAATCTTAAAGTAATGTTTGATTTAAAAACAAACTTGCTACTATCCCAAGAATCCTAATGGTCGTAATGTGTAGTGCTGGCAGACTATGGCACAGAGGACGACGTGACTGTGAGAAACACTCTTTTATCAAAACACCAGCAGAAAGTCACATACAGTGCAATGAACTCACGTGGGAGGTCACCACTAGTCACAGGCTCCACCCTCACAGTGTGTTATAATGGGTGTGTCCACTCACTGTCCACTCTATTAGACACTCCTACCTTGCTGGTCCACCTTGTAGATGTACTGTCAGAGATGATAGCCCATCTGCTGCTGCACAGGGCAGTGTTGGTCATCCTCTAGTGCTTTATCAGGGGTCACAGGACGCTGCCCACAGGACGCTGCTGGCTGGATAGTCTGGTTGGTGGATAACTCTCAGCCCATCAGTGACACTGAGGTGTCCAGCAGCACTAAATAAAGTGACCACAACAACAATAATAATACAAAAACAACAAATAAACTAATTCATAATAATAAACAGAAATACTTTCTTTTCTGGAGCTTGCATTCCTCCCATTATGCTTGGTCTGGTGCCAGGCAAAAGTGGGTCACTACAAACAGAAATATGGTTATGGGTTTTTTTTATCAAAATGCAAGAATTTTGCATGAAGTAAGTTTTTGCAACTTCAGCAAAGCCAGAACAAACAAAGCAGTGACCCGCTTGGACCTTGACTGGGCAGCTGAGGGGCCCGGCTGGCGGCAGGAATCAAACACGGCCTGATTGACCGTGTGTCACCTGTGGGCTGCAGGACCAGAATGTTTGATCTGGCTGGCAAGTGCATGTTTGGGCATGCTTGTGTGGATGAACTGGGTTTGAACCACAAATAAAGAACTGCTGTCTATCCTATCACTTACTCAAAACCGGTAATAGAGATTTCGAGGAACAAGTAGTGAGTGTGCCAAGACCTTCTACACTTTATAAACAAATGTTTAGGTGACTTTTTTGTTTGTGTAGAAACTTGCAGATAAAACGCATCTGCAGGTACATAAAGGCACACTCTCTGGTGCTCAGTCACCTCAGTTTGTATAGGTGAGGTCCTCTCAGAAGAAAGAACCTGCGTTAGTTCATACAGAACTCCAGATCATCATCTACCTACTTCTGTAGAAGTAGGTCAATCCACCTCCTAATTTTACCATTTAATATGTTCTATTTATCAAGCTATGCAGGATAGCGCAGAATATACATTTCATGTATTTAATATCCCCAAGTTATTTTTCCTGAGGGTTTTAAAAAAAAAGGAAATCTGATGTAATAATTAATAACTGAGAGAGAGAGAAATTACATATTTCTATATTTAAGCAGTGACATAAAAAGTACGGTAATATCTGCACTATGAGAAACTGAACACGTCTTAACACCAGGAAATATTAATTTTACTGCTTTACTGTTATATGTGACGCCTTAGTTCTAGTCAGGACTTTACATGGAAAGGTGGGGTTATTCAATTTTACAACAGGATGTCAGTAATGTTTATGACTGATGTGTATGGCCGGCAAAATGTTGGTATTAATTCCAAAAATGGGAGGGGCTCCGTCATTTTATGTTCTGCTGTCACCCCATAAAAGCTCTTATACAGCAAATACTCATCTGCTCCAAAGTAGAAAACATGTCCAAACTTTTCAATATCATGATCCCCCACCATCTACCTGCGTTTGGTGAACGCAGTGAATCATTAATACTCATACACATCATAAACACTGCTGCATGAAACCAACGCTTTAATGTTCTGAGTCATTAGACCTGACATACGACAACAGCATCCATGGAATCAAGTGTTACTAGATGCCAGTATTGCCTTCAAATAAGTCACAAATGCCAGTAAATGCTTTTTTGAGTGCCTCAATTCTTACAACAGCACAAAGCCTTTTCCACAGAACATCTATGAACGTCCCAATTTGCATATTATAGCATGGGGTAATTACTATGGTTAGTTTTATAGAAGGAAAAAAAGCCGCCGGGATTTTTTTTTAAAGATGCAGGAGTGCACAGGCCATAAAATTGAGTGACATGGCAAGTTCATGCTGAACTAGATTTACCTGTGGAGGTGCAGTAATTTGAGTGAGATCCATCATCTGAATCCAATGTGAATCTGCAATGTTAATAGTTTATTAATAATAATAATAATAATAATAATAAAATAATTCTAGAGCAGATTATCTTCTGTAATTCACCAAGTCTGAAGATCTCTCAGAAATAGCAGTCATATTGTAATCAACCTCACAAATTCTAGTAATAGACATCAACACCTTTTGTGTGAGCGTGATTTTGCCTCTTTGTCAATTGTGATTTTGCCCCAAAAAAACAAGTAATCGGAAACTATTTATAACTAAAACTGACTAAACTAACTATGCAGTGATTTATATCTTATTGGGTGGTGTTTATTAAGTTGCACAAGCCTACTTTACCTGGCTTCTACCTGGTAACATGATACTGTCATGTATCACCGTTTGTGCATAAGAGTGTATGCGTTTAAGTGTGTATGTGTACAAGAGGGTCTGATCTTTGGAACGGGGTAATCATCAGGGTGGTCAAAGCTATAGGTTAAAGGTGAACTACCTGTAGGCAATAATCAGTTAGGAGAGCTGACCATCCAATAAAACAACACAAGAATACACCCCCTTTGTCCATTAAGGGGTGGGGGGGGTTTATTTGACTAAGAAAACTGTGTGTCCAGATTCTGTCTTTTGTGCTGAGATTCAACTGTGATCGCCTGGAAATGAAGAACCCAATCCAGTCGTTCCCTGGATATTCCCTGGATGTTCCTTCGGTCCAAGAAAGACAGAATAAACTTCAGTACCTTAAGCCCAATTCGTACAGTACTAGAGTTTGCATGGCCAGGGGGAGTAATGCAATCATTTCCAGCGTCCCTCAGTGAGTTTAGTCCCCCATGAATGTCAGTACTTTTCCCGCATCAGTAAAAGCAACAACTATATAATAATAATACACAAATAAAACAAATACTAATTTATAATAATAAGCATAGATACTTCTATTTCTGGCGTTTGTTTCCCTCCTATAATCCTCCTGATCTAGCTTTTAGCTTAGTCGTGCATGGCACAGACACCTCGGGGTGTTCTAGGCTGGGGCAAGCCTCTTGAGATATGGCTTCCCAGACAGAAGGGTTGTGTGTTATTTGTTAAAACTGTTTTTCTGAAACCGATGTTTGCCCCAAACTGAAAATCAGGCACCAGATTTCAGTACTCGTCCAACTGCATGTTTCCTTCCCCATTGATTGGTACTGTGTTTGTAGTTGTGAGCTGCAAAATTACATATTACTCACATTTTCTTGGAGGTGACAAGTGTGTAAACCGAGTAGCCGCTCCCAGCTCAGCCATTTATGCAGAGAGTTTTTTATCCCGTGCGAATCAGTCATAAATTACAGACGTCCTGTAGTGTAATTACATTAATCTCCCTCCCTGGGTAAAACTGACACCGTCCGAATAGTGCCTCTGAGTCTCTGATTCTAGTCTTGGAAGCTGATGTTGTGATGCATATGCTTTCGTATTTGCACCTCAGCTCTGTTCTTGCTGTATCAGTCCCTCTAAGGCCACGCCAACATGTGTGCGTGATCTCTCCTGAACTCTTTAAATGAGATGGTAATGGATATGCTCCAGAGAGAGCGAAAGAGAAAGAGATAAATGAACTATCAAAACATAAAACAGTCCTTCTGATCCTTCGCTGTATAGCCAGGGACTGGGGCTGTACTCATTATCTGCACGCCAAGCCAAAGGGTCAAAAAAGAGCAAACAGTCAATCCAGTGACCTCTAGTGACCCTGTAGCCTTGCTTTGGGGTGACCGGAGGATGGGAGGTCAAGGTTGGGTGGGGTGTGAGCCCCATGTGTTTGCTCATTGGCTGAGGGGCTGCAGTCAGCTCGCCTATCGTGTGAGCTCTCTGGGAAAGTGTCCAGCACTGGCCTCTGGAGGGGCCTCTGCTATTTTCTGGCTGGGGACCAGCTGGTGTTCAGCACATGGATCCCAAACACGTATCAGACATGATCTGAGATCAGCACGCTGCCACACCACCTGATCGAGAGACTGGCTACGCAGGGTGAACGGCCCGAGTTGGTAAAGGCCCACCTGGCTGGTGCATTAGGCACGTCCTATTACAGCTAGATATTGAAATATTTATCCAAACATGACCGGACATGACTGTTCACCCTGGAC
>JAMWET010003524.1:490000-522500 GCA_024036415.1 Prochilodus magdalenae | reverse complement strand
TGCATAGCTCGCCCACACTGTTCATATGGTTCAAATACCAAAGCCCCCAGACTCCTATGGTTATTCTTACATTACCATCACACTTCAGACAAAAACCACAAAAAGAAGACATAAAACAGAACAGGTTTATGTGACCCGCTACCATTAAGGGTATGAACTACAGTCAGTGCCAGCTCTATGCTGTAGGAGGCGCTACGCAAGATTATACTTTGGTGCAGTGTAGGTCACAAGTTGCCATTGCATATTTAACATAAATCACACACGGCTGAAACACAATAATGCAAAGACACAATCGAATGGACTAGAAGGTATAAGTCATCTCTAGTGTAAGCATTTCTCGTTTTCTCACTGACCTGGCTGTAACTCACTCATACACATTTAACAGGCGGCACAAGGAGGGCTATTTACAGCAGTTCTTTTACACAGAAAACTAAGAAACTAAAGAGTTTCTCACCTAACTATTCAATTATATATATAGAATCTATGCATAACTATTAAAAACTGCAGGACACTAAAGGATGTAATGCAATGCTCTGACATGGTTGATGGAAAACTGCAGCTGAAATTCAATCATAATAAGTATTATGCTATATGTATTAGCATATCAGAGTTGCATGCAGCTCATTTTCTTTTATTGTATTTCAGCTTTAAGCGTTTTATCATCAGCTTCCTGTACACGTTTTGGTACATGTAATCAGTCTGCGAAGTCCCACAGTACACTGTTACAGGGTGACATCATCTTTTATCACAATCCCTCATTTCCCTTTGCCACCAGCAAACTTGGTATTCAGTCTGGGAGGGCTTAAATACAGTGAATACAGAGGTCCAGTATGAGAGAATTTGTGTTTGTAGAAAATTGAAGCATGTAAATTTAAATCTATTATATTAGCCCCCAGAAGTAGAATAATGAACACTGTAAATGTGCATAACAGGTCCCCTTTAACAGCAAAGGCAGCCATCCACTGCATTATATAAGAAAATGAATAGCTATATAGCCCCTGGCAATATGGATGCCCGATTCTGCCCACAACTGGCGCCTGCTGTGGCCACACAGCCGAAGGGCTAGTTTACATACAATAATCTGTGTTCCTCTAGGAGATTTAAGTACAAAGACAGCAGCCAATCAGCATTCTTGCATTTAAAAACGGGACATGGACCAAATGTTCTGTTCCCATACAGTAAGACGACCTTCTGCTTCACTCCCGATTAGAGTGACGAACGTGCTGACCGTAATGTAAGCATCATTTCACAACATGGAGACAATAGCGCTTAGCAAAGTATCAATACACATACATTATAGTTTCTGTGGCTTCTCAATGAAGTGCTGCCATGTGCATTACAGAGCAGTCCCTCAATGCTCAGCCTTCACCGCCTTAAATCAAACGGTCATATACAGAGAGAGCTCTCTTTCCTTCTCAGCTGTGGTTTGAGCCGTTAGTCAGAGGAATATTCCATCAGCCTCCCTCCAGAGCAGGCCTTAGACCGGTGTGGGTTTACTTTCTTCATTTGCATGGGCAAAAGCTTCGAGTTCACTGACCTTTTTCTGCACAGTTATGCAAAAACTCCACATCGTCTTCAGCTGCGGAACATCGCTCAGTGATCCCCACTATGACGCAACTTTTAATTAGCAGCTTTGGAAAGGAAAAGAAGTTATGTAAAAATTTATGCTGAACTTGTTGAGTTTGTCAAACACTCCTGTCTGTAACCCTGACACAGGGACTCTTGCTGGAGTATGTATTTGTTTGTTTTCTTTCTTTCTTTTTTTTCCTGATTTCTGTATGTCGAAGCTTGATTTTTTCCATCTGTCAACAGAAAGCAATAGACTCTCAGGACTTTAAAGTTCACAATCTGGACATGGTGAATTCATCACTGTAATTAGCGGCGTTGCTCGCAGTGGTCCTTCCAATGAACTTCAAAGGCTGCGTGCTAAAAACGTGAAGCAAACAGAACCAGATGATCCAGGTCGGCCTGATGGCTGTTTTGGCTGTGCGGTCAGGAGATAAAACAGCGTGCTGATCAGAGCGTTTCGATGAGGTCATTTCATTTCCTCAATCCAATGGTCCCTTACAATAACCCCGTTAAGCCCGATGAAGCACGATACGGAGGGCGCAGTAATAATAACACTCCATATTGTTTTGTTGAATCCAAGCATGCAAAAAATTGTGTAAACCCCTTAAAGGGCTCATAACAGGGAAAATCAAATTTTGCTTGTGTTACTGGACTAGAATAGTTGGATGTGGTAGTGTAAATATTGTTAAAGGTACAAAATGCACCCCTCACTTCTCAGTCCATATACAGAAGCAAAGGTGGAGGGATGTACTGTTTTCAACCTGTTGTTTGTGATGTCACAACAACAAACACCTACTGTATACCCACCTGTTCGTCCCACCACAGTTTAGCTTCACCCATTTACAGTGAAACTATAAGGAGTGTTTTAGCTTGGACAGCTTTTTGAATGAGGCATGTTTGAATGAGGCAGGGCAGCCTATCAGAGATCACTGACAAATGTCAGCCTTTAAAGGCACAGTAACAAAAAATAGTCTGCTTGATTGTAAGGGAAAAAGAAAATTGGGCGTGTAACAAATGCATCAGGACTGTGAAGATGCAGGCTATGTCGGAAATGGCCTACTTCCATACTACTTGGTAAAAAGCAGTAGGTGAGCTTGGCTAGTGGGCCTGAATACACAGTACTCATTATGCAGTAGGCATGAAATTCCCCAGAAAACTTCAGAAGACATGTGCTATCCCAGAGTTGCTAAGGAAGAACAATGGTGGAAAATGGGGCTGTGCAAAAGCCAAATACTTAACATATTTAACATATACAACAACAAGTAACGTTACGAGCCAGTCTGTGGAGAACATCCAGCCCATTTTGTCTGTTTGTTGAAGTGTTATTATCGTAACATGCAAGTTTTCAAAACTAGCAGTGAACACAAGTGGAGGTCATCCAAGTTTATCTAAGTAGCCAACTAGTTAGCCAGCCAAGCTACGTGTGGTACTGATAGTAAAGAGGCACCAAAGGGGCTTTCAATGACTAGCAGGTCTTTTACAGTGGTGGTGTAACATCTTATGTCAAAGGGCATGGGTAAGAAGGGGAATGTAGTGTGTCTGGGGGTTCACATACTGAACGAGTCGACTGCTTTACCAGTCCAGCAGTGTGCACTGGGTCCAATCTGGCATGTATTGGACCCAGGAGATTTCAGTTCAGCTGTAGAATATGGACCCTTTAAACTCCAAAAAGAGCCCAAAGATCTTTGAAAGTCTTGAATGTTTTTCCACTAAAGCATTAAAATTACCTATTTTAATTTCAACTCTATTACAGAGTAGGTAAGGTACTGCTGCTCCTTCAGACTACGAACCCCATTGTTGGTACAACCATTCATTGTGTAATAAATCTCACTCTCTCTGGGTGGGTAAGACGGCCCCTCCTCCCTCCAGTCATGGCACTGTGTTAGCAACAGGTTAAAGAGATGCTTTGGCATGTCACGTCTCACGAGCATGTGGTGGGATCCAGCCTCTCAGCTTGGTAGCAGATTGTGATAAGAGGAGACCTGAGAAAGGAATGGAGTTGAATATGACTAAATCAGACAGAAGAAAATATAACTGCTTCTCACATCAGTCTTTTACTCTTCTGCTTTTATTGTATTGTTTAGAACAACAAGAATGCTAACTCTGTATCAAAACCAAGCTGAAGCTAATGCTAATGTTCTATTGCTAGCCTTCTAATTAAGGATCATGCACAATTTAGCCTATGCATTATGCAGCCAACCGTTTTACAGCCAAACCTTGAGGATTAGAGCTTATTTCAGTCAAAGAAATTTTCCAATAAACAACCCATTTAGTTTCACTTAAGTAATTTTCTTTATTACCACTTTTCTACGTAGTCTAGTAAATTATCCCTGCAGCAGCCCTTTGAGATTTTTTGTATTCTGTCCACCCCAGATGGTAAGTGTACCACTGACCATATAGGAGCACAATTTAGTTCTACAGTTACAGAGTGGTCCATCTGTTTCTCTGTATACTGTATCACCCTGTTCTTCAATGGTCAGGACCCCCACAGGACCACCACAGAGCAGGTATGATGTGGGTGGTGGATCATTCTCAGCACTGCAGTGACACTGACGTGGTGGTGGTGTGTTAGTGTGTGTGGTGCTGGTGTGAGTGGATCAGACACAGCAGTGCTGCTGGAGTGTTTAGACACTGTGTCCACTCACTGTCCACTCTATTAGACACTCCTACCTTGCTGGTCCACCTTGTAGATGGACAGTCAGAGATGATAGCTCATCTGCTGCTGCACAGTGCAGTGTTGGTCATCCTCTAGTCTTTCATCAGTGGTCACAGGATGCTGCCTGCACAACGCTGGTTGGTGGATGATTCTCAGTCCAGCAGCACTGCTGTGTCTGATCTATTCACATCAGCACCACACACACTAACACCACCACCACCACGTCAGTGTCAATGCAGTGCTGAGAAAGATCTGTAGGGGTCCTGACCATTAGAGAACAGGGTAGTACAGAATACAGAGAAACAGATGGACTACAGTCTGGAACTGCAGAACTACGAAGTGTTCCTATATGAAGCTGATAAAACCCACAATGAGTGTAGATACAAGGAGGTGGTTTAGAGATAAACAGTCCAGGCACTAGAATAAAGAGAGGTTTTATAGTCTTATAATAGTATGAGGGTTCTGAGTATGTAAACCAGACATTTTACAAGATGCAAAAATAAAATACAAGAAAAATTGTGGGATTTAGGTTCCTTGAAAAACGGGAGACGGGCTATGAGACAACTGAAAGTGAAATCTGAACCTGACTCTCAGTGAAGTCCGAATTCAAGGTGAATGGTCTGCACAAATTATTTAACCTCTAACAGAACGGACATGATGTCTCCAGGAACCATAGAACCTGGGGTCTTTCAGATCTACTACTGATCGATGAGGGTGTATTGTATCAGCCCTGCAACTTCGTGTTAGTTCTCGGTTGTGAACAGAACCTTGTTCCTGCATTCTTGTTGCTGACTACATCTCCGCACATCAGCTTAAACACTGTAGGACAAAAAGAAGCTTGAAAAAAGTGACATAGTATTGAATGAATACTATTTACCCTTTGCCAACATTCACTGAGTCAGCAATTTGTAAGTTTGCCCACTCACTCCTCCCCCCAGTATCTCTTCCTCTCTCTGCCAAAAGTGGAGTCTGCTCCTCACATGGTCCAGATCATGAGCCTGTCCCAGTGTTCGTCCCATACAGGGCCTCATTGTAGGAAGCCTCCCATCACTCCCTAATGGACCTTATCGTTGTCGGGCCGGGGGGGCGCTCGAGCCTCCCTGACTCGCTGTCATAGGAACAGAGTTGCAGCTGCTGGTGTGTGTGTGTTTGCTTGTGTATGAGCGAGGGGCCTTCGTGGGGTAAGGACAGGCAAGGCACACTGTGGTGTCAAAAACATATTTATCATGAAATCTATGAATCTCCTAATGCCTGCTAAGAATAAAACAACACTGAGCAACCATTAACATTGCAACACTGCTATAGAAGCACTCTATTTTTCAGAAGGGTCAGCATCATAACAAATAGTAGCCTGAGCACCCATCCGTTATATTCCCAAAGCAATATTGCACAGATTAGGCCTAGCCTCGAGGCTCGGGTTTCAGAGTGGAAAGAGTTTGAAAGTTTGGCTGGCTTGTATGTTGTGTCAGTATATGCAGGGTTAAGAGCCATCGTCAAACATTCACGTACGTACTGATCTACAGAAAGTCCTGCTTACGCAAATACCTAATATCACAGGGGATTTCACTACGATCTACACACAACAGGCTGCTGGAGATGCCGTCGTTTTTCACTGTCCAAGGAAATGAAACGTGGTGAGATGTAGCAACTGTGCTACTGCACATTATTCACTGTCATGTTTATAAAATTCCACTGGAAACTTGCTGAAAACTGACTTTCCTGGCCGTTCCCTATATGGACTGTTCTACTAAATTAGTTCAATGTGCAGTCCCAGAGCTAAAAAGACCAAAAACAATCACAATAAAATGGAGTATCTTATTTTAGGACCTATTTAGACCCAAGGCAATAACTAAGTTTCTCTTCATTTGTAGGGTACTTGTGAGGTGACTGTCCTAAATCCCTAATCCCCAAATTTCCATTTATAAATAATGGAATTCCAATTCATATATAATGCTTACATATTTATGTTTGTTTTAAATGTCATGTTTTAAAAGATATGTTTAATTTTGATTAAAGTACGGTTGGAAGATTTAGATTCCTCATAAGTTCAGCACTGTATGTATTTATTTTACTTTTATGTCACTACTGAAGCACAGGTGGAGCCTTATTGTAGCCACGCCCCCGCATCATTGAGCAGGAAGGGAAACTGCATCCCTGTGCCTCATGGCCAGATGATGAGCAGCTAGATCCCACTGTTTTGAAGTAAATGTGTCACAAAGTCTAAAAATCAGTGTGTGAAACACATATGTTCTAAAACTAAGTAAACTATTTTGTGCTATAATAAATATATGATGATATTATGTGTGTTCATGAGTTCAAACCTGTGTCTACTAGTCACGTATTGGCTAATGGTTTTGAGTTCTGCACAAAATTAGCTACAACTATCAGCCCCGAAACAGTCGCTACTGAAACTACCTGTAGTGTTACGATTGTTTCGGTTGTGACAGAACGTTCAGCCATTTATATGAATAAAATTACAAATTAAATAAGATTGAAGTTTAGGGTCACAAAAAGCAAAAGGATTTCAAGTCAGGAACAATAATAATAATAATAATAAAAATATTTTTAGATTGCTTTTCATGTCGTTGGCAGCTTATAGTGCTTTACAGACAGCACTCAAAAACAAAACTCTCAATCAATCAATCAATCAACATTTATTTTTATAGCGCTTTTTACAACAGACGTTGTCACAAAGCAGCTTTACAAAGAAGCTGGTGTTCGAGCCCCCAGTGAGCAAGCCGAGGGCGACAGTGGCAAGGAAAAACTCCCTTAGTTAGGAAGGAAGAAACCTCAAGAGGAACCAAGACTCAAAGGGGGAACCCATCCTCCTCGGATCAACACCAACAACCTCATTCTCCCATGCACACGCTTTCGTCTTTGGATATGATTTTACCTTACAGACTTTAAAGTTTTTAGGTCAAAACCTTATTGCAAAACCTCATAAAACGTCATCGAGTCATCGGGTCAACAGGTCATCGAATAACAATGTCTGAGTTCTCAGGCAATACATTCCCAATAATCTGAAGTAAGAACTTTCTGTGAGTCATTAAATGCCTCAGACGTCCGGTTGCTGTCAGCAACACTGCAAACAATTCTAGATTGGAGTATTTTACATCAAACCACTCTGAATAAGTTTGTTTACATCTGAACCATGTATTACTATAATTAATGTTATTATAACTATATTATTATTAAGCAGAATGCGAGTAAAGGTGAATAGCTACAAAGCATTAACAGTGGAATATCAAAAAAAAGTCAAATTAATTTATACGTTGCTTTTTAAACACAACACTTATTGTAAAAATCAGAAACACCAGCCACTCTCAGCATCCTTCACGCACTTTGGTCCATGTGCTAAGTAAACAATCTACAGATCCCCTCTGCAAAATAAACCCAAATTCTCCACAAATAACCCCATAAGCAGGAGTGAATTGACCCCAGTGTGTGTTTCTTGGCGGCTCTTTTTTACTTTGCTCTCCGACCCACAAACACTGAGCCGTTGTTGTGAAGGCTCAAGCAGCGTTCAGCCAAAAATCCTGCGCTTTAAAACTCATGCTGAGAGCGACGCAGCAAGCGATTATAATTTGTTAGCAAGCTCAGCCACTCAACAGGACCTTTTATGTAACACAGATTGTAACGAATAAGCCTGTGAACAACACAAGCAGAGAGTTACTGTACACGGTGATGCCAAAGCACATGAGCCGTAAGAGGATAACACCCATACCAGCAAACTGTCAGGATTTCGAGTCATGCGTGTATGTTCCACATGTATTATATACAGTACATACAGCCGTACACTCACTGGCCTGCCTACAGTAACTTCTTTGTTTGATTGGCTTATTCTATTTTGTCTGGATTTTTAGACCTAAAAAAGAGTGCTAGACCTGTCATATTAAATCTTTAAGTATTTAAGTTTATGATGATGTTCCTGTGGTCTATCAGGTCTGGTTGTTGGGTACACCACCTTGTACCTACACTCACTGTACATTCTATCAGCTCCACTGACCATATAGGACACTCTGTAGTTCTACAGACTGTAGTCCACAGTTTCTCTGTATACTGTATTACCCTGTTCTTCAATGGGCAGGACCCCCACAGGACCACCACAGAGCAGGTAGTATGTGAGTGGTGGATCATTCTCAGCACTGCAGTGAGACTGGCGGTGGTGGTGTGTTAGTGTGCGTTGTGCTGGTGTGGGTGTATCAGACATAGCGGTGCTACTGGACATCACTGTTAGAGTGCCACTGCTGGACTGAGAATCGTCTGCCAAACCAAAACTCTCCAGCCAGCAGCGTACTGCGGGCAGCATCCTGTAGGCAGCGTCCTGTAGGCAGCGTCCTGTAGGCAGCGTCCTGTAGGCAGCATCCAGTAGGCAGCATCCAGTGGCCACTGATGAAGGACTAGAGGATGACCAACACTGCACTGTGCAGCAGCAGATGAGCTACCGTCTCTGACTGTATATCTACAAGGTGGACCAGCGAGGTAAGGGTCACTAATAGAGTGAGTGGACACAGTGTTTAAACCCTCTTGATAAAATGGACAGATGCAAGGATACAAGGAGGTGTGCCTAACGAAGAGCCTATTAGATTTAACCCTGTCTTGTTATTTTTCGGGTGTTTTTCGGGCAGGTGTATTATCTTACATCTCCCTCTCTTTCTTTCTCTCTCTCTCTCCTTCTGCAGTAGCCATGAAAAGAGGAACTTGTTGACCACTTCCCACTAAGGCAGGCCGTGTTGTGCTGATGTGCTGATTCACATGCGTTCAGAGCAAAAAAAGAAGAAAAAAAAACCCTTTTCCACCCACAAACGCTCGCATGACTGATAAGAAAAACATCAGCTCATCAAAACAATGAAAAATTAAAACCGAATAGCATTTCCCCGGTCACATAAAGCAACGTGATCAATTAACAGAATGACACAGGCAAATACACTAAAATCTTTAAAACCCTATAAATATTCATAGTTACATATATAAGCTCACCGGACTAAAAATTACTCACCTGTGACTAAAATGTACTAAATGGCATGTAGCAATAACAGCTGTGACTGGATTTGGCCTGTACTGGACAAGTTTCTGGGTGTAGCTACATCAGTGTTCAGACACTCTTACATCAAAGAACTGCACAGCTGGTCTAGATTTGGAGATGTGGTGGACGCTTTCCCTGGCACAATTCCGGGGAGAATTCCCTGTGGACTGGGATTTTAGCCACTGCTGGTAGACCCGTATGACTGCACGCTTCCATACACCTGCAGATTCAGCTACTTCCTTCACACTATGGTCTTTGGCCACGCCCAAATGCAGTCACTCCTTTTAGCCAATCATTAACATCTGCTTTACCACACATGGAACGAGACATTTACTGCACAGTACCACCTCTTCTCAATCTATAAACCCTGTCCATCACACCCCGCAGGTTTTAACAGTCCCGTCATCCTCATGCAGCGCCATCTGCTGGAGCCTAAAGTTACTACCACCTTAAACACACAAAGTGACTCGGGTCTGGAGAGCTTATGAATCACATGTATATTTCAATATGACGAGCATATGTTCTCCAAAGAGGATGTGTAACTTGTTTTTATTTATAGAAAATCAACAAGGCATGTCAGCTGACCATCAGTGCTCAGACTGCACCCAGCAGTTAAAATGTTAGTTAAGTGTTCAGATGTTCAGTTATGACCACAGCTTTACTAGTTTACT
Organism: Prochilodus magdalenae; assembly: GCA_024036415.1. Classification (NCBI taxonomy): domain Eukaryota; kingdom Metazoa; phylum Chordata; class Actinopteri; order Characiformes; family Prochilodontidae; genus Prochilodus; species Prochilodus magdalenae. The sequence goes on along the minus strand of JAMWET010003524.1, from coordinate 512,578 downwards.
GTGCACACAAGAGCGGTATAAATGACTCCAATAGCAGAACAGTAGACCACAGTACTGTTTACATTATTCCCTATTCAACAAGTCAGAACTGCATATGAATACAACGATCCCATAAACCTACTTGATGGGATACACAGTCCAGAAACAAGAACCAACCTGCTGGTACTGTATAGGTACAATACGTACATTCCTGGTGGAGAAAAGAGATCACGTGGGAGGACAAGCTGTCTGGGCCTGTTTGTCATTATACCAGGGGCCTTAAATCTGCCATCTGATAGGATGAGCTCAAACTGATTGTGTAAACAGACTGCAAGAATATTGTTAGTTTAGTTAAGAAGCCTCATCTTGTTAACCCAAACTAATCTTTCAGTCCTCATTGTAGTGCGTAATCCAGTATCCAGTATCCATTATTTTACAAAGGAGAAGAAAAAATCTTTGTTGGCTGGCCAGGAGGTAATAATTGCATTAACACTAAGTTTAAAAATAGGAATCTTCTTTCATTTTGCTCCTGGTGCTTATTATCTATCTGATTCTAACAGCCAGGTGTTCATAAAGGTGTAAAAATGTAAAACAGGGGTTTCAAAACTGATAAACTGGTGTGATTTTTCAGTGTTGGTAAAAAGCAGAAAATATACTTAATCAAAAATACAGAAAATATGATAGTAATCACTGAAAGAAAAGAGGAGAAAAACAGTAGAATACTGGCCGAGTATGGTTTGTAATCGCAAGAAGCAAAAAATGCTGAAAACTTTGGAGCACTGAAAAACTAACCCAGCATATTATTTTTTATAAAAGGAAGTCAGTCTCTAGAAAAACATGGAACAGTTAAAGATACGTCTAAGAATGTCCAATGACAAATATAGAATTAAAGAGGATATATATATATGTATATATATATAGGAAATGTGGGATTGCAGTGCTGTTGGGGAGGAAGATAAAAGTAACCAGGATCAATAACTGATGATAAATTTAGACTGATATGATCAATATTTATTGAGCTACACATACAGAAGTCTGTCTCTCAGTATGGCATCAGTGCGCCGTGTTTGCTAACCCAACATGGCAGACGTCTCAGTATGGAGCTGTAGAGGTCCTCACAGAGGACATCACTGCTCGCTGGATGTCTGCAGTCGTGGCTGTTGGGTCAGTCAGGTACAGTGATAAGACCCGTCCTTGCTTACTTCACATGCACGGCCTAGTATGACACTTGAATCATCTGCATGTCTCACAATGTCAAACCTACCCGGCATTCCTGTTGGTTGATTCCTTCTGGGTGCAACTGTTTGTGCAGTTATTCTTTTGATGATGAGTGTATTTTGCACTATGGATGGAATACCTCTTTAATATGGAATTACATCATGCTTGTGTTTTTGCCGGTGTGAACGTTGACTTCTAAAGTTTAAGCACCCAGACCTAACTAACGTAAGGTCACTGTTGTTCTTCCTATTTATGTTTGTATGTCTATTAATGATTTTAAGGTGTTTATGATTTAATTAATGACCATTAAATAACTCTTTTTAAGCCATTCATAAATGCCTTACTCTAAAGGGGTACTGTTTAATCAGACCAGTCTCTTTTTCTTTCTCTTCTATAGAACTTTCTCATTGTTAATTCTGTGAAACAACCCTAATCCTTGGACTACCAGGATCAGAGAGCACTGAATTAACTGGGATTATGTTAAATAGGGGTTACTTTGAGATTATCACACGTTTCAACCTCCTGGGTACGTATCTAAAAAGATCCTACTGTTTTTTGTGCAATAGAGATTTAAAAGCAACGAATGTACCTGCATTGTCACAGTCTGAGAAAGTTCTTTAGCAATCCTTAACAGACTCAGGCCCACCTCTCTCTAACAAAGCCTGTAAAATAATAAAGATCCTGCAGTTAAAAATACAGGTGTGATACCTATATGGTCTTTAGGAGGCACTGTAAACAGCCATAGCGCCTCCCAAAAGGGGCTGAGCTTTACATAAGAACAAAGGCCTTATCAGCCATCTGCTGGATCTGTCAGTGGAGTCCTAAATATGTCAGTGTTTTCACGGACACTACAGCATATTAACTGTATTCGATGACTGCATGACAAATCAGTGGTTTCTAACAATGTCTTGATTTATGCTACAAGCATAACAGAAATGCTTTGGTCGAGCCATAATTGAAGGCCACTCCAGCCTGTTTAAAAACAAATAATTCCAGACAGATCTTAGAACCATGCCTCAGAGGTCCAACCATCTGACTAAACATCCCTCAAAGTGACAATCAATAACAACAACAAAAAAAAGAGACCATACATAATGTACCACCGCAGTTATACAGTAACCGGCAACACACTGATGTCAGACAGCATCTTGTTATTACGCTGTCAAAACATGAAGATAGATGTCGGCTTTATTGGCTTACCATTTTAATTAAAAGGTGGGAGTTGGCAGTTAAGCTGAAGCAGCTGATATTAAACGCCACGGCTCCCTCATTAAAGCACCTGTGAGGTGTTATAGTAATGCCTAGCAGGGAGTTCAATAGAATGGTCAGACGATGCATTCACATTCAGGTGCAAAAGAAGGAGCGCTCTGCTAACGTCGCTTCTCAGGGATGCCTTTGTTGCCCCGAGGTTATATTTGGGGAGAGCTCGTCTTAATCATGAACACTGTGGAAGTTTAGTTCAGTGCCAGGCAAACATGTTGGCAGTGTTGCTCTATGTAACCCTGAAATTCTGTGTACTTGGTTACTCATATAAATCACAGTGACAGTGAGAATTTTAATATATACAAGCAAGTTAATAAACTGGTTTTACATGAAACACTGTTTGCGAGCTAGAGTAAGGGGGGGTATTTCTAATGAATTTAATAATTACATATCTATACTTTTACATTTACCTCTGCTGCCTGACTTTTTTGAACCCCTCGTTTTATAGTGTGCTTATGATTAACTGCGTGAACTTTGTTAATCTAGGACCTTACTAGTAGCTGTTTATTAATCTTATTGATATCATTAAAAAGCTTCCCAGATTAAAAAATGTCACCTTAAGTGTTTAGGTGGTGGTAATTTTGGGCTCCTGCAGATGGCGCTGCATGAGGACGATGGGGCTATAAATAACTGAAGGGTGTGGGAGACGGGATCCATAGATTGGGAAGAGGTGCTACAGTGCAGGGAGTGTCTCGTTCCATGTGTGGAAAACGCTCCAGAGCAGATGTTAATGATTGGCTAAAAGGAGTGACTGCATGTGGGCGTGGTCAAAGACCATAGTGTGAAGGAAGTAGCTGAATCTGCAGGTGTATGGAAGCGTACGGTCATACGGGTCTACCAGCAGTGGATAAAATCCCAGTCTACAGGGAATTCTCCTCGGAATTATCCCGGGGCAGTCATTCACCAAATCTGGACCAGCTGCATAATTCTATGATGTAACAGTGTCTGAACATTAATGTCACAGTTGTTGTTGGTGTTTGTGGAAGTATTACACACTATGAGGTACATTTTAGCCACCGGTGACTCATTTTTTGTCAGTTTATGAATAAAATAATAAACAATCATAAAATTAATCCCTTTGCACAGTAGTCGTCTATTTTGGTGGTCAGTTTTTTCAATAATGTTAATGGATTATAGCACAGCGGAAATGTTTATTATTTACAAAACTGGAACCAACCTGGAACAATTGACTTTACAGGTGAGCAAGCAAGCCAACGTTTATTAATGTTTATATTAGTTTAAATGCTATTATTATTATTATTATTTCAGGAAGTTGTAGGGGATTGTTGGAGGCTTGAAAGGAGCAGTTGTGATGTCAGTTATACCTCAGCATTTTGTAGAGAGGTCACACATGCAAATTGCCTGCTTCGGCCTGTTGCTGCAACACATTCATGCATCCGCCATTGGCCTGTAAACGAATACAAGTAAACAGGGAAGCTGCAGTGTTTCTAGATATACAACATTATAATTGTGCCTTGCACAAGGGCGCAACCACAGTTTCAGACTTAGTCAGTCATGGAATCTGTATCCAGGTTCACCTCTTCTAGCACCAGGCTACCAGCTACTTCTTTTCAATCTTTTTAAATCCATTGGTTTATGATCTATGCTTTTGTCTCCAGTTGCTTTGACTCTTGACAGTTACTGTTTAATCACTGCTAGATGCTGAAGAGAGGAGTGTGTCTCACTGTTAGCCTTACATCAGCTGAAATACTAACTCTGTAAAAACTCACATTTGTCCAGCACAAATTTGGCTTGGGTTCCTTGGTTAACACCAAGTATTGATGTCCCTATGTAACTGAATATGCATGAAATTTGAACATTTTTTACACTGAGGAAATGGCTTTTGCCGTCCAAGTCTCCACCATGTTAGCTTTTCCTATGCTCCCAATCAGAAGACATCTCGGGCACTTTAAAATATTGAAAAAATATGGAAATGTCACATCTTTAAGAACTAATAACTGACCATTATTGAGAAAAGGTTCTCTCAGAGATCAGATCACTACAGGATTCCTTAAAGGTACTTAAAACTCAACACTTTCTCTGTGGGAGGAAAACTAGTTAGCTGTTAGCTGCTCAGCCAACATGAGTAACCTGTCAAAAAAAATCAGTCTGGAGAAAAACGACAATACCGATGAAAATCTCCATTATGGGCAATTTAGTTTATATAGTTTACATGGAGTGTCAGCTTTCAAAGCTAGCAGTAATAGTCTGATTCTGACTAGCCAGCTGTCAACAGAATGTTATAACAGCCAAATAAAACAACTGTGAAAGGCAATTCCTCCAGCTCTGGTTTGGATTGTGCCTTGGTTTGTATAGACCAAAACTACACATGACTCATGCATCTACTTTCCAGTCCAGCCTTTTGATACTTATGACAAGATGCCTGGACCAATATGGCGGCAACATTGACACACAACTCAGCAGCCAATGCAGCATTCATGAGTGTATGTTGGTGCATGAAGTCATTTCACAGCAGGGGGTTAGTCATTTAGCATAAGTGCTACAGGTGGCAAGAAGCCTGAGTTAAAACTTAGCAGATATAGCAGACAGGGTTACAGGTAACACAGGATTTAAGGGAGGAGGCTAAAGGTCAATTGCTATTAATAATAATTAAATTGCTTTATAATAAGAGTTATAAAGCATTAACCAGGCATTAATTCGGTATGGGCTATGGTCAGATGTACAACTGAACAGCACACAGATAAAACCAGTCCACATTTCTTCTTTTTTAGGAGACTAAATGATTCCTGTCAATAGAACAGTCATGCGTGTTAGGAAGAACCTGTCAACCTGTTGTGACTGGAAACTGTTGCTTTTGGCGCAGTTTATTAATTGATTGGAACTCACTGAGAGAACAGGATTAAGCCAAACCTGTTGGAATAGGATGACTCCTTTCCCTTTTGTTAATGTTTTTCTAATGAATTTTGTATGTTGACTGTTTGAGTGTTGGGATTACTGAGAATCAATTTGTTGAACTCTTCCCCTAAATGTGCTCCTTTACACCAAAGCTTAAAGCACCAAATAAAACAAAGCTTAAACAATAAGGGGCTGAAGGCTTTTCATTAACACTGGGAAAATCAAGATATGACAAGAACAAGGTACCTGATGATGTGAAGGCCGGCTAACGATTTGTGATTTATTGCAACACGACCAATGACAACTGCCTTTGTGTTTTGAAACCTTGACATGTTGCCACTCTCTGCGTTAGGTGATTTTGAAACCTGGTTGTAAACTGACACTTGGTTATTGATGTTTGTGGTTTTGAAGTTCTGCAAAAGAGGTGCCATTTACGGAATGGCAGAAGGTGATGAACTTTCAGACAACAGGAACATTTGAACTGGCAGTGGATTGACCAGCTTTAGCTCGGCATTTCCACTGATCACTGTCCAAATAAATGGAGCCACAGATACTTTTCTGTGGGAAAGGTCACATCTAGACCAATTCTCCCAATTAAGGACACTCTTTATAACACATGAACCCTCTGTGACACCTAGATTACCAGTCAAAAGTTTAGACATCTAAATGGATGGTGTTGGTGATCTTAAAGACTCTACAGTGGTACACTGAGCAGCTCCACCTGCTGAGAGTCTGAACCAGTCCATATCCTGATACACCACATCTACTCCTGATGTACACAGTATGATTCTCCTCCATATCTCCACCTCTAATATATATTTAGTGGTGTAAAAACTTTGATCTCTTTTTCTGCACAGTGTAAAAGCTCTAGTTCTCCTTTCAGGTTAGTGAATATTCATGATGGACCGACCAATAGAATCGCTCCAAACCTGCTTAGTAATAAACCTTGTTCTATCAGCTCCACTGCAGGGTAAGGAAGCTGGTTCATCCTCCTGTAAAGGTCCATTCTGGAGGGTTTTAAGGTGGACTGTATAATTTCATGAGGGCTAGTTTATAGTTTGATGTCTCCACTTTTATTCTACAGTAAAGCTAGATAAACATGAGGAGAACCTGCTATGAGGAGCAGTCTAAACTTTTGACTGGTAGTGTATGCCTTGAAATGCTGCTTCTTATGCTCTGTTTATTTTCTGTAATACGTTATGAAATCATTTACAGATAAGAAAATTAATATATAATAATAAATTAAATAATGTAATAATTGATATTAATGTCTTGGATTTAACATAACACAACATAAAACCCATAAAATATAAAATGTTTTAAAACATTTGCATATTGTAAGTTTTAAATATTTTAAATAAGTATATTAAAATGAGCCTAAGTGTGTTCTCCTTTTTCACTGAGAACATCAACAAAACGTACTTTGATCAGGGGTGCCCAAACGTATGTATGTAAGTATAAGAGAAGATATTTATTAACATTTAAATTTGCATTATTGTTCCCTATTCAAGCATTTTTGGGGAAAGACAACCGTCATTTATATTTTTCCAATGTGTTATCATTTCTTAAGTGGAAAGAAACTGAAGAAAGCGAAAAAAAGTGCAGATGCAAACCTGCAGATCCAGAAAATAAACATAACTACAAAACGAGAGTCATATGTCTACCAAAACTAAGGGTTCATTAAATAATTAAGTAAGAAATCAGTTTTTGGAAGGTTCCTGGAGATTGTTTGTTAAAACAGCATAGAAAAGGTCTTTTGCATGTTGTAATCACTTTCGAGACATGGACAATGATTTCAAACGTTTTTAGTAAAATGCGACATAAAACAAATTTTCGAACAACGTGCGATGTAGTGAACCCACACTCTGTTCACAAGATACTGTGCGGGATACAGTTCACATGAAACTCAATGCTGAAGTCAGAGCAGGTTGGGGCATGAAGCAGTGAGAGAGGTCAATAGGGGCATTTCAGAACATCTATCTAAAACAATATGAGCCAGCAATCTTCATGGAGGCAACCTGTAGAGCCTGTAGTTTATCAAGATCACTGTTGCTGATTACCTGCGTTTTATATATATGTATTCCTGGTATACATAAATATCATATACTGATATACATACATATCTGAATATCATATATGAAACCACCTTTTTGTATCTAGAGTCACTGTCTGTTTTATCAGCCCTACTGACCGTATAGGAGCACTCTGTAGGTGTACAGTTCCGGATTGTAGTCCATCTGTTTCTCTGTATACTGTATTACCCTGTTCTTCAACAGTCAGGACCCCCACAGGACGACCACAGAGTAGGTATTATGTGGGTGGTGCATCACTTTCAGCACTGCAGTTACACTGACATTGTGCTGGTGTGAGTGGATTAAACACAGCAAAGCTGCTGGTCACTACAGGGCTACCGTGGTTGGTGTAGCTTAGCGGATAACACCGCTACCTGCTAGCGAGCCACCACCACATATGGGAGATGGGGGTTCAAATCCTGGCCTGGGATAGCCCTAAGATCTCTACCCAGAGAATAACTGCCTTCACCAGATTTTCTGAGACACCTCAATGAGAATTATTATATATTAAGGTCTTTAATAAAATAATTTGTTTTCTATCTTCAGAAAGGTCTAACCCAGCTTCATATTGGTGCCTGGACCCCAATGATCGATGTTTGCATTATAATTTGTAGTCAGTTTATGCAATGACTCTTCTGCAGCTTCTCTTTAGGGTGAAATGGTTTTTGCCGGCATAAAGCAAAGCAATAAAAGAATGGATCTGTGTATGGGTTAGTGTGGTTGCCCCTTTAATTCAAGGCTGGAGATTGTGTTTGTACTGAGCTACTGGTCAGATGCTGGTCCAATTTCAAGTATCATGTTGTTTATTTTCTTAGATTATTATACAATTATTCTTAATAGTGTAAAAAAAGCCAGAGTTTTGTGCAACAACCATTGGTCACCTTTCCCTGCCAAGCTGGAGGCTCCAGTGAATTTGCAGATGCTCTGGTAGAAGCTGATTGATTTGTCTCTGTGGAAGTTAATTCACTGCTGGAGGTTTTATTGCACTGTTGGAGAGAGCCTGGCCCTCCTACAGTTGGACGATGCCTACCAGTCACTGAAAGAACAATTTCGTCACTTTTTGCCCAGTTCCAAAACTTCGGAGCACCGAGTGGAGCCCAGTTACGTCACAGAGTTGTACTGCACTGAACTAGCCTTTAAATCCTCAGAGTTAGCATAAAATCCCTAATGCTCTTAGCCTCGCTGGAAGAGGCCTACCCTGTGCCATGTGCTGGGCTGGAATGTGGACAGTGGTGGGGGTCAAAAGGGAGGAGCTAGGGTAGGGGTGGTAAAGATCGGGTACCATTAGCAGGCAGAGGTACGGCATGACCTGAGCTTGAACTTTGTCCTCCACGCCCCGAACGTCAGAAAAGAAGGCGAATCCAGCTCCAGATCAACAACATTCCCTATCAGTCCAGTACTGTTGTGGGCACGATGAAGGAAAATGAAAACAAAACTAAAAAAAAACAGACCATCAGATCTCCATCAGATAAACGCCTTTAAAAACTAAAAGTGTGATCTGACAGTTTGGTATGTTGGCAAGACTTGTGGATTCCTGCTTGAGTTGTTGACATATGTGACAAAAAAAGCAGGCCTGAATGATACTGGGAAAAATTTATATTGCTGCATTTCAGGTTTTTGGGAGTAATTCTGCTATTTAAAGCAAAGTTAGGGACTCACTACAGTTAAGTTAGGGAGTCAGCGTGTAGTGTTTAGTGGAAGTTCAATGTAGATCAATATTCTGCACAAAGTGAACAAAAAACCACATTGCTAGATTGTTATATTTTTGCATATTATTGCTGTCCAAAGAAAAACATGTATCTCCATTTTTTGCCGATTTTTACTTTCATGCTTCATTTAAGCACAGCAGCTGCTGTTCACACTGTGTGAAAATTTCATGATGAATGAACCAACAGAAATGCCCCAAACTGCTTGGAGAAAAAAATCTGGTTCCTTTGACATTGCATTTCATCCTGCCCTGTAAAGTTGCCATTTTTGAGATACTTGTTTTTCTTGGACAGCGACGCTATATGTGCCATTTATGATGAAATGAAATGAAATACAACCCATATACAACCTCTGCAGCAAACTGCTACAAAAATAACAAGCTCTGCAAACATTAATGCAAAGTTGCTTTATATTTGATGAACCTAAAAAAAGAAAATTAGAAAACAGTATTTGTGGCATGTGCTTAGTTACACCCTCTTTGGCAGAGAGTGCAAATGCAAGGTGTTTCAGGCACTTTCAGCCGCTCTTTCTTAGACAGTGCTTCTTGTTTTGTGATATTTTTGGGCCGTCCTGCATGCACAGCATGTTTAAAGGTGCAGTTTGTAAGAAATGATGCAACCTTCTGAATTCATGCTCCGAAATATATCTCCAGAAAACGCACAGGCCCTCTTCCTCTACGTACACTGCTCACCAAGCATCAGACCTCATCCCTTTACTCATCAAGCGCTGTCTCAAAGCTGTACACAGTGGTACCATTCCGACAGGACAAGCCAGGTCAAGCAGGTTAGCATGCTAACTTCCGTAGATATCTCTGCACCACATAGATATCTTTAAAATAGCATCAAAATGGTTATTTCTTCACATTTTCTTAACAATTCCAGGTATTTTTGGAATGTTTGGAAAGTCAGGTTACTGTGGGAGCCATTCCAAAATCCTCAGCTTGCTTTTTTTTAAGTGGTAGATTTTAAGGCATGTATGGATTGCTGTCCAAATCTCATTTTTTCATCTACCCATGCAACGTTTCCTGTGCCACTGACTGTCACAACAACCGCACACAGATTCACCAACCATGCTGAACAGTAGGCAAGGTGTTCTTTTCATCAGATGCTACTTTTGTTCTTCAGATATACGATTGGTTTACAGTCAATTGTGAGCAAAGAGTTCCATTTTTTTACCTTATTGGTCCCCAACAGAGTAAGTCACACAGGCTTCATGTTGAAATGTTTCGTGGATTCTTCATGATAGAAAAGTGACATCTATAATTTGTGGTCGACAAGAATGCTGCATGCCATACAAAAGATTTTACTCCCTGGTATCATGTAAAACGTCCAGGAATAGTTAGGCCTAGGTTTTAGCTGAAGCTAAAACCTTTGCAAATTACATTATATTTACATTTAATGGGGAAGAAAAGTGCAGATTACTATTGCAAATTTGCAAATTGCAAGCCAATTTTGCGAATACTGCCCAAGAAACGTTCAAGGTAGATTTTTCTAAATAATTCTGCATACTTTAGTCACTGAGATTTAAGCCGTGATTCAGAGTAGCTTTATGTGAAATGATCTACTGTAGAGAAAGTTGCCATGTAAAATAGTGCCATAAAGGTCAATGCGACACACACATGATAGGAACCAGATGTCACAATGTATTCATTACCATATCATTACGACTTTCTGTGATGTAGCTTTAAATGCATTAAACACTTCGGACATCTGGTTTCTATCACCATCACTGTGAGCAGTTTGGACAATGGAGTGAGTTTCTCTAGAAGGGTGCAGTTTGCTTTTATGCACCTTTCTTTCACAGCAGGACTTAAATCCTGTAAATAGTTGTGACTGTAGATAGTATGTGTGCAGCAAGGTTGGTTGTGACATTCTGTGCTGGGCTGTGGGGTGGTTTATGTAGTTTGTACAGGGAATGTATGCTGTCTGTATGTATGGCGGTTGGTGACCTGCCTGTTTCTCAGCAGTTTCAGCCAGACTGAGCAGTAGATCTCCCTCCTGGTTTGTTCAGTAATACTGAATTAGTTTGAAGCGTCATGTGTACCACATCTCCTTCTTTGCCAAGACAATACAAACAACACAGGGCTGTAGAAGAAAGTAATTCTGAGCCCTATACACTCTACTATTTGGTCCTAGAATGAAACAAGCTGCTGTTCTTCTGTTTTGGTTACTTGCTACTGGCCTTCCATCTGGACATCAACACACAGTAGATTAAAGTTGTTCCTCAAAGACTCCTACTAAGTTCCTACAAATGAACTCTATGTTTAAGATGATCTGCTTCAACCAGCAAACACAATCACACAGCATGGCTGCTACTTACAGGCTGCTGTTGCTGTTGTGATGCTAATAAAGGTGGAGATGCTTCTCTCCTCAGTCTTATCATGGACAAATGCTAAACAAAGATGCTCCATATTATCGAAGAAATTAAGAAACTGTCCAGAATAAAATGTGCAGAGAGAACTAAAAACTTGGAATTAAAGTTGTCCGGGATCCTGTTAAAGTTCCTATTAGCCAGCTAGTTTAGCAAATTTTGGTTGCACCTTAAATAGTGGTTGGTGTAGCTCAGCGGATAACACAAGTAGCCACCACCACACGTGGGAGACTGGGGTTCGAATCCCGGGCTGAGTGACTATGCTGTGCTACACCAGTAAGAGTCCATGGGCAAGACTCCTAACACTACTGTAATATGATTAACCTTGTAAGTCGCTCTGGATAAGAGCGTCAGCTAAATAGTGTCACAGTTACATTGTTCTGCCTGTACAAGATGCAGCACTTAAGGTGGAATGGAACTATCAGTTAAAGGCTGGCCAATAAGAAGCCAACTTCAGCCTTATTTAAAGACGAACAAAGAGTTTTGTTTCTTGTGAAGGGAATAAAACGTGCCGGCATCCTCTTCCCAGCCTGGAACAGCAGATCTCTCCACATAGCCCTGTTGCTCCATTGTCGTTGTAAGTAAGTTTTGGGGGCATAAATATTAATGAGTCAGAACTGTTATGTAATAATATGAGGCCCATTCTACACTGATACTGTGAAAGAAAATGTCTCTTGTGAGGGACGGTTAAATTTGTGTGCGTCTGTGATGAATAATTCCTGGAGGTACCAAAAAGGCTTCAGATGATTCAGTTTGGGTTCAGGATGTGGGTCTCTGTATGCGTGGCTCCTCCCCCTAGAACAGAACGCTAAGTGGGGTTTACTGCAGTCAGGTGTACTGTTACCACCTTCGACATTAGGAAACTCTAAGCATCCCAGAGTTGGTAACTGAGTGTTTGAGTTTGTTGTTCTGTACAGGGAGTGATAAATCAGTTGAGATCGACCTGTTTGATGGCCCATGATGGGTTTGAGTAATCCAGATTAGCTCGGCCTACAGGGAGGGACAGCGCACTACAGAGTAGCCTTTAATCGCGCAGAGCATCCGAAAACACACACGCACAGAAAAACACATCATTAGATCACTTTCTGTCTCTTTCGGGAGTGATTAGTTATAACCCCCTCTGGTCTTCTGCCCCAGCTCTGCCTCTCTGCCTCCTGCCTGTGTGTGAGTGTGTGTGTGTGAGTGTGTGTGAGTGTGTATGGAGAGAAGCCAGTGTTTCTGCATATGTTTCCCATTCAGTGTGAGAAGTTTAGTAGTGCTGGCTAGCTAAGATACACCACAGAGAGCTCAATAAGTCATTTCCGCCAAGCATCCTTACTCGCCAAACACACGGCCCACAATGACCTCTCTCATCTCTCTCTCTCTCTCTCTCTCTCTCTCTCTCTCTCTCTCTCTCTCTCTCTCTTTCTCTCTCTCTTATTCCCCCACCTTATCTCTCTCTGTTTCCCACTTTCTCTCTCTTTCCTCTCGCTTGGTTTCCTGCCACTTTCGCTCTCTCCCCCCCACTTGCTCTCTCTAACCCTCTTTACCTCTTTGCCCCCACTTTTTCTCACTCACTTTCTCTGATTACTACCTCTCTCTTTCTCTACCTCTTTAACCCACTTTCTTTTTTAGTCTTTATTTCTCTTGTCCTCTATTATTTTCATGCAATTTTCTCTCTTCCTTCTCTTTTATATACCCCATATATTGTTCTCTTTCTCCTCGTTTCTCTTTCACCTCACCCTCCCCTTATCTCCATTCCTTTTCATTTCTCTCTTCTCTCTCTATCCTTCTCTTTTTCTCTACCCCTTTACCTCTACTATTTTCTCTCTTTTTTCTTTGCTCTCTCTTTATCCTTCTCTCTTTCACCCCTTTACCCCCTTATCTCTCTTTGTCTGGCGATCTCTCTCTACCTCTTTCTCTCACTCTCTCTCCTCCTCAGTCTCCTGCTCCCCCTTTTTTTAGTTTTCTGGGTGTGATTCTCTATGATGGTGCAGTTTTAGTGTTTATTGTTATGCCTAATGTAGATCAGAAGCAATTCCATTAAACTCATGCTATGTGGTAATACATGGTGTCCTGGTGTGCAGTGGGGGGCGGTGGACTGTAATGTTGTCCAATCATGTTGCATGCAAACCATCTCTGAATTACTGTGTTCCTGAGAATCCAACTGGCATCAGCACTTTAAGTGTCTAAACTCCAGATTGTAAATAGCAACTGGAAACACCAGGGAAGAAAAGGAGCCTTGCCTGCACTTGTTTGCATGTCATTTCTTCTGTCTTTCTTTCCTTTTTTTCCCCCTTTTTTTCTTCCTTTCTGTTACAGAGAGAAATGCCGAGAGCTGATGATGTTCAGCAGTAGTTTCACACACTCCCATGGAGTGATGAGAAAAGTGGAGACTGGAGAGACTTCCAAATATGCTCTTAACTAGATAAAGTAGCTTCCAGCTCCCTGTAGAGAGAGAGAGAGAGCGAGAGATTTATGACACAGATTGATTTGCCCTGGGGGAGATAGGACAGTGTGCATGAACTGCAATACGAAGATCTGGGAACAATAGTAGATGCACGGATATACACATGCACTTACACAGATGCACCACAGGCCAAAAGCATGGACGTAAGCAGTGAAATGAGTGATAAGTCGCTCCCATATGTCACAGTGGTGTCTCCATTTAAAATGTTTTTCGATACAGCAAAAACCAGGAAGTGTCTCAGAATGTGACTTATGGTAATATCATCATTTTATTCAACAGGGAAGTTTGCATGATCCATTCAGACTGGAGTCTTTGCCACATGTAAACCACTAGCCATGATGCAATGATGTATTACACTTCATGAATACTAGTTATCCACCAATTAACACGTGTACTGAGATCTAGTAAAACACTGGTTTCTTAATCTGCTAACATGGCAAAAGTCTTCATTCTTTGTATATTATCCATTTACATAAACTTACAATTTACATAAATCACATTCTGAAACTGTTTAACATCTGCTGGAAGAATGCCTCGTGTGCATTTGTCATTAACAGAGACCTATTATACTTATTTTCAGTGTTCATCTTTTTTTTGAGGGATCTATTTAAATAGATTTATATGCTTCAATTTTACAACATATGTTTCTCGTGATGTACCTCTCTATTTCTCTGGCTGAAATGCTCTGTTAGAGCTCCTGTGTCTTTAAGCCCCACCTACTAATGAGCTCATTGTGCTCTGAATGGTCATGTAGCTCACTCTATAATGAGTGCACCAAGCCCTGAGGAATGTGTTATGAGATAACATCACCTTGAAACAGACAAAGGCTCTAAAGGCCAACAAGGCAACTCTGTGAAAGAGAGAGTTACTCGCTAGCCTTTATGCTTTGTGGCTTTGCAGAAGGTTTATATACTGTTTAACAAAAAGGAAAAAATACTGGTAAAATATAATATGTCCCCTTTAAAGCTGAAGAAGACTATATCAATAAGCAAAACAAACTAAGAATCAGTTGCACACTACTGCAGCATTTATTAATAGATTTTAGTTTTAGATTAAAGTGTTATTCCATTATGTTTTAATATTTACATATAATTAAACAAGATACACACAGAAAGTCTGAGTGGTTTGATGTAAATGCCATTTTAGAAAAACTGACCAAATCCGAATTCATAGTGGTGGAACCCGATGTCACAAACACTAAATGTCTATAGAAACCTCCTCACAGAAAGACATTACATGAAATAATTAGCCAGCCCAGAAAAAAGGTACACTGAAGCATAGCTAATGCAGTCGTAATGTCACTATGCTAAATAAGAATATTAAAATAAAGCATGCCAAACATATTTCACTAGTGCTTTTGGAAATATACTTAAATAGTACTAATTGTACTTAACTGTACTATTTTGAGACACTATTAAGATTCACTTAAGTACATATTAAAGTACATTTCTAGTACATTCAAATATACTTAATTTTCACCTGGGAGAGCAAATGAGTTTACTTGCATTAACTACACTGAAGTACTACTGAGGTAAAAAAGTACTTGTAATTTTAAATAAATGCATATACATATATTATAATAAATAAATAAATACATAAATAAATACACACATGCCTGGGAGAGGAAGTTTTGTAACAAGGTTTTACTTTTAAATATATTTATTTTAGAAATGTGTTTATGGTAGAGGGGTACAGCCAGGCGTTAATATTCACTGTTATGACTATTCCCTACTTTATTCACGTGTAGGCTGTCTGGTCATTTTTGGCCTATCAGCACTGTAAAGAAATCTGTTTATGCACATATTTTATGCAGATATATTATAAATTGTGTCATTTACATTTAAATTAAAGCTTTTTTCCCCAACCGAAATAATTTCCCATGGAAGTATATTTTAAATTAAAGTGTTTTCTGTTTTCTTACTACGTGAACAAAAAACAAAAACATGTTAAAATTACTATCTGGGGTAATTTACCTAATGCTACCAGACACGTCCAGTGAAGGTTGGACAGAAAAACAGCGAGGTCTTCTTGTAAAAAACATGTGTCTGTCTGTTGATTCCAGTTTCATGTTTAGAAAGTTAGTCTCACTTCCAAACTGTGGTGTAAAGGCAGGCACGCATGAGCATGAAGACTAACGTGTACCCGCAGTACTGTTGATGCTAGAGTCATGACACTGTGACACCTCATGGCCTGCTGACATCATCGAGTCATCCTCCACTCGAGTGGACCCCTCCCCATGACACACTCTCACACACTCCAGTGACACTCCAGTGTGTGTATGTGCGTGTGGTTCCCAGGTCAACTCCCACAAATGTTCCTTTACCTTTGTACCCAGTGAAGCTTTCAGCTCGTAATTTCATAATCAGCACATCTTTATTTTGAGAACCCATCAAACTAACCTGCGGTGAAAGACTTGATTATGAGATCATGAAACTGATAATGAAAGACACTGAGTGAACACACACATGCGCACACCCACACACACACACACAGTGAAGGCTTTCAGAGGTGGAAATAATTTATGTGAATTCATTACATTCCTCCTGACCACACTACACAATAACAAAAACACTGCCAAAAAGAGAGAGGGGGGAGAGAGAGAGAGAGAGAGAGAGAAAGAGCGGGAGAGAGAGAGAGAGAGAGATAGAAAGAGAAAGAGAGAGAGAGAAAGAGAGAGCGAAAGAGAGGGGGGGAGAAAGATAGAGAGAGTGGTAGAGAGAGCGAAAGAGAGAGGGGGGAGCGAGAGGAAGAGAGAGAGAAAGGGGAGAGAGAGAGAGAGAGAGAGAGAGAGAGAGAGAGAGAGAGAGAGCGAAAGAGAGGGAGAGAGAGAGAGAGAGCGAAAGAGAGGGGGAGAGAGAGAGAGAGCGAGAGTGAGAGAAAGAGAGAGAGAGAGAGAGAAAGAGAGAGAGAGAGCGAAAGACAGTGGGGTAGAGAGATAGAGAGAGTGATAGAGAGAGCGAAAGAGAGAGGGGGGAGAGAGAGGAAGAGAGAGAGAGAGAGAGAGAGAGAGAGCGAGAGTGAGAGAAAGAGAGAGAGAAAGAGAGAGACAGAGAGAGAGAGGGGGAAGATAGAGAGAGTGATAGAGAGAGTGAAAGAGAGAGGGGGAGAAAGAGAGGAAGAGAGAGAGAAAGAGGGGGGTGAGAGAGAGAAATAGATATTATCTAAGTGGAAAAAATATTAAACAAACAGAATGCTAAAGATTGATTGAAGGTGTTTAATAAATCTTAGGGCGGTATTCATCTTAACCTGTGTTACATTACAATATCGAAGGGGCCATCTAGGTCTAAGATTATTGTGAAATAAAAGAACACATGTCTATAATCTTTAATCCATTATTTAGATCACCAGTCAATAAAGAGTTACCTGTGACTGAAACGGGCCAAACAGCGTGTAGCACCTCCACCAGCACCAGTAACAGCTGTGACTGGATTTGGCATGTACTGGACACGTTCAGCCACATCAGTGTTCAGACACTCCTACATCAAAGAACTGGTCAGGTGGTGTAGATTTGGTGGATGCCTTCCCTGGCACAATTCCGAGAATTCCCTGTAGACGGATTTTATCCACTGCTGGTAGACCCGTATGACCGTACGCTTCCATAGACCCGTATGAGCGTACGCTTCCATACACCTGCATATTCAGCTACTTCCTTCACACTATGGTCTTTGGACACGCTCACATGCAGTCACTCCTTTCAGCCAATCATTAACATCTGCTCTGGAGCCATTTTCCACACATGGAACGAGACACTCCCTGCACTGTAGCACCTCTTCTCAATCTATGGACCCTGTCACTCACACCCGCATGTATTTATAGCCCAGTCATCTTTGTGCAGCGCCATCTGGAGGAGCCTAAAGTTACTACCACCTTAAACACACTAGGTGACCCATTTTTTCTCCAGTGATCTTTTTTAATGTAAACATCATGTTCTTTGTATTGTTGTAAAACTATTATAGCCCATTTCTGTTCATGATATACACTGTTGTTGGCAGTGGGCTTCATCCAGGAAATATCAGGGCCCTATCATTGTAGTAACCTGCTACTGGCTATGGACATGCGGGAGGTGAGTGCTGGATTAGGAGTAGGATAGGCTTCAACCTTAAAATAAGCTGTTGTTGTGGACATAAACGTGTGCAAATGTGCCACATATGCTATATTGTGCTGAACCCTTTGGGGAGACATGCGTGGCTGAAGGTGCTGAGTGGTGGGCTTTCCACTGTGGGTTTTCCACTGTGGCAGTGAAGAGTGTTCACTGAAAGCACTGTTTCCCGTGTCTCCTGCATTGCCAAAATGTGATCACGCTGGCGATCATAAGTGGGATAGCGCCTCCATCCCCTGATGACAACTGAGACGAGGGAGCAGCTGTGCTCCTTCAAATAGAACTTTTTCACAAATGCTAAAAGGATCCGAATCTGCAAAAACAGCTCAAACTGGGCCACAAACTGGGCTCTGGACTGAGTTACAGTCTGTGAACCCAGAGCTCTTCATGTTGTGTTTGTCAGTTCTCCCAGGAGCAGGTAATCTTATTTTACCTTAAAGACATTTAGCCTGTTGGTTTAGTGCTTCGTTTAGTGGAGGTGCATCTAGAATCAGCTCAAACTCAGCCGAGATCCCAGCTGCTGGTAAAATGGCTTGTAAGGTTTAGCTCCTGAAATGAGCTAGAGAAAGTCATGACTCTTCTTCCTTATTTCCAATGACTCCTTCTTCCTTATTCTCCAAAATATGAGGGAAAGGCATCCTGAGGCCATGTTGTAAAATAGCTCGATGTCACCCGAGTTTTGCCCAGTTCTGTGAGGAGAAGTGACAAGAATATGAGATCTTATATGCATTAGAAGTTATGGAGATCTGAGCCAGGCAATAAAACTGTTTAATGTAAAATATATCTCATTGAAGTTTCAGCTCTGAAATCCTGTAACATCCCCCACCTGAGCCGGCTTCTTCTGCCGCTCGTTCACGAGGGGCCACCTCTACTTTCTCCCTTCACCTTTTAACTATCTCTCACAATGTCACTGTCTGACCCCTTTGTGAGAAGTACAAGATCTTCTAGTAGATGCTCTGCCCACCTTATCTTACTACACAAAAATTTGGTGAACTGATTTAAGGACAGCTTCCCGTTCAGGGTGTAAACTGTTAATGTGAAAAAACTGTATCCAAATATTTCATGTCGTTATTTTGAGCTAGCTTCAGGATATGTTGGCCTTACGACCAGGATCCCTGAAGGATATTTAATAAGAACAACCAGGGGGAAGTAAGTGGCTGAATTTGGCAAACAAATCCAAAGGGGCAAACAGGCATAGCCTACACGGAAGATCAGGAGAAAACCCTGACTCAATAAAGACACTGGAGTGTGGCAATACCTCACAAGGAGACATAGCGAGAGTCTGGGTGTTTTAGGGCTGGCTTAATGAGATGTTCAGAGGTCAGTGAAGGGATAGAGCCTCCTCTGAGTGGAGGGATGGCATTTGGGCGTGACATCAATGAAGGCCTGTTATGCTGTTACATCAACTGGTATGATGTCCCAGGATGTACAACTGATCTGGAAGTACTTTTAAAAAAGACAACAATAAAGTTTGTGCCATGTGCAGACTTCAAGATAGATGGACCAATAAAATGGTCTGAAATTACTTGCAGAAAAGTCTTATTATATTAAAGCTGCTAGTATCTAAAATGCTTAGTAAAGAGAGAGCGTGTAAAGTACTCTAGTCTCAGTATTCTCTTTGAACGCTCCCCCAGTCATCAGATTCATCTGCTCGGTAAAGAGGTCAGAAGCACAACCGACGTCACATGTTCTGTGTCATGTCACACGTACTGAATGTACTGTATGTAGTGAGAGGTCTCCAAATCTCCCAAACTGATTTAGTACACACATTAAAACTGAGCATGTAAAAAAATGATAATGCCTATAATGTTTTATGGCATAACATCATGTGGTTTATCACACTGCTAAACAAGAGTCTGTGTACTGGTCCATTGGTTTGCCTCGTCACCTGACAGGTTCTCACATTGTAAGGCAGTGATGACATAGCAAAATTTCCCCCAAAATTTATGAAAGTTTCATCTAAAGTACTACCTATGCCCAAACACCCGACCCCAACGCCCCCCGCGCTCCACTTTCACCTTCCCGTTGATGATGGTTTGTAATGCGTCTGCTGATCACTCAAAAATTCCACTACCACACTGAGACTATTTGGCCAACCTAATAAATAACTCCACATTCCTACGTGCTCAGTCAGAAGTGCTTTTAGCTACACTCCTATGACTAATAATGCTGCTGTCACTGCTTCTGAAACTACTTGTCCTTGTAGGCTAGATTAATGGAGCGACTCTTGTGTGCATGCATGTGGTTACTGGCCCATGAAGATACTGCATGATGTGTATGAACGGTCTGCTAATCAAACTTTTCAACGGTCTGCTAATCAAACTTTTCAAATGTAACACTACCTTCCACCCACCTGTGTCGGAAATGACCAAATTGTACGCTGCTCTGGGTAAGAGAGTTTGCCAAAAACGTAAATAAACAATAAGAAAAGTGCACTGAATTTAAATTTCAGTTCTAAGTTCTAAGACTGAACCTTGCATATGTGGAAAGACATATTTCAGATTTCTTGGAAAAACTGAAAGCAAGTCTCCTGAAATGAATGGAAGCTGTAGCCATACCAAAGGTTGGACACACTAATGCTTTTAAATTCTGATATTATATTTAGTTGTTGATTTTCTTCTTAAATATATATATATATGAATAGCTTGTGCCTAATGGCAGTTTTGACCAGAAATGATACAGATGATCAGGTACTCGATTATACCTTTTACCCAGCAGTCTAAATAATGCAAGATAATGAACAACATAATAATAATAAAGATAAATGAGAGGAAAAGAAAGCTTTACAAAAGGACATGGAAGTCTGTGAAGGCTTATGTATTCTTATTAGCTTCATTCCATCATGTGTGATGACGACAGACTTCATAACTCAAGAGAGAGAGAGAGGGAGCGAGAGGGAGAGGTTGAACCACATGTGTATTTGTGTCAGTGGATATTTTGGTGTCAAATGACTTCACATCAGTCTGTCACATGAGGAACACACACACAAATGCTTTGCGTCTCTATTATGTCATAGCCCCTGAGACTGCTGTTTGTGTGTGAGTATGTGTGTCATGTACTAATTCGTAGCAGATGTCAGAGCTCGAACCCCCAACACACTGCGCTACACAGCCAAACACATAACCTCTACTTAAAACATCCTCCAGTGTGGCCATAACCTCACCACTGTTTGCCAACTGCTGTCTCACTGAAGTCCAATCCAACAATGCGAACAAGCACTAAACACCTATTACACTGAAAACACACGCACACCGCCTGCCGCCTCCCCACATAACCCACCTTCCAATATCATGAATAGAGATTGATGAATGCATGCTCAGCTGCTCAGGTTCAGTTACATAACACCAGAACCTGTGGTTCTGAAATAAGCTTATGTACCATCAGGTAGCATAACTGGGGTGCTGAGAGCATTTCCTGACCACACCGATGAATGAAGTCTAAGATGAGAATTTGTTGGACCTTTAGTTTGACATATCCGACAACGTGTCCAATATGTCTACACGGTGGAAAGAGAAAGAGGGATGCTGCTGGTGCAGCTGCTGTCAGCTGGAACAATGAGCCACAGACCACATATATCACAATAACATCTGAATTTGGTGGAATCTAAAAATGCTAATGGCCAAGTACTAATCAGCTACAAAACAATAGCTCACTATAACCACTAAACAGCTTCTGTGAAAGTGTGTACGTCCGCTACATTGAGTGAGAGACAGGTCGGTAAAGATAGGCAGGCTGTAGTTGAAACACTGTGTAAAAGCTGCTTCTAGGAAGTATTAGCATGATACGCTAATCTAGCATACTGGTAGAATGGCACTCTAACTAAGCTTGGGGAAGATTGATAATGTCAGCCATAGCTTCAGGAAAAGGCCAAATATGCAGAAATAACCAAGATGGCGATCACTGGCTGTTTTTACATGCAAAGATTTTTACCACTTCGATTTAATGCATTCCCAATAGGGTTATAGTTAAATATATAAACAGTAATATGCTGTTTTGGAGTTGTTTGTAGGCACACTCTATATTCTTATGAAAATAGTAGTTTAACTGCTGAAAAAATGGCAGGAAAATTTACAAAAGATGGATGAGATGGCGATTAGCCGGATGCCAGCCCCATCACTTTTACCATTCTGGCTTTTAGCTTTGCAGATTTGAGAAACTTCCATCTGTTTTTATTTGCTTTGGAGTTCATTCATCATTCATCTTTCTTTTATTCATATGCTTGTCTTAACAGCTTGTTGTGTAAGCTTTACAGTCATCCATTCTGCTAACTATTACAAGTCTACTATTACAACTACTATAAGTTACGTAGAAGCATTAACCTTGTCCGCTCTGCTCCTTTTTGCTTCGCCATGTTGAATGATATAAGCTTCTATTGTAAAACAAATGCCCATGCGCAGTACAAACCTAAACTTTCCACATGGGAATGTAAACAGGTATAGATCAGTTTACATGGACCTTAAACGGACCTCTAGCTATTGGCTGGATTGTTAATATACCCATTTTCTTCTTAGTGCTGCACCACTGGAGCAGGTATCACATGATTATTTATTCTCTTAAGAAGATAC
>JAMWET010003524.1:172500-485000 GCA_024036415.1 Prochilodus magdalenae | reverse complement strand
ATTCTATTACAGTTTTATTTACTCATTTTATTAGTTTTTGAACATTTCAAGTTTGCCTACTTATCTTTCTTTGCTTTTAAATTTTTTATTATCTTTTATTTGATTATTTCCAATTTTATTAATTTTAAATTATTTGCTTTTAATTCTTTGTTTATGTAATCGTTTTTTCATTCTAATTTAATCTAATTCTCAAGATTAAAGTTAATTTTAAACCTCTTTAAGCCCCTTTAAGACATAAATGCTCTGCTTTTTTACTTTCAGTTTTGCATTGAAAATGCTGCTCATCCTCATTGTACTGCTGGGTGAAAATAAAGGTTGACAGATTGAGTAGTTGACTGATGAATAAAATTATATTACATACAAATATACAAATATAAGCACTACCAAAAGTACACTGAAAGACCATATCTTAGTCATGCATGAGGAAATGACTTGAAAAAAGTAAACTGATTACAAGTTATTTTGGATGGTCCCCTATGGATGATCTATATATGCTGAAATTACTCACAAACTTTCTGGTGATATTCAGTTGACTGTCAGCAACACTGTGGTTAGAGTGTAGCAGGATGTGCAGCTATTGGGTTAAGGGATACCATAACATGCCATTGTTAATGAACTCGGTTAGCTAGCGAGCCTGCAACTCAGTGATGTAAATGATCTTGGTTGGTGGTGGTCATGCATTGCCTGCCAGAAAGAAACTACAGCAGTATGAAAAGCTAAGTGGACAGGTAAGTAGGACAGGATAAAGACTGACCTGTTGCTCTGTTTGTGATTTCCTGATTCTAAACACACTCTCTTGTGAAGTTGTGAATGCAAACTGCAGTGCCGTATGCTAGACAGTTAACTAAGCTAGCTAGCCAGCTAGTTCTGCTACAGGTTTCTGATGAAATGCTGCTCGAAAGAAAATGTCTTGGCACGCCTGAGGCCAGTGAGTTTGGCCAGCATGGCCCCAACAGCAACTACCCACCTCCAATTATGCCCCTGATGTGACTGTAACATGCTGAAAAGGGGAAAATGTGACAAACAGTGTAAATGCGTTCTCACCAGCATTAAACTGAACCGGGGTCCCTCCAGCTTGGCAGACCACGGTTCATTCGCTTAGTGTGAACCCGAGCAAGGGTGCAATGTTCACACCTGTCAAAAGCGGACTGAACTACAAAAAAGGTTTAATTGGTACGCTCCAAACAGGGCAGGTGTGAAAGCAGCCTACAGTTATTTCCAGCTACTGCTGACACTAGACATATGCACACAAAAGAAAGTGATTAATCAAAGTCTGTGAAAGCCCTAGTGCAGTTCTTTAGCACCTTTACTTTAGTCACAAAGGATTATCGCAATGTTGGAAAGGTTAAACAGTATCATTTTACTATATATGACTTTATATTGAATATTGTAGATGCTATATATAATAACGTAAACAGTAAAACGGGACTCGGTAAACTAAAATGCTAGCCTCAACAAGTGTTCTTCGTCAGCTTTTAGCTTGTAGCCCAAAGCATAGGCTGTACAGTCTATTCTCTCTGGCTAAAATGAACTCAGCAGCTACTGCAAACAACATTACAAGTAGCGTAAAAAAATGGATCTTACAAGCATAATCCGTTAATTGCCTTCATAAACAGTGACGTATCTATCATATGTCTTTGTCAAAACCTGTCTGGGCAGAGTTGAACTAGCGTAGCCAAGTCTGTGAGCAAGCCGCAGGTGTTCTAAGGTGAGTTGAGAGAGTTATAAGTTTACAGCTGATTGGACAGTCTTAGTGTGAAACTAGTAATTATCAGCATGTCATCATCATCACACCACACTGAATACACAGATACACAGACAAAAACTTTTGAAACTGGTGGAAACTACCGAGGTCTTTACTTCGGCATCCTTATTGCTCATAGTTACAGCCATGTACGTCACAGATTTAAGATGTACACAAGATGACACCTCTCTGAATGAGTGAGATTACATCTAATCCGCATAATAATGTAGAGTTTTAAAGGTTGGCAGAAATTCCAAAAGTTTAGCTGGTATATTAAAAACAATCAACTTTTTAAATCATACAATACTAAAGTCTCCCAGGCCAGCTGTGTATGCTGTCATCAACAGGGAGACATACTTACACACGTCATAACTGACCACAATATCACACATCTGCTAGCACTGGGTGGGAGTGTGAGTGACCACAGCTTAAAACAAAATCAGACTCATCCTTTATCAAACCGTGTCCCGGGAAAGTGTAAACCTTTGAGAGAACTTGAAAGTTTTGCACTGCTGAACTGCATAGTAAAGGTCAGTTTATTGTGTGTGTGTGTGTGTGTGTGTGTGTGTGTGTGTGTGTGTGTGTGTGTGTGTGTGTGTGTGTGTAGGTGTGTATGTGTGTTTGTGTGTGTGTGTGTGTGTGTGTGTGTGTGTGGGGTGTGTGTGGGGTGAGTGTGTGTGTGAGTGTGTGTGTCTGGGTGTGTGTGAGTGTGTGTGTGTGAGTGTGTGTGTGGGTGTGTGTGTGTGAGTGTGTGTGTGTGGGTGTGTGTGTGTGTGTGTGTCACATTAGATATAGGAAAAATTTAGGAATCACAACAAATGTTTTACAAGCCTTCGCACATTTCTCATTCAGTCTGATTTAAGGCCTGGAACTACCTTTTTTACACTCAGAACATATGTATATACATACATATACTTATGCAACTAGTATAAGAGAACAATAACTGTGCAACATCTTTACAATATCTGTGCAATATCTTTCAGTAACTGTGCAATATATATCTGTGAATTACACAAATAAAATTGACAATTAGGGTAGTTTCTTTTTTATTTATTTTTTTGCTTAACAATAGAGTTTTATTTATTTGCATAATTTCTCTCTCTTTTTAAAAAAAATTATCTAATTTGACTTTTTAATAACTTGCCTCTTTTTTGCTTTGCCCCTTTGCTGTTTATTGTATATTCTGCTGTAAAAATGCTATCTTATCTGATCTTATACTTCTGTACAATTATAGTGCAGAATTTGAATGTATCTGCTGATGTTCACATATCAGAAAAAATCCCTTAAGAAATAAAGTATGCCATAACTTTAGCAAAGGCCACATTTTATATATCAAACACAGCAAACCTATCAGAACAGTGTTGTCTGTAGAGGACAAATTCA
The DNA here is from genome assembly GCA_024036415.1 of Prochilodus magdalenae. Taxonomy (NCBI): domain Eukaryota; kingdom Metazoa; phylum Chordata; class Actinopteri; order Characiformes; family Prochilodontidae; genus Prochilodus; species Prochilodus magdalenae. The sequence goes on along the minus strand of JAMWET010003524.1, from coordinate 481,873 downwards.
AATGATTGACCAGGGGCACTCAAGTTTGTGCATATAAGGTCATAAGGTGCTCCATATCTAAAAATTCATAATTTTCTCATATCACTGTATCACTTGAAATGTAGTTCTGGGACATGAGTGGGTTAATATGTTAAGGTACAGCAAACTGACAAAGTAAACATGACAAATACTGAAAACAGCTTGAACTTAAAATTTGGTTGAAAACGTTGAAAACCTGTTTGAAGAAACCATAAACACAGAATTATATCACTTCCTCAGATGTTCTCTCTTACTCTAGTGAGTATAAGTCACTGTCATCAGCAGTAAATATCCATAAGCCAAAAGAACCGAGGCAAATAGCAGTGTATGTGTGTGGGGCGTTGATATGAATAATGCCGTGATGGTTTTGGCCCAGTGGAGAGATACCTAGCTTCCCACAGAGAGCTCCCACTCCCAGAGCTCCAGAGATGGCTTCGACTAGAAAAACAATAGCTGGTGTTTGCAAACGCTTCGCTTTTAAATTTATGTCTTTTTCCTCAAAACAGCATTTGCTGATGCAAGCTAACAGCCCAGGAGGGAAGGGTGACTCATTTGAAGCTCAAATCCGACAGCCAGAGCAAGCAATTCCAGGGCCGACTCATTTGAGGGTTCTGTCATGTTTAATACTCGATCTTAATCTGGAATAAAGTTTGGTTAAAACCGTGTTTATTAATGTGTGTGATTTTATTTAGAAGGGATTAATACTAACATCTAATTTAATCTGTATTGCATCTGTAAATAAATGTGTAATTCATTACAGGACCAGAAATGAAAAGAGTACAATATAACTATGGGTGAGATCTCATAAACTGACCGTTTACGTAAAGTCATATTTGAGCTGGATTAGCAATGAAGAGGTCCGGTAATGCATGTGATCGACCTGGCTCATTTCTAGAGGATAGACCATTGTTTATGTCAGCAGTGCCATCTGTACCACACAAGCAGCTGCTTAGAGCCCCACGGCTACCAGAAAGCCCCCACACGACAACTTCTGGGTACGACTATGTTGTCTACAATGTGGGAGTGTAGAGAAAAAAGCAATCCCATTAATTACATCTCAAATGACTAAAATGCTACCTTACAGCCTGGTTCAGATTAAACTAAGCCTAAACCTAAACAGACCCCGTACACTGTAACTTATTAAAACCCCAGATAGACACTCATTAACATCCAATACCCAAAACAAAACTATCAGTTATACACCTCCGACAGTTAGTGGTAGTCATTGTTATTTGTTAGTCTCTAATCTGCAGTGCACGAGATAGTAAATGTGTTTTACTTATTATTATTTATTTATGGAAATTTGTTTTGTGTTATATATTTTTGAGCTTAGAAAATATAGAAATGTTACTAAACATTTATTTTAAAAAATTTCTCTGCTTTTTAAAGTGTAGACGATGGGGGACTACCATGGTTAAAAGGGGCTCCCCCATAATATGTCAGACCTGTATGCCAGCGTTACACGCCTCCAAACATTAACGCTGCTAAAAATGTTGTGGCAAGAAAAATGATCTTGTATCTAGTTATCATGATAAGTAATATATAAGTTACATATTATTACAGATAGGTGTTGTTTATATTATTATATTATATATATTATATGTTTGATTTATTCAATTTTACTAGGCTTAAATGTTTCCTAAGCCAAATTAACTCACTTGACTGGCAGATCGTTTGGCCTATCAGCAGATTTCTTACAATAAGTTAAATTATCTGCTAATATAATTAGAATATCTGGCTTACTGAAACCATTTAAACAAGTAAAAACATCAACAAAAAGTTACATAATCTAATCCTATAATGAGCTTACAAAAAATCTCAAAAAGAAAACTACTGTAGATATAAGGTCCCTTTACTTACAGAAGAACTGGGTCCACCACAAGTGACTGCTCGGGACGACTTCTGTATTGAAGTTCAAACAAACACACTATCTACGGTCTTGATGGCAAAGAGTAAGACATTTTAACCTCAGGTTTTAGATTTATTTAACCTCAGGCTGTTAGCTCCACATCATGCCTCCAGCAGCCACTGGCACGGCTTCAGAAGCAACCTTAAAGATGTGTGAAGGCCACGAGGGCTGACATACTCATAGCCTACACCAGGAGCTCACCCTCCATGGAAGAGCTAAAGAACCCTCTTGCAATCTCTCCCAGCCCTTAAATATTGTAAGCCCTGCTCTCAGTAAAGTCTAGGTTAAATCGTTTTAGCTTTATATATAATATATTATAGAATATATTTACAGTTCGGAGATCTCACACTTATAAACATTGACCCAACATTTCAGAAAACAGTATTACCAGTAAGTGCCCAACTCCAAAGGTCACCGTGGATCTCGCTGGCCCTTAGAAGAAGATGCACAAAATAGCACTACCATTCATATAGGTAGTGTATAGCCCATACAACATACACATAGGAACTGATCTTTGATTTGAACTTTTCTTTATGGTCCTTAGGTGTGGTGCATTACATAGACGGTCCTGGTGAAGCAGGACAGCATACATTCACAGCACTCTGTAACAAATATCGTGCACAATGGACTAGCATTCAACAAAATAGAAGCTGCATCAAAATATTTCAGTTTGTTCTCCTTGTAATATGGTCATCACCAGAAATGTTTTCTGGAGTCTTGTGCTGAAATGGAAAATTAAGGGACTGGCTCAAAGCGAGATCGATTTTACCAGGTAAAACAAAGACGTACCGTTTTCTGTTACCTGGTTTTGTTGTGACATTATTGCTACATTGATTCAAAGAGGACTGCCAGTGAGGGAGCTCAGAGTTGTGAGTTATGGTAGGCAATTTGCTTGGTAATATACCTTAGTAGTCCTCCGAACATGGCAGATTCATGGTGGATTAATATCAACAATCTCCTTAATCATTCACTCAACCTCCTCACATAAAACTAATCAATTCTGAAAAGGGCTTAATACACATATTTGGTCGTTACTGTCTTCACTGTGTGTTGTAGTTCACTATTCTGCAAAGTGGAACTCACTAAAATTTGGATCCTAGTGCTGGTGCCATGCTAGAGAGCAGCAGACAGGCAGACTGTGATGTTTGCACTGGACTGACTGGACCTGTTAGACCAGTCAGATTATTGTTTTAAGACTGAGAGTATTGGCAGGGCACTTGTCAACTTCTCACAAGAACAGATGCACTCTCACACACACACACAAGCTTCCCACATCCTGTCAGAGTGAGCATTACTGGCAATTCGGAGCAAGTCTAACTGGTTCTATGGTTTTGCACACATCCCCAAACACACATTCACACAGAAATACAAAGAAAAAGGACGGACATCCGGCACTTCCATTAGTCATCGTATTCCACTGAACAACTCTCCAGCAGCAGTTCTCAAGTTCATTACATGCATCAGCATTACTGTCAGAATACCATATAGAAGTCACTGCAAGCCTGCAAGAGCTAACATGAGCCAACTGACTTCATTAGCATTAAAAAAAGGAGTGTCATGTTTTATCTCTGAAAAAGTAGCTTTATAGAAGAAATGTGGGGGGAGAGGACATGCCTGAAACCACTCCTCCTTCTAAAACGAATTTCTACCTTTTCTGTTCTGTGAAAGTTTTTGCAGTCCTCACCTCCACCCATCTCCTCCCCAGTCCTGTCTGTCATTCCTATCAGTGTCCAATGTCTGGCCTTCTAGCTGGCTTCTAGTTCTTTACTCCCCTTTCCACCATACACTAAAGCCAAAGCTCAAACAGTAATGTAGGAGGTCCTTTTGGAGCATTTCTATTGGTGCATTAGTCATGTTCACATGACCGACCTTTTTTTTTTAATGGTAATATAAAGAGTAAGGTTTTCATATGACAGCAAAAGACAAAACTGTTTTGAAAATAGATTTTATTTGTACAAGTGATTTCAACATTTGAATTCAGTCAAATCAAAGCAGAACACACAGTCTTGGGTGTTCGGCTTTCATGCATCATGTGTTTAACAATCATTATGTTAGAGATTAATGTGTAGATTTAAGGGCTGTCAAACTATTTACATAATTGATTACAAATCATCACATATTGGACTTTAATGTAGCTACATGAACATCAACACGTACTGTATAACTAATGCAGCTGTATTAGAATGAGAGGGCTACAGTCTCAAGCCGGTCACAGCACATCAGCAGCTGGTCTTCCGGCTGGAACTATGGATGGTTGGAAGGGTCAACCTAGTGTAATGATTAATGAGCTGCTTGGCAGCCATAACCTCCTGTTAACAAACTACAGTATTATTGCTTGACGAACAGAAGGTGTGTCTGTGACATCACAGCAGGAGTCACTGCCGCTGAGTGAAAGTCTAACTGAGTATTTGTATTCAGTGTTAATTTCAATCAGGTAAAATGGGCTACTGGGGAACCGACTGTACATACAGGGCGGTATTATTACAGATGCCCCAAAGATTCACACAAGGCTGAAGTCAGCTTCCTGTTCACTAGCTTGGTGGTTGAATTTTTATTGTGCCACCTTAAATGCTAGTGTTTCTATCATGATGTATGAGGCACCAGAATGTAAGCTGCACCATTTAAGGTGGAACTGAAAAATCCTAACAAAAAGCCTGACTTCAGCTTCATTTGGATGGCTGCTATTCGCAGAAGCAACTGGAATGGAAACGTGGATTTGCTGTAGCCATTTATGTCAGGCATATTATTATTATTATTATTATTATTATTATTATTATTATTATTATTATTATTATTATTATTATTGTTGTTATTATTATCATCATCATCATCATCATCACCATCATCATCATTAGTATTATTAATATTATTATTGTTGTTGTTGTTGTTTTTGTTATTGTTATTATTATTATTATTATTAGTAGTAGTAGTAGTAGTAGAAGCAAGATTAATCAGTTAGCCAGGTAACTCTGTAGATTTGGAAGTTATACTTGGAACAGAGAAACATTATATCTTATGATTAAAGTCCACAGTAATTTATACTGTATACTATTGTCAAATAAAACTGCCTTTAAATTCAGCAAATGATTGCTAGTTTAATTTTCGGTTTCACTGTTTTGTTTTACAGTTTTTTGCCACTCAGTCCTACATGGGGTGGGGGGTTATTACGGCAGGTAAATGATATCAGGGCATAGCCTCTGCTATCGCGATTATTAACACTAATAAAATAATACATAAAGCCCTTGAGTGTTGCATCACAAAACTTTTGTCATTGTTTCAGAAAAGGAACAAACCATTCCGGCTCCGTCCCATGGTGAGTTCAACTCGCCTAACAAAGCCCTGTGACATCCAGCACTATATAATTAGACCTCTTGTATCTTACTGCTGTTATTAGACAGCTAATTTACATTAGCAAAGCATGTGTACTTATTTCTTCGAAAAACAAACGGAAAGTGTCAGGAGAAGACAAAGAGTTCCTAAACTTTTGACAGGCACACACACAGAGCCACTCATTCGTTTACTCACTGCTGACTGAATCACTCTCTCGCACTCATACACACACGTAAAAACACTCACTCTTGCTTACTCAGTCGCAAACGCTTTCTCTCATGAAAGGAAAGTCAGCCATGCACAGAGACGCCTGAAAGCGCTGTTCATATCCATGCTGGTTCTAACCCATTCACCGAGGGCATGTCATGATAGCAGAATTGTCACTGCAATCAAACAGGAATCCACAATCCCATCATCCGCAGCCAAAGCACACACAACGTCAAACTAAGGAACAGATAATAAAGATATCCAGTCCTGAACGTGCTGCACGTCTTTACAGGGAGAGCAGCATAAATCCTGTTAGTTGGCTCATGCTGTATTATGATGAGGAGGCAGACGGGCATAAATCTACACCAGGTGAAAGGTGTGTGAGCATGAAAGTGAGTGTGTGTGTTTGGACATGGGTGTGTTTATGAGAGAAGAAGAATGTGTGTGTGTGTGTGTGTGCTTTTAAAGCGAGTGAAGAGTGAAGCTACAAATGAAATATTAGTGTTGGCCATGTTAACCACCCCATAGCAGGTTTGAACTGTGCCCAGGGCACCTCTCTCTCTAACCTCTCTTTCTCTGTCTTCAGCTCTCTCTCTCTTTCTCTCATAACCTCTCTTCCTCTGTCTTTAGCTCTTTCTCTTTCTCTCTCTCTCTCTCTCTCTCTCTCTATATATATATATATATATATATATATATATATATATATATATATATATATATATATATATATATATATATAGCCCCCCTCTCTCTCCAGCTCTCTCTCTCTTTCTAATGTGTTTTAAAACATTACCTATTTGCACCGGACACGGTCAACTTTGTTAAAAATCAGAAACGTCTTTCTAAGCGTATTTACTCTTTAAACCTATAGTATTTTGCCATTTAGAACATAATTTGGTTCTGCCTTAGTATTGTCGTGTTCTGCCTTAATGTCAGCGTATACAGCCTTAATGTTTGGTGTGTACTGACTCAATGCTTTGTGTTTTGCCTTTGAGTCCTTGTGTTTAGCCCTAATGTCAGTGGGGTTTAACATTTAATGTCAATGTGCTCTGCCTTAAAGAGTCAGTGTTGTTAGTGTGCTCTGCCTTACTGTTGGTACATTCTGCCATACTGTAGGTGCACTCTGCCTTAAAGTTAGTGTGCTCTGCTGAAATGTTTTTCTGTTGTCCATCAATGTTGTGATGTTATGCCTAAGTAAGTTTTTGATTTGCCTTTGATGTTGGTGTTTTCAGCCTTACTGTTGGTGTGCTCTGCCTTGATGTTGGTGTTTTCGCCTTACTGTTGGTGTGCTCTGCCTTGATGTTGGTGTTATCGCCTTACTGTTGGTGTGCTCTGCCTTGATGTTGGTGTTTTCAGCCTTACTGTTGGTGTGCTCTGCCTTGATGTTGGTGTTATCGCCTTACTGTTGGTGTGCTCTGCCTTGATGTTGGTGTTTTCAGCCTTACTGTTGGTGTTTTCAGCCTTACTGTTGGTGTGCTCTGCCTTGATGTTGGTGTTTTCAGCCTTACTGTTGGTGTGCTCTGCCTTGATGTTGGTGTTTTCAGCCTTAATGTTGGTGTGCTCTGCCTTGATGTTGGTGTTTTCGCCTTACTGTTGGTGTGCTCTGCTTTGATGTTGGTGTTTTCAGCCTTACTGTTGGTGTGCTCTGCCTTGATGTTGGTGTTTTCGCCTTACTGTTGGTGTGCTCTGCTTTGATGTTGGTGTTTTCAGCCTTACTGTTGGTGTGCTCTGCCTTGATGTTGGTGTTTTCAGCCTTACTGTTGGTGTGCTCTGCCTTGATGTTGGTGTTTTCGCCTTACTGTTGGTGTGCTCTGCCTTGATGTTGGTGTTATCGCCTTACTGTTGGTGTGCTCTGCCTTGATGTTGGTGTTTTCAGCCTTACTGTTGGTGTGCTCTGCCTTGATGTTGGTGTTTTCAGCCTTACTGTTGGTGTGCTCTGCCTTGATGCTGTTGTGTTCTGCGTTAATAATAATGTTCCTTATTGTTTGTTCTGTTGTGGCTTAAGGTCTTTGTGTTCTGCCTTAACGTTAATGTGTTTCATCTTAACACTGTTGTGTTCTGCCTTAATGTCGTTTTGTTTTCTGTTATTATTTTGGAGTTCTCCTCTAATGTTGTCATGTTCTCATTCTTTGTTTGCTTTCTAAATGCCACTGACACTCTGGGCCACCGTATGTCTTGCAGCCCATTAACATACATTTTGGAGATCATGAGGAAATGCTTGATATGAAAGCTCACCATTTTGGATATGAAAATGCGTAAATAGAAAGGTAAGTCATGCATCACATTTACCATGAAAAAGTGGAGTAATACTGAAATACTGAAACTGCTGATTATGTGTAGTCACATGTTTCTATCTCAGTCACTCCAGTCTGCACTCATTTCTGTACCTCAAACACTGGCACCTCATATGTATTTGAGAAAGTGTATGCTGGCAGTGAGAATAGTTCACTCCTACTTTAGTTTTTGCTTACACATCGCATTTTCTTCTATATTTAACTGTTGCACTTGACACTATACTGTCCTTCATAAAACCCTTCTGAAACTGCTTAAGAATGTGACTGCTCTCTATATATCAAACTAAAAGACCTATTTTGTTAGTCTGGGTGAACATGTTTCAGATACATACGATGTTCTCGGTGGTGTACCACAAGGCTCTGTTCTTGGCTCACTCTAATTTTCTTTCTTTCTGGGTAAGATTATTAAGAAGCAATAAACCAATTTTATGGAGTCAAACATTTAACTGATTTTTGTTCATATAAAATCAGAAAATGTAATCAGGACATTTAAGATTCATGATATGGTCATCCGTGATTAAACATTCATATCAGTAAGACCCTCGAAGCCACAGCCTTTCTTATGTTTCTTGTATTTCCATTGTTAGTCTGTTTCATTTTCATAAATTTTCTACTTTCTGATTTTTCTTAGCTCCTAAAGGATACTTTTTCATCAGCTGCTAGGAAAAGCAAGCAGAGAAGACCCCTGTGACTATGCTAAATTTATTAGTTAATTAGTGTACATGGAATTATTGTACAGGGCAAATTATTCGTTCTAATTAGTATGTGAGATGTTTACAGACATTTAAAACGCAGATTGGTAAGATTTTATTTAACTGCATGTTGAAAACTAGAACTATAGCAAGTCGAGTCTGGTCTCTGTCTCCACTACTGTTTTAAGGCTGTAAATTAAATGTTTTTACATGTTCTATAAGTACGATGGACATCTTCATGAGACCAGAGTGTCATGAGTGCCATACCTCTATTGGAGGTAACTGGGAACATTTTTTATAATTCTTGAGTGTCAACAAAACTTTCAAACAGAATACAACAGCCCATTCTCTACATCTGCTGCCAGGTGAGGATCTAATTGCTGCTTTTGGTGATGGCTTAGTTGGGTGTATTATCGGTTTGCTGAAGTTCATTTTTTAAAAATTCCAACATTTTTGGAAAGCCGATTGGATTACTATGTTTTAAATTATTAATAAAAACAATTGCATGCTGTTTGTTTTTATATTCAGTTGAGTTCAGTTTTCAGTTTCAGTTCAGTTAATTCTAGCTGGTGATTCAGAGAAAGTTTTATTCCAAAAGTTGAACTTTCTAAAGTCATCTATAGTAGTAGAGCAGACTATATTAACAATAATGAATCATATTTTTAGGGTATGAATTATTTAATGTTCTATTTTACTAATTACAGAATATTATGCAATACAATCTAATTATATAATATAATATAATACTGTATAATATAATGTATTACTGCATATTATGCATTATGTGTAATGTGCCATTAACTACAACCAGTTCTCCAGTTTTTATGTTAATATTCTTGGTTGGTCTTAATCCTGGTCTGGGTCTTGACTTGACTTGCCTCTAGAGGTCCTGCAGAAACATGATGCACTGAATTTATTTGAATCAGATGTGCATATTTGTTCTACATAAATGTAATACAGTATAGAATATCAGCTCAACTCAGTCCACTCGCTTTTCACAATGGCTGTGCTAATGTCATTTTATTTATATGGAAATAATGTACATTTGAATGACATAAATTTATATATTTACTATATTACATATAGTATATTCAGTATGTTACTCTCACTCCTTCTCTCTTTCTTTCTCTTGCCCTCTCACCCTCCTGCTGTTTCTCTCTGTTCGTAATCATTAACGTTCTATTGTCCTGATCACACAATTGCTGTGATATGCTGCTGCAGGGTTTTACCGAGAGAGATAGAGGGCAGATAGAGAAGAGAGAGAGAGAGAGAGAGAGAGAGAGAGAGAGAGAGAGAGAAAGAGACAGAGAGAGGAGGACACTGTTACAGGGTCCAAAGGTAGTATGGGTAAGATAAGTCCAAACACAAAGAGTTGCTCTTAACTCGGACATGACACTATGCACACGTCTGTAGGTGAGGTCACACACACACCCACAGTGTTCCAACCAGTAACCTTTCAGCTCAGCTCACTGCGGCCTTTAGCGAGGAGACATATGTGAACAACAATAATACCAGCACTGACAGCGCTAATGGTCATGAATACCACAAATACCAATGCTGCTTTTGACCTTCTCAACAGCTACAACACACTTCTATTCTAAAGACCTGTGGAGATTTAATCTAAACATCCTAAACTGCAAGTGTACTATTCAGTTATTTAAACCTCTTACTTTACTCTATATGAATAACTTGGTCATTTTGATGCATCTATGTAAATTATGGAAGTATGTATGAGAGCATAAACCATAACTCAAGTCAAATTTCCTCTTTTACCATCAAACCTTACATTTTCCCCCTAATGATCAAACTCCCCTTAGGCATTGCAAGTAATTCCCTAACTGTCATTTCTTTATGATAAGCTATTGTAAAGATTTCATGGCCAACATGAGAAGCTAAAATATAGCTGTGCAAGTTCTTCACAACAGAGAGAATCCTGAACAACTGAAAGATCTGACCGTCACTAAATGTGCACGGTAACATGTAGGAAGACGACCTGAACTACAGCACCAGCAGTTTGTAAATGCAACAACTTCCCCGATATACGTCTGTATCAAAACTACACAAATGTTTTAGTGAAGGTTTTGTGAATTTATTCATCTTCTTAAATCTCTTAATCCAACTGGGCTGCATTTGTTAAAGCAGAGAACACTGACAGCCCTGCCTCCCGCAACGTCTTCCAGCTCATTCTAGAGACTACCAAGCTGCTCCCTGGCCAACCAGGAGATATAATCCCTTTAGCAGGCCCTCAGATGAATTTGGGGTCTTGTCCCAGTAGGCCGTGCCTAGTAAACCTCCAACCAAAGTCAGCCAGGGGGCATCCTAACCACCTCAACGGGCTCCACTCAATCTGTAGGCGTAGTGGGCCTACTTTTGAGCTCCTCCCGGATCACTGAGCTCCTAACCCTATCAAGTACAGTGTAGCCCGCCGCCCCATCAAGAAAGCTCATTTCCTCCACTCGTATCAGCAGTCCCATCCACTCGGTAGTTACTCAAAGCTTATGACCATAGGTGAGGGTGGGGATGTTGGTCGACTGGTAAACAGGCAGCTTTACCTAATGACTCAGCTCCCTTTTCACCACTACAGTCCTACTGCTGCCGTCTGGCCCAGCCTGTGGCCGATCTCACAATCCCTTTTCCCATCACTCATGAACAAGAGTGTGAGATACCTAAACTCCTCCACCTGACTCAGGTCTGACCCTGGCAGATCATGCCCTACTTTTCCAGGAGATGACTGTGGACACAGACTTGGCAGTGCTGATCCACCTACCAAACGTTTCACACTCAACTCCAAACTGCTTGGTATGGCCAAGCGAACAGTGAGGAAGTGCCAGGAAAATCTGGATTGATTTTCACTCCAACCTTCATAAGAACTTTTTTCATGCACTGAGGGAAATATGGAACGTGGCCCTGTTCAGAACCTCCATTGTGGAACTCACTGGGTGTAGCAGTGGGTGGAAACTTGTATATGTATGTATATATATATATACCTATGTGTTTTCACACCCTAAGAATACTAATAATCACTAATAACACTGATAATTACACTGGGCGCCATATAGCCAAGTTTTTTTCCAGAAAAAAGGTTATTAGCAGACATGCAATTATCCAACATATCTTTGTTAAAAGAGGTGTGAGATAAACTTTACTGCTCCACTTGTGTAGATAGTAATAAACTTAGTTGAACTTTGTCAGGAAAGTTTGTCATTTGAACTTTGTCATAGACTAACATGCGCAACTGCAAAGCGCTCAGAGATCGTTGCAAGACAAGAGGTAGACTAATGCAGAGGCAGGCCAAATAAAATACCTGTATGGATTTATAGCAAGACTCTTATTTACGCTATATTAAAGGTATGTATTAAAAACAGTTCAGTGGATTTTCCGAGTCGATAGGGTCCTGATAGATGTCCTGTAGGGTGAAAGGCTGTCGACAGAGTGGAAGACGGTTAAACTAAGCAGTTCATGTTTCACTTTAGCAGGAGTAATAGCTTATCAAAACTTTCAGTGTAAGCCAGGTTACCAAATGCTGTCATGAATGCAATATAATTGCTAGAGCAAAGCTTCAGTCACTGTAGGGAACAACTGTAGCTAAGGAAGAACATGCGAGGGTTTTTGCAACATCCATAATAAATTCCCATTGGTAAGGGAAAACCCTCCCTTCATTAAGATCTTACTTAATGGAAAACTTGAAGTGTTTTATGCAAGTGGGCATTGACCTTTCTGTGCTCCACCCACATAAGTCTTCTTTTGTGGTCACTGTTGCACAGCTTTTACAGACCAGGATCCCACTCCACGGAATGGATTCAGGAAGCAGTTAGAGCCACAGCATATGTTTCCACGTTAACGTGCTAGCTGGACTGTGTTGGGGTAATTCAGTGAAACTAGAAATATTAACACAACTGAATTCACCTCAATACCTATGTTTCATTACATATTAATATACGTAAACTTATGACCAACCTAATACCGCAACTTATCACACAAATTAGTAATGCAGCAATACCAATACCGTATCAGTGTTGCTGCACATAAGAGGGGTGTTGTATCGCTGATTGAGATACCCATACCGATGGCTGACGCCATGGACTTTCTCAGGAGAAAGATGGATGCCGGAGGCAGGAGAGACAGTGGCAGCAAGTACTCCAGCTTCTTCCACCAATAAAAGCCAAACACAACCACAGCCTGGGCACATTTCACTAGCCTTTTTTCACACACAAGCGTTTTAGCCTATTGGTGCTTTTGTTCTCTGCCGCTGTTTGTCCCTCTTCCCGTTTGTCACTGCTCTATTTAAAGGTGTCCAGGTTACTAAAGCCAAACCAGAATCAGTTGCCTCTCATTATAAAGCAGAGTGTGCACCTGAGCTGAGAGGCAAAGAGAATTCACTGCTCCACCTCCCCGTAACGTCCTCAACAAAAATGGAATGTCATGCATAGTCTAGTGAACTCACTGCGAAACAAGAGGCAGGGTTCTACCACCCTCTGTTACCAGGTATCCTGGTATTGTCAAGCTTTCACTTGTGCCTTTCACTGGCATGCAATAGCTTTAGGCCTGGGCGCCCATGGCTCAGGCAACTGGCACACGCAAGAGGCAGTTTGTTAGATAAACTACCCAGCCAATGAAATCCAGTTAGCAACTAAAGAGAAGCACAAAGTACAGTTTTATCTACATATAAGGTGCAGGAAAGTGACCATGGCCAGTGATCCAAATGCTACAATATGTACAATTACGGACAGGGGAGTGTTGGAAAAATACAGATGTTAATGTAAGTATAATATACATTATTACGCATGGACATACTGATGCATGCATGCAAAAAAAAAAAAAACACAAATGAAGAATACATCTTAAATGACACACAGGCAGGAGTTCCATATTTTGATTAAAATTGAGATGAACGTCTAAAATCCTCTAATCAGCTTGAAAAAGAATTCTACTAGATTTCCGAAAACATGTCCACCTTCACAATAGTTACAGAACAACACATTTATAAATGGAGCACAGGCAGGTCAGATAAAGAGTTGACCTACATGTAGGGTTTAAAGGGTTACTTTAGAGACTACTGTACAGTCTCCAAATTTGCAGCAATAAATAAGGCTACAGTCTATAACAGTACAGTTTTATAGTGGTGCTATAAAGAAAGTGGACCTCATAAAGGGACCAGTCAGTCTAAGTGCAAGTGGTTCTGATAAAGGGACGGTGCATGACGAAAAATGATATGCAAAGTAAAAAGACCTAGTCAATGTATCTCATGTTACTCATTTTGAGATTGCTGTAAGAAGGGTATAAGATTATTTAGCCCAAACTGCAAGACATGATATCTTGGCAAGTAAAAATCTCATATCTAGTTGATATCCTATTTTGTTGTAGGCTTGTTTTAAGATCATTTATCTTTCTTCATAAATTAATCTTAGTTATTTTGTTGTAATCTTTTTTACTAAGCACAATTTGCTTACTATATTGAAAGATAATGTTGCATATGTTGCATATAATCTTAGGGAATATGTATAAGTAATACTGACCGTGCAACAATATAAAAATTAGGAGATCATTTTTACTTACCAATATATAATTTTTTTGCAGTGCAGGTATTTTTTATTGTCTTATACTGTTGGTACATCACTTTTCTGCTGTTAGAATAGGACACCTTTATTATATATAATGTACTAGATAAGACTATTAAATAAAAATAATCTATTAATGTTGCTTTTCACAATCCCAAAATGCTGTTTATTAGTTATATTGACTAGATTTAAGAGGATTTCCCTTCCTTATTGTGGATCAAATAAAAATATAAATTGTTTCCTGGCCCCGGGTTTTAAACCCTATCAGACTGGGGCAGGTGAAGCTGCCAACGGTGTCTGATGGTATGATGCAGCAAATACAGATGTGGTAGGTTGACAAATTGTGGAAATATAAACTATAAACTGCTCCTAAATATTAAGTTCCAAATATGTGTCTGGTTGGTGGTAAAGGGGTCAATTTAGTCCAGAAATAATGTCATTCTCAGTTTGTGACTACTCTTCCTCTTTCCAAGTATAACCATCCTAGTTGACATAACTCTGTCATGATCATTATGTTCCTCTTGACATATCACAAAATGTTGCAGTTTTCCATTATTGACCACTAATGACCTTTATCAGAACCTAATATTATAAAATAACAACAGGCCTCAACGTGTTGCCCGATATAAGAGCAGAAAAGCAATCAAGAAACATGTAGCTAGTAGTTTTAAGATCTTTTTTCTTGACTGGGTATTTGAACTTGACCTCAGGTCATCACTATAGCAATGTTACCATAACATGAACTTCAAGCAAACCCCCCTCCACCACCACCACACACACACAATTTAGTGTTTCTGTGTTTGTGAGGATTTTCCTTCAACTGCTACATAGTCTCATGCAAAAATCAGAACCCCCAGGGACACAGGAAACTATAGGGGGCACACTGGCCAAATATCTAAAATACAATATACACAACATATATATATTTAAAAAATGAGCCCTATGTGTTACACAGTCCACATATTCAGCAAATAAACAGTAACTGTGCACTGCAATGTGCAGAAGTGTGTTCTCTCTAGAGTGTGTGTTAACTAATTTTCAATTTGCAGATGTGGGTAGAATAGCCTAAATCAATATTCAGGTGAGAGTATTAATACTTAAATAAAACACTGACACAAGGGTAGGGGCTTTCACAAAAAGCAACGTAAGTAAAAGTATTAAAATATCAGATTAAAAAATAATACTCAAATACTGAGAAACTGAGAACCACAGTGAAAGTAACTCCACCATCCATTAGCACAGAAACTGAAGTCTGGATGGACTGGTCGGTCTATTGCTTACTATTTTGTTTTGAAATAAAAGACTAAAGCTATAAAGTCTGAGATATGAGATAAAAAAAAAAAAACAGAATTAAATGAATGTAACCGAGTATGAAGTAGAGTAGATTTCTGTAGTCAGTATTATACTTGAGCAGCAGTAAAAGTATTACTATTAGAAAACACTCAGCGGAGAACAAACCCATCCTGGCCTATTTTGGCCGTTTCTGGATGCTCTTTGATTTTGCTGCTATCTACCACATTTAAAAACGGCAACTCCAAACTCCACAACACTAAAAACAAGTGTGCTATATCTCTGTTTCTCCCCTTTCTCTCTTCCCACCCTCTGCTGAGTTTGATACTCCCCACCTGCCTAGAATATTCAGTCTATAGAGATGAGTCAGCAGATTCTGACATATTCCGTTTTTTGCAAATGACAAAAATATTCCCAACTATATTATGATTAGTGCATCAGCGGTCCCTGTCCCATTTTGTATAATTTGAAGCAGGAGTAAATATGATCTTCATATCAAACTATCCTATCTCCATTTGTGCTTGGTCTATCAACATCAAACAAAAAAACGCAAACCCATTCAAACAAGCACTTTCAATAGACATTAACAGCAATGGTCAATCTGACATTTTTGTTTATGCCATGATGTCTTAACCTGGTCAGTGCAGAGGTCTTCAAACCAGTCCTCAGGCACCCCAGACAGTCCACATTTCTGCTCCACCACCATGCAAGTTAGGTTGTAGCAAAAATGTGGACTGGTGGGGGCGGTGGGGCTGAGGAGCCTTTTGAAGGCCTTGGCACCAGTGTGACTGCTGACTCTAGATGGTTACAGCAGTGGTTCCCAACCCTAGTCCTGGAGAATCCTCTATCCTGCCTATTTTAGAGTTTAGCTTGCACCCAGCACACCTGTTCCAGCTCCATAATTACCAAAGCAGAAATTCATTTGGCAGGAAAACACGACAACGTGCTGGGCAGGGGGTCCTCCAGGACCAGGGCTGGGAACCACTGGCGTAAAAGAGCACTCCAGCATTTTCATGAATCTTTTTATTTGTTACATCCGTAGCACATGGGCGATTACCACAGATGATTATTTTGCTGTAATTGGAAAAGAGCAAAGACCCCATTAATTCAAAGCACACATAGCACATGCTCACTGGCTTCTATTAAAAGTGTGTTTTGAGTCAAAGGAGTTTTTGTTCTTTCGCCATGTGCATGGAAACGCTTCGAAATTAGCGTCCATGTAATTGACCTTATGGTACATCTCAGATTGAGATTAGGGGGGAAAATGCTGTGGTGCTCACTCACCTAAACACCAACCTTAACTTTACAAACTAAAAGCTCAAAGATTCACAAGTAGTGAAGAATGTGCTGTTATATAAGGAGGATAAAGCCACTGATATTTTGTTTCTCTTTGTTTTTGGACAGAGAGACCAGTTAGCTGGTGTTAATAGCCGACTATAAAACACTCCACTTTAACTTCACTGACGTGTTTAATAGGATAATTAGGGGCACCATTATGAGTGTAAATGAGAGGGATGTTCAGCCAAATGATGGAACCCTGAAGCACTGGGTGTATGCGTATGTGTGTGTGTGTGTGTATGTGTGTGTGTGTGTGTGTGTGTGTCTCTGTGTGTGTGTGTGTGTGTGTGTGTGTGTGTGTGTGTGTGTGTGTCTGTGTGTGTGTGTGTGTATGTGTGTGTGTGTGGGTGTGGGTGTGCGTGTGGGTGTGGGTGTCCTCAGGCAGCACAGAGTTTAATCGGTGACATCTTAGAATTAATATAACCCACATACCAGGATGACAGAGCATGAACAAGCAGAACGCACCTCACACACCCTTACACCCGCACATAAACATCTTTTGTCTAATTATTATGTTTTATTGTAATTGTTATTATTATTGTTACACTATAAAGTAAGATTTTTGTTCCTGGCTTCTATGTGTTACATTCAAAATGCTTACATGTAAAACATAAACAAAAGTTCTACTCATCATGAGCTTTGTTTCTGTGAGCAGGATAAAGAACGTTATGTACTTTATGTAATGAGTAATGTGTGATGTAATGTGTAAGATGTTAACACAGTACACAAAATATATATTGTAATTTATATTTTGCTAGAATATGAAAGATTGGGCAAATGTCTTAATAACCTGTGCATTGAACATATCGCAGCTGTCCTCCCACTTATACAGGACATATATGACAGGAGATGTCTGAGGAAAGCTGTCAACATATCCTCTGACCCCACACACCCCAGCTATCCACTGTTCCACCCACTGTGCCATTGAGTTGTCAAACTGGCCACACCGGAAGCACCTACCAGACCATGACTACAACACTGACTGCTAGTGACCTAGCCCTGATCACTCCAGCAGGTACACACTGGGCTGCACTAGCCCACAGGGCTGTATGAGCTGTGTACTGTATATACTGAACATCTCTACCGGATGATGTATGACTGTTTTAGCTGTGTACCTGAACTCTGAGCTGCTATTCTCACATTTTGTTTTTCATATACATCCATATACAACCACATATTTAGCTGCACACCTGACTACCGCAACATACTGTACTTTTTCAAAATGTACACTTAACACTAACCTGCATTTCACTCTACTGTATATGCTAACTGCTGTTTGAAACTCAGTCCTAGTAACTTTCTGATGTACATTTAAACATACACTTAAACTGCTATGTATACTACTAGACAGTCCCAGACAGTTCTATAAACTACTGGAGAGTTCTCATAGTTCCAGAAGCTACTTGAAGTCGACTTAGCTTTTCAAGACATCATTGTCCTGACCACAAAAGAAAAGTTTATGAGGACCAACAGCATTCTCTGTACATTTTAGGCCTAAGAAATTAAGACAAAAATTAAACTGGATTGCTGTTGTTGTTGTTATCATAATAGTAATGTTATTATTATTATTATCATTATTTGTAAAAAAAGTGTAGTTTCCTTAACCTACAATTAAATTAAAGCTTTAAATTTTAAAAGTTTTTTCCTTTTCCTGTAAAATGATCATGTTTGAGATGTCCAGGTAAAATGTCCATTAAGTACAAAAGCAGAAAATAAAAAGTTATACAATCTCCTCAACATCTATAAAAATCGTTTCTTCTTTGTATTTAGTGTGTGCACACTTTATCTTCTTTACAGCTTCAATTACTGTGGGGACACAGGGGTCATACATTTTGGTCAGAATTTCAGTTCTCCAACACACCGACATTAATACCATGTACTTACTGACCAATCAGTCCAAAACAGTTTACACAGTACTGCCCATGCACACTTTGTTTGGAACTTGTTTGCAGACAGATGAATAAAAACGGTTCTATGACAGTCCTGTATAACATCAGCTTTCAAAAAATTAACAGGACACCAGAAATTTATATCTGTAAACTGACAGCACTGCTGGGAAACACTCTGTCAATTAGTATGCATCACGAAGGAATCTGCATTGTAATGTTCCAGTTAGACTGCAAAAATACCAGATCTTATTAGCTCATATACACATCAAACGGAGCTCTGTTAGCGAATATCAAAATGGAGAGTTCAGCTGATTACAATAACACCCATTATTCATCCCATGTTAATTTGTGGCTTTTGGCACGCAGTCAAAAATTTGCTGGGTTTTTTTTTTTAGATGAAGACGCCTCTTCTTAGTAAACCACGAAACCAGGCCTCTCGCTGCGTTTTCTCTTCTGTCACCAACAGATACCAACTTTTCAAATCAGCCCTGACAAACCACTCTAAGTAACAAGATACCCACAGCTGTTTTCTCGCTTTCTCTCTTTTTTCTTTCTCCACCCCTTTAGCTTAACCACAGCACACCACCCCTCTCTATCTCGCTCTGTCTATCTCTCTCTGACCTGTCCTGTGATACCCTGTGTACTTCTGAGTCATTCTCCAGTGGAGCCTCATTTTGCCTGTCCCGCTTAAAGTCTAATCTTTGGCCTGTGCACAGGTGCGTTGACCTAGAGCGAAGGTCAAAAATGTATATTTTTCCATTTTTTTTCTGCCTTTCAGCAAACAGTGTGCCGAGTAAATCATTATTGGGGCCATTTATAGGACCACCCTGACTCTTGAACAACATTCACACCAAAAAAAAGCCGTTTTTGAAAGCAAAGAGGCCTAATAACCCCACAATCTTATTAGAAAAGGACTATGCAGGAGTAAGAAGAGGCCGGAAACACGGCCTGTTTAAACAAGGGCTCTTTATTCAGGATAGCAGCTGAACAGCTGGGATAGCAAGTAGGTCCTTAACATAGTCCACTGTGAAGGTAGGCACTAACATTGCACCACAACCCCACAAATCAGCGCTATGTCCCACCACAACTTAGGCCCCCAAGTACATATTCACAAGTTGTAAGTATCTGTTACTACATGTCCAGTGTTACCTGTGGTGCTCCACGCTCACCAGTCCACATGACCATGGCTGAACAATATGGAACAATTCTGTGTTACATATTAATTTTAATAGAATTTAAAATTTAAAGTTTTGTTTTGTTTATGTAAAAATTTTTATAGTCAGTTTTTTTCCATTGTTTACCGGCAACTAGGAGATCGTAATTAAATATGTTTCAGTTACTAATAGAAAACAAAAACCTTCCTAATCCAACATATTGCACACCCAAGCCTACTGTGTTACTGTAGACAATAATTTCTCTGTTCTAAAACTGAAGGATTAAACTTAAAAGTCTTATGAGTCATTAAAACTGACGCGTTAGAGTACTGAGCAGTGTTTAGGTCAAGACGCTAGTGTATTGCTATTGGTGAATGCTTACACTATGCACTGCTATGGACAAAGGCAGGTCATTTTCCAGGATTAGTGACACACAATGAGGGCTATGATGACTTATAGTGCCCTGACACAAGGCCATCCTCAAGACTGGTTAATTATTGTAGTGGAATTTTCCAACGCATTTTAGAAAGATCTACCTAAGCTCCTCATAGGGCCCAAAGGTCACTCTCTGGAGGTCACGCCCTCAGATTTACACAAGGCGCCTCTAAGGGTTGAAGAAGAAGCGTTGCTCTTGTTGCATTATTTTGTCCCAAAGAAACTCTTAACTGATCTCTCCAGGCGTCACTTGCAAATGCTGTAAAGGACATTGGAAAGAATTTGCTTCAACACAATGAAAAACTGTATCGCCGGTTTATCCTGTATGGGCTTATTTGAATGCATATATGTAAATTTAAAGCATTAAATTATATTTTTAAAATATATGTGTTATAATGACCTTTTCTTCTCTATAGGTATGAGCGCTGGGCTGGGGTTGCCGATAATGCTTAACTTGTTCTATGTCTGTGTATTAATCTCTAGGTACCAGCACTGGCCCCCTGTTCGGGCAGTGTCTGAGCTCATGGTGAGTTTTAGGCTATAGCCTTCCTGTACTAGCTGGAATATTATCCAATGGAACACTAAGCACGGTTGTAAGTCGCTCTGGATAAGAGCGTCTGCTAAAAGTCTGTAAATGTAAATTTGTTTTGTATGTACATGAAAGGTCAGATGTGTTAGGATAATTGAGTTGTTTTAGGTTTTTATGGATTAACAGAAAATGATAAATACAAGTCTGTAATTTTAGTTTATCTTATTGTATTTAAACCCTGCAAACACTCCAGTAATACACTTATTTCAATGTTTTAATGTAAAAGGGTTAAAATCTTGAAATACCAACAGAAGCAGAAAAGTGTCCAATCTATGTTGTTTACTATGTTATATCTAGGTATAAAGTCAAGCGTGCTCTCTCTTTGGCTAGGCTCAGATTAAGCATTTATATACCTGGAAGGTGACAGGGAAATCAAGCACTCATACTAACCAGTCATCAATAAGTGGGACCAACTTAAGCTACTTTTATACAGCATGTAAAATTGGCCCAAATTAAATTTTTCCACCGAATGTGTTTTTTTTTTTCCGATTACGATATCAAACATGACCTACATCTGACCTTAGTCTGAATAGATTACATGTGCAAAAGAACAAATCTTCAAGTAGCACAATCATCCAGAGGTGAACAATCATGACTGTCCACGGATGCAGGTACCCTCCCGGAGATCTCAGTTTCATCTTCATCAGCATCTCATAAACGATCTCTCAAGTTCCAATGACTGACAGCTGGGCTCTTTACCTAGAATGCGCTTTAGGCTTGCTGTAAAAAGGGCATGCTATTCGGCCACAGCCAATTATGTGGTTTGCATCCTCGGTTCTCTTATACATACATTCAGCCATTTCTTCACCAATCTCTTCAAACATAGAGTGGCTCCAATAAGTATCGTCTCTCTCTCTCTCTCTGTTTTTTGGACTAAATGCATCAGCTTTAAAAGTCCCAGCAGCACGCAATTATAAAGAATGTCAAGTAGACTTGACATAAAAGTAGCATGAATTGTGCTCTGCTGTTCAGACCCATTGCTGCATGTCAAACACGTAACACGGATTTCAGTACCGCATATGAAAGTGTCCCAAATCTGAACTTAGACTGTTGGAGTCATTGTGTTTTTGCTGTTCACACTGCCACGCAGAGACTCATCTGCCACGCAGATACACATCTGAGTCTGCCACTTTTGAGTCTGCCACTTTTACCTGTACCTTTACTGTAGTCAGATAAGACAGCACACTAGGCCCTCACAGATACGTCACTGAATGCAAGCCGTGGTCTAACCAGATTTCCGTCAGCCAAAAGGAAAAGCTTGTACTTCTGGTACAAGCTTTAAATAAAACATGATGTCATCATTCTGTGTTTAAAGTACAATAGAAATAGAAGCAAAAACATTAATAGATGCACCAGCATAAATTCCATCATATTTTGGCCGTTTTTTGACTTCGCAGTCCAACTTGAAGGCCTACTTCTGAAAGAGATGATTCACTATTGAATAAATAGAAAGGCTAAGCAGAAAGCTTACCACCTAGCAAAGTTAATGCCGTAGCCCACATGACTAGCTTCTGAGAACTCTGATAAGCCAGAGAAAAGTCTCTATAATGTTAGATGACTCAGTCACAGATGTTTGCTGCAACTCCAAAATCAGCGTGATACAACATGACAAAAGCTACACCTGATCTGTCCTAACACTGTGACCTTTCACACAGAATACATATTATTTCAAATGAACAACACTCTGGAAATGTAAGTATTCTGATACACAAACAGCTAATGTTTCACACTGGATTGGATTTGATTTCCAGCCTATATTTTGGAAAGCAATGGTTGCCAGTCCTTCCGGGCTTGCCAGTCAGTCTCACCTGCTTCAGGTAATTAGCTTCTCCATAAGGCCTTGACTGGCTGGTTCAGATGCATTGGTGTTGAAACTAAGATGCAGTTTGAAACTAAACTCCTGGAGGAGGGCTTGTAACCCCAGCTGTAAAGCCTGCTGAACCCTGCAACAGTTGCTTTAGCTGTGTGTCAACGCTACGACTCTACAGACGAGGTAGGAGAGACCTTCCTAGCCTATACCTTCTTGGTATACGAAGGCTCACACACATTTGAAGCAGCCTGAGCTGGCTGTGCTGACACATCAGAGCTTTCTGACTTAAGCGATGCAACACACGCTGCATTAAAACTTAAATTATATTTCCGTACTTCATTCATGGATGTTTCTGCCGTTTTTCTAATAGTTGTGACCTGTGCATGAGGGACTGTGGGAGACTGAAGCTCTCAAAGGATACACCAGTCAAACCAGTTGATTTCTCACAAACGACACATAGGATGAAGGATCCCTTCAAACCAACCAACCTTCACAGCAGCCTAGAAATGCAGCATCCCTCGGCTACAGCCTAAGGTTTGAGGAGCAGCTAACAAAAGAATGCATTTGTGGGTGGAACATGGACAGATCAATCGCCCTGAATCTGGAAAAGAGTCTGGAATGGAACAGTGTGATTCCTGTTTGTGCTATGCTAAGGAGCACGGGGGAGTCAAAGAGTATTTGAAAGAGGAGAGAAGGGCCAGCGGCAACTTGCACATTCCGTACATGCTCAAGTTTTCTGACAACCTGTGTGATTTAGGTGG
The DNA here is from genome assembly GCA_024036415.1 of Prochilodus magdalenae. Classification (NCBI taxonomy): domain Eukaryota; kingdom Metazoa; phylum Chordata; class Actinopteri; order Characiformes; family Prochilodontidae; genus Prochilodus; species Prochilodus magdalenae. Next base: position 458,599 of record JAMWET010003524.1, on the reverse strand, counting down.
TTTTCACCCCGAGCGCTGCATAAGATGATACTTCTCTCTAAGAAAGGGGTTTCTATTGGGGCCCGATCTGGCCCAGATGCAGAGCTGGTCCTGATCTCGTTTCTGCATGAAGCTCTACTACCTCATCCCTGAGCCATGTAAACCATTTGTAATTACTATGCCGTCACACCACAGTCCTCCCCCTACAGTCCTCCCTCCTTTACACCAGGCAGCTCCATCTGTCGCTCTCAGAACAAGTAGACCATCCAGCAATTTCTGTACTAACAAACTTAATCATAGCAGCAGAAAATATGTTAGTAAGTTTATCGGACAAAAAATTATTTCAGTTTGTTTAAGGTGGCAGTGACTTCAGGCTCCTGCAGATGGCGCTACATGGGGATGATGAAGCTATAAATCCCTGCGGAGTGTGAGTGACGGGATCCATAGACTGAGAAGAGGTGCTACAGGGAATGTCTTGTTCCATGAGTGGATAATGGCTCCAAAGCAGATGTTTATGATTGGGTAAAAGGAGTCAACTGCAACGGACCCAATTCTTTGATGTAAGAGTGTCCGAACATTGATGTGGCCTACATCCAGAAACTTCATCCAGTCCATGTCAAAACTCCTGGAGGTATTACACGCTATTAGGTACGTTCCAGTCACAGGGGACTTATGTTTGGTCCTGTGAGCTTATTATATAGTAGCTCAAAACAAAACAAAAGCAAGACCATGTGCACATGACCATAACCCAGGTTTCCCAACTGTCAATCCAACATCTCTCTGTAAAGCATATATCCCCTAGTGACAAGCACACTTATCCCAATGAAGATAATAATTAAAATTGGATTTTTTTTTATAAAACGGTGAGATCCATTAATGGAGCCAAGACAAAGTACAAATACTATCGAGTTCAAGATAAGTGAGACGATGGAAAGAAACTTCCATAGCTCTACCCTCATGTTTAAAGGTCAAACAAAGCCACATCAAAAGCACAAAGAATTCTGGGTAGCTCCTCCCTAGTTCCCCATAACACGTCAAAAACTCACAGTTACTGTATGTGTACTAAATTTAACCCCTTTTTTTAAAAAAGCTCAAAATGTGGCCTGCTATGTTAAGATATGGTATATTTTATACTGTATATAATATGCAAACCTCTTAAACTCTCAATAAATACACCATGTGCACTGAAATAGAGAATGTGCACACTTGTGTTTACTTCTTTTCACTCAGAAAATCAACAGAGCATGTCATTTGACTGGAGGTGTTCACATTTTGGCATACAACTATATTACATAAGACTGACTTTCATGTTGATTTAAGTGTTCGTTTAAGTGTGACTGCTGAGAACTGACAAGTTTATCTGTCAGCAAAGCATTGTTTATCTACTGGAACCCACTATTTAAACACTAAAATACAAATATAAAGTCATACCAGCCAGATATTATCAGTTATCTGAATTTTTAGAGCCACGACCTCAAAACTCTCATATTTGTTGGGTGCTAGTTTCTATGTGGGCTACACTTGACAGTGGCAACAAAGGTCTCAAACTGAGGAAAAGGGTAAAGCGGAAGAAAAATTCAGACGTCATATGTTATTCAACTTCTTTCTTTCTCTATCTCTCTCTCCCACACTTGATCTGTGACAAGGCAGGGCAGGTGGCTCGCGCACTTTCTCCTTACACTTGATTGTGAGTTGAGATAACTCAGTCTACACTGTCATATTTCTTTGTACCACCAACAGTTCTCTTGGTCACACACTGCTGTCGAAAAGTCATGCCTGATGCTGTGAGCTTTCGAATAAAACCTCCCCATCCTGTTTTGTTTGAACAATGACTCTGGCAATGAGCTGCAGATTTTCATCTCAAAACTGCACAATTCTCATACACTTTCTCACGGCCTAGAAAAGTCTTTGGCTTGAAAAACCATAAAAGAATAGACAGTTATACTGTGATAATCCGTAGGGTTGTATGTCAGCCTGTTAAAACAGACCAATAAGCCATGACAGGCCATATGTTATCGCAATAGCTATATTAAAAGGGAACACATCAGGTATGTTATTTTAAATTCACCAACCGGATCATCATTTTCACCCAGGAAAAAGGCAAAAGGTCATGTTATACGTCACATCTCATAAACTCGTGTGTCATACAGAATCAAAGTGCCTTCTATATGCTGCAGTAGCATAACAAGTTTTCCCAGGCCTATAGGCAGAGCCCTCCTCCGGCAAAGTCTGAGGCATAAATCACAAGGCGAGTCAACTGAGACCCGACATAATAGCACAACAGAGTCAAGATCATTCATATTATGATGGTACAAACCAAATATGGATAAACAACAAGACTTTGCATGGCAAGAACTGGAAAGGTGGACCAATAACATTGAAACTGGTGATATTTATAAAGGAACATTAAATTCAACAACAGCACAGATTACATGTAAAGTTAAACCATGTCTATACACGTCAGCTTTATCATCATCATCTGAGAATAGATCATGTAGAGGTTTTAGAGAGATGGCTCATGCCGTTCCATAAACGTTCGGCCTACTGCAAAGAAAACCACAACAGCGGCAAAGTGATACGCAACATAAATAGCTGAAACCCTGAAAAGATGGTGCAAACTTCACTCTGAACTGCTGATGATGAAGCTTGCAGGCAGACAAATTCTGAGTTGACGTTCTTTGTTGGAAATGTGTAGAAAAGAAAACACTCGGCTCTGTTGGAAAACTGGGTGTGCTGTAAACTCTCCTCTCATGATCAAATCTGGAAAACACGGACTAGCTGCACACTAAAGGCTAAAGGCTAAAAGCAATGGGCGACAGCAACTATTGGTGAACAATGGTTTGGGGTAATGTACACAAACGCTCTGCTGAGGTAAACATCAGGTTCAGTCTCATTTTACACTGTACTCGTGGCGAAGTAAAACTTTCAACAGTCTTTTGGGAATTTAACACATTTGGTTTGGCTAAAAAAAACGGAATTGATGTTTCCAGCTGAAAGCTTATGCAGTGTTGCTAGGCTAATAATGTTAGGGGTAACACACGATCAGTCTGTTTACATTAAAGAGATAAGCTTCGTTCCCAAACCACATACAAGTACTACACTAATATATGGGCCTCTATATATGGTGTACTGTTCCTGGCATTCTATTTAGCATAGTGGGATGTGGTTTGGGATAGAGCAATAGTGTTTGATCGATGTTGCTCATTGCCGCCATATCGCTGGTCTCCGTATAATACTGCTTGTAGAGTCACCATTAGTATAGTGCTAGACATCAGCAGCCTTCATTGTCTTGTGTTCAGCTTTCCCTGCACATGGGTACTTTGTACTAACAACACATATATGTCTGTGTACATTGCATTTGTGTATTTATCAAGTAGTTTTATACACAGTGACTTGGTTCAGTGATCCACCACCCACATAATACCTGCTCTGTAGTGGTCCTGTAGGGGTCGTGACCATTAAAGAACAGAGAAACAGATGGACTACAGTCTGTAACTGTAGAACTACAGAGTGCTCATATATGGTCAGTGGAGCTGATACAATGGAACAATGAGTTTAGAAACAAGGAGGTTTACCTAATGAAGCGGCTGGTGAGTGTATGTTGGCTACTTATGGAAAAGAATTGATTCTTTGACCTCAATGATTCAATCGATTCAGTGACTGTCAGAGCTGAAATGCTTGGACTTATTGTAATTTGTGACAGCTGGAAAGGAGTTTGAGTCTGAGTTTAAGTAGCATGAGTTTGTTTAATTAGGAGACTTTAAACAACGTCAGTGCTGCCCGCCAGCCACTGTGAGAACATTTTTTTGGTATGTTCTGCACTGTAAAAGAAAGAGGAACAAGATAACATCCAGCTTTTCGTTTTTCAAAGAATTGGAGAAGAATAAAAAAAAGAAAAGAAAAGACTTTGAGAAGAATTCAAAAAGAATTTAGAAGAATTTGATGGATTTTCACTGCTTCCTTGTCAAATAATTCTGTCAAATAGTTCAGATTTTTCTCAGTATGTCACTCCAGCCACTATTATGTAAAATAAACTACATCCTCATTAGGCAATTTATGGTTAGATTGCTTTAATCTCTGTCGTGCGCCTTTATCACTGTCTCTGGGGCCGTCTTGCTTAAAATTACCTAGAGCTGAGAGATGGAGTCAAACCCAGAAGACTCAAATGAATCCCTAGTTGAATGAATTAGGAAACTACTCTGGCTCGAAGAGTAAAACGACAGCACTAATGTTGAACATACTGAGGTTTTTCAGAGGAAATGTCTACTTTACTTTCGTAAGAAAATGGTGATTATTGCAGAACTTTTGTATCCTAATCTTTATTATTCCTGGTAGGTACTTGGCTGAGCTTTTCTTAGCAAAAGTGTGTAATAAATGTTCACACCTAGGAAGGGAATCCAAGCCAGAATTTAGTGAATTTGTTCCACTGAATTTGTGTATATCGTCAGGTGTCTAGATGTGTGATATTTGGAATGTCACTGAAGTTGGGTATTGATTCGGTGGGTGCCACGCCTACTAGCTCTCTTCTTACTCCCAATCTCCTGGACTCCATTTCCTATAACCCACCGCCCGATTACGTCACTTTCACATGTCCGCCATCTCCCAATCCTGTTCTGTTTTCTAGATCTGAGTCTCCAGAGTACTGATCACACCTGATGTTAATCTGGTCTGTTTGTATATATACTCCTCTCTCACACTGACCCGTTGTGAAGTATTGCCACTCTGTGTGTACTGAGCGGGTCTCTCTGTGATTCCTCTCGTTTGCTACTCTGGACTTGATGTTGCTTTGTTTCACTGATTTACTCTTTTGTCTTTTCCCTTCTGGCCCTTTCAATGGTCTGAGTGTTTGCCTGGTTTTTGACGTCCGCTTGTTTCTTGACTCTGACCCTGTCTTGCCCTTCTGTTCCGTCCGCCTTGCTCTTGTCGCTGCTGTGGTTGATTACAAATATGTTAAATAAACTTCGCCATGATTTTAGCTCAGCGCTCGTCTGTTTGTCCATCAACAAAGAGGGTGAATAATAAGAAGTATATATATAAAAAAACAATACTTAAGTAACTCCTACACTGTAGCATTGTACTCAAGAAGCCCCTTCTAACTATGAAATACAACCAAGCTCTATAGTGGGTGGCCTTAGGAAAAGCACAGCAAGTTTTAGTTCTGTTTTGCTTGAATTGACTTGTCTAGACCACCAACAGTAGAAATATGACTGAGGCCTACCGTTGGATAAAAAAGAAAGCAAAACTGAAAATCAAATGAACACACACAGTTTCGATCTCTGATCACGCTTCTTACGAAAGACAAACAGGGCAATCTGACATAATTTCGGCTTCGCAAGAATAACATCAAAGCAAAGTAAACCAGATGTACACTTTAAACTGGCTCTGACACAGAAAGACAATCTGACTCAAACACAACTTGAAAGATCAACACAGTAACATAATAGCAGGACTGAATTAAGACGCAGAGTCTAATAAATATATGGAAATAAATTATTTACATTATCTGACATGTTGTACTGTGAGATGGAGCTTAAAAATGGAAACACCCAGCAGTTTTTGCAGTCTTTAAGCAGCTTGGGTTCCAGATCAAATCTCTAACCACAGCTGTTTACTTACTTACAACATGTATAGCACCTATATTGAGATGGTATACCTGATATCAAGCAGTGAGATTACACACATGATTATCTCTACGAGGTGAAATAACTGACTAGCTGCATAGCCTCATTCACTAACTGCCTTCATAAAAATGATAGTATTCTCTGTGCTTTTTTGTAGTATATGTTGCACTCCGGTCTCTGTGTTTGCAGACCAAATGTTCATTTTTTACTTATTGCAGCCTTCAACTGCCATCAGCCTATAGGACACATGCACAGGGCAATACAAATACATGATATAGGGTGGTATATATAAAATCAATTTAAGAATACTTAAAGTCTTACATGAATAAAATAGATTATATTCATTATGATGTAAATACCAAAATAGCATTTAGGTTCCCCCATGATACATGATTTTCCAAATTTATTCCGATATCGTACTATTAACAACCTGGTGTCAAACAATCAACAGGTCAGTATGAAACAGCCTAGTATCAATCATCATCAGCACAATATCAAACAATCAACAACCCGGTATCAAAACATTCACAGAACAATCGATGGCCCAGTGTCAAACTATCAAGGACCCAATACCAAACAAGTTCATAAAAAGCAATGAGTCAGTATCAAACAATTCACAGAACAATTAATAACCCAGTATCAAACAATTCACAGAACAATTAATAACCCAGTATCAAACAATTCACAGCCTAATACCAAGGAATCAATATTCCAGTATCAATCAATTAACAGCCTAGTATTGAACAATTACACAGCCCAGTATCCAAAAATTCACAGAATGATTAACCCAGTATCAAAGAATCCACAGCCAAGTATCAAATCATTCACAGCCTAGTACCAATGAATCAGTATCCCAGTATCAATTAATTAACAGCCTAGTATTAAACATTTACACAACCCAGTTTTTAACAATTAAATTAAACCATCAGTGGCATAGTATCAAACAATTCACAGCACAGTATCAAACTATCAACTGCCAAGTATAATTTTTTTTGTCCAGTAAAAAACAATTCATGGCCCTGCATGAAACAATCAGCGGCCCAGTATTAAACAGTCTGTGGCCCTGCATGAAACAATCAACGGCCCAGTATTAAACAGTCTGTGGCCCTGCATGAAACAATCAACGGCCCAGTATTAAACAGTCTGTGGCCCTGCATGAAACAATCAATGGCTTGTAAAACTGGTAGCTGTACATTCTAACAGCTAATGAGTGAGGCAGCCAAAAGAACAATAATACATGTTACAAACTGACTTGATCTTTTGCTTTCAGATGACAGGTGGTTTGAAGGTGGCTTATTTACAAATATGGAAAAAGCAAGTGAGAGAGATATAGACCAAATGAGTTTCCCCTGTATTATAATTCGCTTTATGTAAACCAGGATAAGCTTATGAGTGTGTTAATGTCAGTGTGAATGGGAAATCGTCACACAGTTTCCTTCCATAGGGTGATGTGTTTCCAAGTAAGACAAAGGTTAAGGGGGTCTCCGAGCTTGCTGAGCATATTTGTTTGATGATGTGTAGGTGAGGTGGGAGGTGAAACACAATTATATGAATTAATAATATATTTATTCTGCGTGCTGGTCCACATTTATGTAAAGAAAATTCAGAAGACATTTTTTTATTTGGTCAAATTCATTACATTTAAAAAAACCAATATATATATATATATATATATATATTAAAAGTATGTTAAAAAGTATACAAGTCTTTAAACAGCATAAAATGGTGAATCATGATTAATATGACCAGCGCATGAGCTAACAAAATAAACTAGAAAAGTGCATTTTCTGAAGGAAACGCGGGATTCATTCTCTATGGGAGGAAAAAGGGCTGCGAAAAGAAAGAGAAACAAACGAGTGCGGGTCAATCCAACACTGAATTCCTGCTCGGGGCTTCATCCCGAGCCAGTGTATCCGATTTGGTGTCTCTAGGTCGAGTGGAGGTGGGTTAGATGGGCACGCGTTTTTCGATCCCATTCATTCTCTATGGGAAAAAATTCCGGAAAAATTCCTTCCTACTCGGAGTCTGTGCATCTGATATAAAAGCTGTATAGTATATCGAGATATAGAGTCGATATCTCGAAAACTGCAGGGTGAATTAATCGGCGAAGAAACGGCAGAAAAATAAGAAGAAGAAGAAGAAGAAGAAGAATATAAATCGAATAACAGTATAGTTGCGCATTGCATTGTGTAGGTTTAGCAAAAGCTTTTCGTGATCAATGTCTCAGCATGTTTGCATGTGATGCCATATTATCTAAATGCAGAAAGTCTATCAGGCATGCTCTACATTATTTAGAACAAGCTTTCTAGAAATTTACCAGAAGATGACTGAAAAAAACATGCTGACATTAGTGTGAGGAAGAAAACACGACGTGCACAGACACCCACAGTGAAAAAAACAGAAGTTGCTGATGGTGGTTAAGAGATGTTGGGTCCGCGTGATTTGCGTGGATGAATGGGACGGCAGGGGATAGGAGGAAAAGAGTTCTGTCTTTCTTTCGCCCTAATTTAAACTCAACAGGAAGGCCTGAGCTAGGCCTGCTGTAGCAGTCAGCCCTTTTCGCTTCCCTTTTTCCTCAACAGGGAGAGGCAGCAGCAGACTCCATGATGAAGGCGCGGCCCCTGCATCTGGTCTGAGTCACGCTGGGTGGACTGTTGACCTCTTCCTCACTCCTCTTCTTCTCCCTCCTTGTTTTTTTTTCATTTACCCTATTCCTCTCTTACTTTGCCATTTGGCTACCAGGACCTACAGTAGCTTAGTACCAGAACCTACAGTTTTCCTACAGGTGCTTAGTACCAGAACCTACAGTTTTCCTACAGGCACTTGGTACCAGAACCTTCAGTTATACTTTGGTTGCTTAGTACCAGAACCTACAGGTTTCCTACAGGCGCTTAGTACCCGAACCTACAGTTTTCCTACAGGCACTTGGTACCAGAACCGACAGTTTTCCTACAGGCGCTTAGTACCAGAACCTACAGTTTTCCTACAGGCGCTTAGTACCAGAACCTACAGTTTTCCTACAGGCGCTTAGTACCAGAACCTACAGTTTTCCTACAGGCACTTGGTACCAGAACCGACAGTTTTCCTACAGGCGCTTAGTACCAGAACCTACAGTTTTTCTACAGTCGTTTGGTACCAGAACCTACAGTTTTACTTTGGTCGCTTAGTACCAGAACCTACAGTTTTCCTACAGGCGCTTAGTACCAGAACCTACAGTTTTCCTACAGGCGCTTGGTACCAGAACCTACAGTGTTCCTACAGTCGCTTAGTACCAGAACCTACAGTTTTCCTACAGGCGCTTAGTACCAGAACCTACAGTTTTTCTACAGTCACTTGGTACCAGAACCTACAGTTTTACTTTGGTCGCTTAGTACCAGAACCTACAGTTTTCCTACAGGCGCTTAGTACAAGAACCTACAGTTTTCCTACAGGCGCTTGGTACCAGAACCTACAGTTTTCCTGCAGTTGCTTAGTACCAGAACCTAAAGTTCTCCTACAGTGACCAGGAACCAAGACTTACACCTTTCCTACAGTTTCCTGCTGTCGTTCCTGTTGTCCCAGTACACTACCACTTTGGGAGATGCTTGGATTCAATTCTTATTGAGGCTAGATTAATCAATGTGGTATTTATGTGTGGTAACTAGCATGTAAAAAGTTTGTTGGTTAGGTGTCCTACTTCCAATGTCTATATCCATATCTGTTATTGTCAGAGATTAGATGTATGCCAATTTTAAACATCCCCGGTTAACTTTCATGAGTTTTACTGATTTTCTAAGTAAAAATAATTAAACATACTGTATGTTCTACAGGAACCAAACTTAACAGAAATGTGTTTTCTGCATATTGTATCACACAAGTAAAATTTTAATATTTTAAACATAATAAAAAACAAACAAAATATTTTTGTTTTAAATTCAACGAATAACCAGTAAATGTGCCTCAAAATGTGCAGACGCATATTCTTTGCACAGTGTTTGGAAATATTCAGGCTTAGAACATTTCCACACCTAGAAAATGGACAAAACTTGCATTTCAGTGGCGAACTTGACTTTTCAAGGCAGCACAGATTTGGTTTGTGGATATTGTTGCTATTTCTGCTTGCTATTACGTAAGCGTCTTTCCATATCTTTCTACTGAATCTTATCTAGAATCTGTTTTAAATTTTTAGCTTAAAATTAAAACAGACTTTTCTGGTCCTTAAATCTCTGAACCACAAACAGAGTCTCTTTGGCTTTCTCCCTTTCATACTTAAAGTCATTGTTAAATACTCAATACATGCACATCTAATCCTTACAACAATGGATCAATGGAGCATGTTGATAGAAGAAGGAAGAAGCTGGTTTCATTTAAAATGATGGACTGATAACCTTTATTTTCACTTCTGCATTAGTACTCTTTGAAGTATAATCAGATGATTTATTATAGAACTACAAATAAAAAGTAGAAAATATGCTACTGAATGTCTGGTCTATGTTTGATTAGACCTGCCCTAAGCAGTAATAAACATTAGTATTGTGTTAATACAAATTTTCTTACCACGTTGGCCGATCTAGGGCAGGTGTAACCAAACAGTTAAGCTTATTTTAAGATACGCGCTTGAAAAAAATTAATTAATCTGAAATTATAATTAAATATTTGTCTTGCTAAAATTACTGGTAATACGTTAAATGATCTTACATGTAGCTCAAAATGACACTTTTAAGATATGACAACTAGGTATAATATGATTTTATTTGCTAAGATATCATTTTTATACCGCAGTGCAATAAATTCTTTTACGTATCCGTGAATGGAATAACTATGTCCATTTGTGTTGTAATCAAAGATCAAACATATTTTTTAACAAAAGACCAAGTTAAATGCACACTCGTAGCACTAATCAAACGCAAGCTAACTCAAGCTAATATGGTGTTTTCGGTGCTTTCTGTTGTTCTGTTCTGACTCTGTGGTAGAGAATGGATAAACATGACTCACAAAATGAGGTTATGATCTAACGTTCCACTGTAGAAAATTACAATTACTATCAGCCACAGTGCCAAAGCAAAAGTTTCAGTGGTAACATCAGGCCTAGCTATCATGCCACTGTCTCTGAGGCGTAGGCTTGAGAACCTAAAAGCTGAGAGAGATGGTGACCTAATAAAGGTCAGAGTCTGTTAAGGTTCAAGATACATTTGATACATACAGGTTGGTCATAATTAAACTTTTAGGGCTTATTTCTGATCTATGTGCATGTAGTACTTTTAAAAACTAATTTATTTGGAGATGGTATTTCATAGCAGGCTCTGAGCCTGTTTAGTTGATGTTCTGTGTGGAAATAATTACATGTTTTTTGTCATCCTCCTTTAACATACTATAATAATACACACACATATTGTTCATCACAGCACAGCAAATAACGTAGACATTGCACACTAACATTTTTATATTTTAGAAAATAATCAAATTGGACACAAATCACCACATTTTCAACTTTTGGATACGCCTGTAAAGAAATATACAGATATCTGAAACAATAAAATTGCTAGACAATATTTGTTTTGTCAGTACAAAGAAAAATTTACACCTATTTTTTTTTCAACACCGTTAATCTGTGTGCCTATGTGTGTATGCCTGTATGTATTTATTTATGTGTGTAATTATTTAAGAATTATTTGGGGCAATACCAATTTACCAAAAATAGGAAACAGATTGGTGCAATTATGTATCTAATAATAATAATTAATCATCATCATCACTACTGTAAGGAAATAGCCAAATCAGTTCCTTTTTTATTTTTTTGCGTAAAATTTCTCTCTTTTCGAAATGAGAAATGTATTTCCCTCAGGACGCGACGTACCAGCCAGTGGATCTCCTGAGGTGATGTCAGCACAGTACACACACATATGTAACTGATAAAGAGTTTCATAAACAAGCTGTCCTTCCGCTCTCCTGATTGACAGCAATGACTGACTGACAGGGGGGTGAAAAGGGGAAATTTACCAGAATAAAGGAAGAGGAGTGGAAGGCTGTCGGGAAACTGTGTGTATGCGTTCGGGGAGGAGGCGGGGGGGGTTGGTGTTGCTGGTGTATGTGTGCGTACAGAAAGAGAGAGAGATAGAGGCAGAGGTGACCGCAGACCCATGGTGGTAGATGGCATCTGGGACAGTCTGATTACCTCAACAAAACACACACTCAAACCAACTTCCTTTCACACTGAGGGACTTTGTGGTGAGAGACTGCAGTGTAAGAACACACGCATACATGCAACACCTGTGTGAAGAGCTCTTATTTCCTGGGTCAACTCCAGGACTGTTCTGAGAAGAAATGACACTTTGACCGAACTGGAGTACAACTCTACATCCTAAGAAAACGGCATAACAAGTGTGCCTTCACAGCATGTTATCATTTGAACTTTAAAACAGCAAATATACCACACAGTGGGATCTGTAAGGGTAGAACAGCATTTTAATTAAACAGGCTATCAATGGGAATATATAAAGTGCAGTGCGTTAAAATAAAACTCATTGTAGGCATTTATGCCTGGCAACGACTGGTGATGCAGCCAACCAGCCAAATATGCAGATGTATGTAAACTACTCAAAAAAAAAAAATTCATTACATAACAAAACTAAATAAAATAGTTTGGCATCTATCATGTATGGAAACTATGTTACAACATAGTGCAGCAGCTTTTATTAAAGTTTTAAAGATATATTTTCATATAATGTCATGTGGCACCACTGATGAGATACTTTTAGCCTATAGCCTTTAGGTCTACACTGTAGGAGTAATATCTCATACCGAATACTTTATTTACATTTTACAGTGTATTAGGAACAACGTAAACTTAGAACGTGGTTAAAAATATTAAGAAATTATTACATTATTATTAAATATTTTATAAATTACTGATTATTGGTTTTCAAATATGTGACTCTGTGGACATCAGTTTCTTTTTAAATGCCTTGCAAATTTCTCATATATCATGAAATCACTTACAGCTCTGTTGATTATCAAAAACATCATTTTCCAGCTTCCTATAAACTTTTAAAACTAGTTTAATTGCCAGATCACTTCATAAAAATGACTTAAACGAACTTGGTTTTGTATGAATTAATCCAGTGCCCCTGAACTGAGCAGCGGTGCTTTGGGTTACCAAGTGTAGCTAATTAGCTTTTAATAAGCAAAATTCTATTTTACAAAAAGAATTAAAATTAAGGAAATATTATTACGCAAATGTAAAACTACTTATACTAACAGTGTTACTGTATTTTACTTTATTTCAATCCAGTAATTGAGCCTAATCATTTTGCGACTTTACACAACAACAGTGTTTTTGTCTATTACTTATTGACAGCATTATAACACAGCAAACTACTGTGTGGACTTTTGTGAAGAATTTTGAAGTAGTTTATTTAAATATTTGTAATAGTTTAGAATGTTTAAATGCTAAAATGCTGAAATTCAAAAAATATTTAAAACATGCATATTTTAATTTGATATGCTGTGGATATACAGTGCAGAACCTCGTGAACTAATGGGCTCATTTATATTGATATTGCGTTGTATATTTTAATGTACATTATTCATATGTACTGTTGAATTACTTATGCAGATGTTATGCAAAATGACTGCATTCATTAAAACATATTACCGTAAGTGTATAACAGCAGATAAATAGCTAGTCTACAGTAATCTTGTGGTTCATTTGAATGTGAAGTTTTCAGTTGCTGCATTACTCTTATTTATTGTTAATATGGAACAATAAAAGATTGTGACATCGACACAACTAAACTGAAATTTGAGTGTAATTTTACTGTTATTTATTCTTTTTACAGCGAACAGTAATAGTAAATTTACCTTTTTAAACAGTTAGAATATCTGTCGCATTGCGTTCCCTGCTAACAGTATTCAAAAGCATAGATACAAGCTGTACTTCAGGAAACTGAAATCACAATGTGTCCGTTGAGAGGGAACTTCCCAGCTAGCTCATCAGAGAAGATGAGAAGTAGTGAAGGAACATTTTAGGACTGAGCTGCCCTCCGCCACACCACGCCTGAGGCTCGCAGGGTCAAGCCAGTCTCCACTTCTCTTTCTCTTACTGAAAAGTAAAATTGCTGCAATTGAGCAATGGCTTAAGAGCGACAAAAGGCCAATTTGTAGTTCTATAATAAACGATTCATAACACGTACATGGGTGTTCCAATCCTAGGACCACAACTACGCTTTCATTGTGACATCACAATGCCACTTATTTTTGGCCCTGTTTGGATGAGAAAACGGCTCATGCAATTCAGAGATGAGGCAATTTATCAGTTCTCCAACAGGCCTATACTGGATTCACACACTAAGCAATACATCCTTTCTTATGGGACATTCCTATGTAATCGCATAGCATATTGCATAACGTTAGGCTACCTAAAAGTACTAAATGTCCTGCATTATACGTTGCAACATTGCAATTTTCAACACATCCGACTGCTGGTGTCCTCTTCATTACTTGTATGGACTGTAGGCTCAAGTTATTTGACATTCAGTACTCTACTGGCATAACTTGTAAACTGTTATAAGTGACTAATACTTTAATTATCTGGGGTAAGAAATTATCTGTTGATTATCTGGGGTAAGTTAGTTTGTTTTTTCATGTGAATAAGCCATTTAAGAATCAGTTCTGATTTGCATTGAAGGTGCTGCAGAATGCAAGAGGAAGGCAGATTTTAAATGAAAGAGAAAAAGAGAAAGACAGACAGAGAGAGAAGGGGATCTGAAACCAAAACATAAACTGTGCATTCCCTCCTATTATGGACTTGTAACAATACAAATACAAACATATATAGTAATTTATGTACTCGTGTTGTGAGACAATGTGCACTATGAATCAAATACTGTCAGATTTTATTCTATAATAAAACATTTTAGAAATGCTGACAGGAGCTGCATTGTTTTTCACTGTTCTAGTAAAAACACTGTATGATATTTCTAAAGAAACAACCACTAAGTCAGAAAATTCTCTTATGTGCTGCAGCCAAAAACAGTTCATCTGTGTGTGTGCTGAATCATATTTGTCTTGTAAGAGAATTATGTGTTTTGTCTTAATCTAGGTGAGGCTAATCATTCTCTGAGTAGAGAAGGTTTTTGAGCCATTTCTTGCCGTTTGTGTTTGCACACAGAGGAATTTGTCTTCGGTGAAGTGAAACACCCACCCACACACAAACAAACACCCACTAGGGGCAGTGAGCACAGTTGCCAAGTGTGGTAGGCAGCCCTCTCCATGGTGTCCCCAGGGAAGTTGGGGGTTAGGTGCCTTGCCCAAAAGACTTGCACTTCAGTCGTTACTGTCGATTCAGGGAATCAAACCAGCGACCCTATAGTCACAGGGCTGGTTCCCTTATCTTCACCCCATGATTCCAGTGTTGCTTGTTGTTCTGGCAAAAAGAGTGCTGCTGTCTTGGCCACTATTTTCTACTTCTAAAGTAGAAGAAAAGTAAACTAATTCAAAACGAAATTATAAATTGAGACTGTATCATGACACTTTTGTATAATTATAAAATATAACACCTTTAAGACCATAGCACACCGGCTGGGACACACTGCGCAGGGTCCAAACATTCTAAACCTTTGTTTTTAATGGAGGTATGCGGAGGTCCGTGACTCTCAGGACGTAAACTGAGGCCAAGTATGAGAAGTGATGCTGAAAGCTTTATTATTTTATTAAATCTTTACAAGTAAACTGTAATTATATTAAATTCTATATATTTATAGAAAGAACATATAGCCTTACAAGTAGAATGAGCTTATAGCTATCTGTTCAAAATTCTCATTTAAAAATCACAAGGTTGCGTAACATAATCACAGTTTTTTTTGTCTTGTTAAGACTAATTTTCTCACTATATTGGCAGATGGTTTGCTTGTGCATATTTTTTTAAATAAAGCTAAAAATGATCTCTTAGTGAGAAAACAGCTTATTAAATCACTTAAAACAAGTAAAACACGTCGGGAAATAAGTTAAGACAACTGTCAATATGAGAAAGTCAATATGAGAATTTTAAAATTTATTAACAAAATGAATAATATTAGAAAATGATCTGCCAGTATATAAGACAATTGCAGAATGTTGTGACATCATGTGATTACAAATAGTTTGCCTGGTGCATGGGACAGTGTTTTGCAATAGCTGTGAGAGAAATTGTGTGCCTATTCTTTTTTTTTTTTAACTTACATGCAGGTTGTAGGTATGTATTTCAGATTGAACACTATTTTACTCTCATTAATTTAACATATAAGGACCCAGAAGGCAGGTTCTATGGTGAATAGGGATAGTAAATAAAATTAAACTGTAGACATTGTGTCTCCTGGTTGAGGCTCCTGGTTTCTGTCTCCACCGCTATAAAGAAATTTGAGAAGGTAAATAATAAAAAAAAAGAAACATGTGAATTATATGTATATGTGTGTGTGCACGTGCGTGCATGTGTATGTGTGCGAGTGTGCCTATGTATGGGAGTGCATGTGTGTGTTCTTTTTCAACTTGCATCCAGCATATCAAATGATCAGACATTTTCTGCAACCCCTTCATCAGAAAGCCCGCGATAGCATCACTAACTCTCACTCCCCAATCACTGAGTTTTTGTTTTGTTAATCCAAGAACAACAAAAGAAGCTTGGGGCTGCCAAAACCCACCTCCTTCACAATCTGATAAGATACCACTACACACACTTTCCAACACACACCATTTTCTCTTGTACTTGTTAATTGATAAGATTCTTCCAGTAAAATAAGCCACATTGTTTATGAGAAGAGAATAGGCCCTGGCTTCTTAGAAACAACGGTGTGGTTTGTATTTCAAACCTGACCAGAGGAAGAAAAAGAACTTATAATGGCTGATATCATGGTGACCACAAGCACAGAACAGTAGGAAGTTTCTGTGGCAAAGTGGCAGAGTTTGAGCCATTTGCCAATGGAAACTTAACACAGTAGACACCTGAATGACAAGAATGTGTGGTTAAGCCTGTTCAGTCCATTTTGAGTTATAAAGTCCAAATTAATACACTACAAAAAAAAACTCTTGGTTATTTTTTTTTTATTTTGAGATTGTTGTAAGCTCATTTTCAGATTATTGCCTGGAAATAATTTAAAATAAGTTAACAACAATCTCAAAATGAAAATTACAAGTTAAATTAAAGAGTTATAAGATCATTTCACGTAGCAAGCTAACATTCTGTGCAGTGTGTAGCTTGCTGTGAGGTCATGTGTGTTTCTGTAGAGCACAAAAAATGAAAATGAATGGGATTTCCAAAAACCTTCGCCATTGCATCATGTGGTAAACACAGGAAACAAAATCGTGCCCAACCTGATACATGTACATTTGTTATATGTACATTTTGTCCTTAAAAATTGCTGGATCCTCTAAATAATGTGGCCTTTATAGAGTCGAAATACAAACACTGCTAAATACACGCTATGAGGAAACTAGTATTTCTGTGCATCACATTGAAATGACATTAATAATACATAACATCAGCAGAATTTTACTTTTGGACAAAGCAGCATGGGTGCCTGCCTATGTCAGTTCTTAGAATGTAGCTTGCATATAGTAATATTCATAGTTTGACTACTTAGATCAACTCTAGTCAAGGTTTCCTTATATAGCACATTTTACAGCAGATGTTGCCACAAAGCGGTTTACAGAGAATCTGGGTCAAGGCCCCCATAAGCAAGTCAAAAGAGACAGACACAAGGAAAAACTCCCTCAGAGCAAGAGGAAGAAACCTTGAGAGGAACCAAGACTCAAAAGGGGAACCCTCCTTCTTTGATTGACACTGGATAGCAAGACAACCTCAAAAGTAGCATAAAGGGAGCTATATACAACACTGAATAGAGAATAACTGACAACTGTTAGAGGGACATAAGGGTAACAGTGAGAAAGAGGCAAGAAAGTCTGAATGAAACTCAGTCAGTGTTACCTCGAAAAACATTTACCACTGTAGGAGTTTGTCATAGTAAAACCCTGGAATATCCATTACTGCTGCCTAAAGCCTACGGTGATGATCTGTTAGTAGGATTTAGAGAAGTGTTCAGTGTTTTGTGAGACAGAGGAAGAAATGTCAGATTAGAGATGTCTGATTACTTAATGACTTGCGATTCACTTACGGGACCTGTAATGCAATAGCAGCAGCCTTCCAAAACAAACCCTCAAACAATCAAAACAAAAAAAAAAAACATAGGAAAGTGGCTTACCTTATATAGAAAAGTTAACACCTCATTAGAAGTATACTGTAAACATTAGGATAAATTTTCTGTAATTTATGCTAACATTTCAAATGTAAACTTTACAAGGCAAAATTACAATTGCATTTTAGACCTTAATGCAGTTTAAACTGCATGTTATCTTTGTTAACACGAACTTGTACATTTGTCTGTTTATTTTGTTTTAAAAATATTTTGTCAAAATTGAAAGGAGAATGGACCAGTAGAAATGGGCCAAAATTAGGTCAAATAAATTCTTGATATTTTGAAATTTAGGAATATTTCTCTTGTAAAATTTCCCGGTAGTGCTGATGTAGCAGAGCAGACTTCATGTGTTTATTTTGTACAAGTATAAAAGTATGTATCCACATGTTGAAATTCATTACAGTGTTTATGTAAATGACAAGCTTATATTTACCACAGTCTTCATGTGCTTCTACAGCTACTGTAAGAAGATGCTTAACACAATGCAGTACCACTTGATCTGAAAACAGAAAAAATAAAACAAAACTATTACATTTACAGCATTTAGCAGACAATTTAATTCACAGTGACTTACCAGTTGATCACGTACTAAAGAGGTAGGTAAATGTAGTGTTAGGAGTTATGTCCGAGAACTCTTGCTAGTACAGTGTAGAATGCTTGCTTGATTGAACCCGAGCCTGCAGCAGTACTGCTACAGGGACTGTCCCTGCTAATAGCATAGTAGTATACTAACATACTTTGAGAAGGAACAGCTTAGGCCTATTTTTATTTCTATTTTTTGATGATCCAATGGATTCAAACATACAATGGCCTCTTTTACTACAGCATATTAATAGTGTAGGTAACCATTACTGTGGGAACTATGTACTCTGAGTCACTTGATTCATCTCCAGAAAAGCCTTCAAGTTAAACCAGGTGTATTAAATCAGGAAAAACACTGTGAGAAAACTGACAGTATAAGTTTGGAGGGTGACGTATGTACCCACTGAAAGAAAACACTGGTGCTGTGGGCTGAAAGTGGTACACTACAGGAAGTTTAACAGCAGAACAGATGTCTGAGTTTAGTTCCTCAATAAGAGGTACAGCAAGGAGCAGCAGCGACAAACATCCTTACTTTGTTTGTGGTCCTTAAGACCTCGTGTGCTTTGGCAATAATGTCATTTGTAACAATTATGCCAAAAAAGCATCAAACCACACACATCGAACTCAAACAAAGAGAGCGAGAGAGAGCGAGAGAGAGAGAGAGAGAGAGAAAGAGAGAGAGAGAGAAACACGACAGAGAGAGTGCAGTGCAAGTGAAAGATAGAGAGAGAAAGAGAGAGAAAGAGAGAGAGAGGGACCTAAGAGAGATAGAGAGAGAGTTCCATTCTCATCCCATCAGAATCCCATTCTGTTTATCACATATCACTGTTGTTTAAAATGCTCTCAAATAAAGCCAAAAACATCTCTTTCTCACTGTCTCTTCCTGACCATGGGAGAATTTTCTCAAGGCAGACAATGTGCCTCAGTCTAAATTACCCAGGGTTAGTTTTAAGCACTTACAGGAATATTCTAATAATGTTCATAGGCATCAGACATACATTTTCTACACATAGATTTTTAACATTTAGAAACAAATGTATAATGATGTCTTATTTTCCATGCATCATGTTTCAAAGGAGTAATATATGAGATGGCATAATTAATATGAAAGGTTTTTAATAAAAAAAAGTTTTTTAGTTTTAAAATTCCTAAAATTATGTACAGACTGTGAATGTCAATAACGTATGCAATAACATGTAGCAGAGATACCCACTGAAGAAAGCCTGAATAGCATTAGATGACGTAAATTAGCATGATTAACTGAAAAAGTCTCCGATTAAGCCTGGCCCTGTTTACATTTTTGAACTTGCACTCATACATCACCACTCAGATGTGCATCACAGCTAAGTATCCACTCACAGCAGAAGGGAGGAGGTGAGAGTGAGAGCCGGGCTATTCAAACAGAGCACACTTGCCCTTGGCAGGTTAGTCTCTGTGAGCTAATCGGACAAGCATGCATTTTCTGCAACGCAAACGTCTTTTAAGATGTTTGAGCGTAATGTGTATTACCTGATTGCTTTGACTGGCAATACACTTGCAGTAGAACCGTGGTGCAATGCCACTTTCATTTCGTTCTTGTTAGCTGTGTAGCGTTTAGTGGAAAATGAAAGGTAACATTTATAACAGATGAAGTAGTTTGTTCCATGACTGCTGTTATACATAGAGCCTGTTATACTTAGAGCCTGCTATACATAGAGCCTGTTACACATAGAGCCTGTTATACTTAGAGCCTGCTATACATAGAGCCTGTTACACTTAGAGCCTGTTATACATAGAGCCTGTTACACATAGAGCCTGTTATACATAGAGCCTGTTATACATAGAACCTGTTACACATAGAGTCTGTTATACATAGAACCTGTTATACATAGACCCTGTTATACATAGACCCTGTTATACATAGAGCCTGTTATACTTAGAGCCTGCTATACATAGAGCCTGTTATACATAGAGCCTATTACGCATAGAGCCTGCTATACATAGAGCCTGTTATACATAGAGCCTGTTATACATAGAACATGTTACACATAGAGCCTCCTATACATAGAGCCTGTTACACATAGAGCCTGTTATACATAGAACATGTTACACATAGAGCCTGTTATACATAGAACATGTTACACATAGAGCCTGTTATACATAGAACATGTTACACACAGAGCCTGTTACACATAGAGCATGTTACATATAGAGCATGTTAGACATAGAGCATGTTACACATTGAGCCTGTTACACATAGAGCCTGTTATACACAGAGCCTGTTATACATAGACCCTGTTATACATAGAGCCTGTTATACATAGAGCCTGTTACACATAGAGCCTGTTATACGTAGAGCCTGTTATACAGAGCCTGTTACACATAGAGCCTGTTATACATAGAGCCTGTTATACACAGAGCCTGTTACATATAGAGCCTGTTACACATAGAGCATGTTACACATAGAGCCTGTTACACATAGAGCCTGTTATACACAGAGCCTGTTACATATAGAGCCTGTTACACATAGAGCATGTTACACATTGAGCCTGTTACACATAGAGCCTGTTATACACAGAGCCTGTTATACATAGACCCTGTTATACATAGAGCCTGTTATACATAGAGCCTGTTACACATAGAGCCTGTTATACATAGAGCATGTTACATATAGAGCCTGTTATACATAGATCCTGTTACACATAGAGCCTGTTATACATAGACCCTGTTATACATAGAGCCTGTTATACATAGAGCCTGTTACACATAGAGCCTGTTACACATAGAACATGTTACACATAGAGCCTCCTATACATAGAGCCTGTTACACATAGAGCCTGTTATACATAGAACATGTTACACATAGAACCTGTTATACATAGAACATGTTACACATAGAGCCTCCTATACATAGAGCCTGTTACACATAGAGCCTGTTATACATAGAACACGTTACACATAGAGCCTGTTATACATAGAACATGTTACACACAGAGCCTGTTACACATAGAGCATGTTACATATAGAGCATGTTAGACATAGAGCCTGCTATACATGGAACCTGCTATACATAGAGCCTGTTATACGTAGAGCCTGTTATACAGAGCCTGTTACACATAGAGCCTGTTATACATAGAGCCTGTTATACACAGAGCCTGTTACATATAGAGCCTGTTACACATAGAGCATGTTACACATAGAGCCTGTTACACATAGAGCCTGTTATACACAGAGCCTGTTACATATAGAGCCTGTTACACATAGAGCATGTTACACATTGAGCCTGTTACACATAGAGCCTGTTATACACAGATCCTGTTATACATAGACCCTGTTATACATAGAGCCTGTTATACATAGAGCCTGTTACACATAGAGCCTGTTATACATAGAGCATGTTACATATAGAGCCTGTTATACATAGATCCTGTTACACATAGAGCCTGTTATACATAGAGCCTGTTATACATAGAGCCTGTTACACATAGAGCCTGTTATACATAGAGCCTGTTACACATAGAGCCTGTTATACATAGAGCCTGTTACACATAGAGCCTGTTACACATAGAGCCTGTTATACATAGAGCCTGTTATACATAGAGCCTGTTACACATAGAGCCTGCTATACATAGACCCTGTTACACATAGAGCCTGTTACACATAGAGCCTGTTATACAGAGAGCCTGTTACACATAGAGCCTGTCACACATAGAGCCTGTTACACATAGAGCCTGTTACACATAGAGCCTGTTATACATAGACCCTGTTACACATAGAGCCTGTTATACTTAGAGCCTGCTATACATAGAGCCTGTTACACTTAGAGCCTGTTATACATAGAGCCTGTTACACATAGAGCCTGTTATACATAGAGCCTGTTACACATAGAGCCTGTTATACATAGAGCCTGTTATACATAGAACCTGTTACACATAGAGTCTGTTATACATAGCGCCTGTTATACATAGAACCTGTTATACATAGACCCTGTTATACATAGACCCTGTTATACATAGAGCCTGTTATACTTAGAGCCTGCTATACATAGAGCCTGTTATACATAGAGCCTATTACGCATAGAGCCTGCTATACATAGAGCCTGTTATACATAGAACCTGTTATACATAGAACATGTTACACATAGAGCCTCCTATACATAGAGCCTGTTACACATAGAGCCTGTTATACATAGAACATGTTACACATAGAGCCTGTTATACATAGAACATGTTACACACAGAGCCTGTTACACATAGAGCATGTTACATATAGAGCATGTTAGACATAGAGCCTGCTATACATGGAACCTGCTATACATAGAGCCTGTTATACGTAGAGCCTGTTATACAGAGCCTGTTACACATAGAGCCTGTTATACATAGAGCCTGTTATACACAGAGCCTGTTACATATAGAGCCTGTTACACATAGAGCATGTTACACATAGAGCCTGTTACACATAGAGCCTGTTATACACAGAGCCTGTTACATATAGAGCCTGTTACACATAGAGCATGTTACACATTGAGCCTGTTACACATAGAGCCTGTTATACACAGAGCCTGTTATACATAGACCCTGTTATACATAGAGCCTGTTATACATAGAGCCTGTTACACATAGAGCCTGTTATACATAGAGCATGTTACATATAGAGCCTGTTATACATAGATCCTGTTACACATAGAGCCTGTTACACATAGAGCCTGTTATACATAGAGCCTGTTACACATAGAGCCTGTTATACATAGAGCCTGTTACACATAGAGCCTGTTATACATAAAGCCTGTTATATATAGAGCCTGTTATACATAGGCCCTGTTATACATAGAGCCTGTTATACATAGAGCCTGTTACACATAGAGCCTGCTATACATAGACCCTGTTACACATAGAGCCTGTTACACATAGAGCCTGTTATACAGAGAGCCTGTTACACATAGAGCCTGTCACACATAGAGCCTGTTACACATAGAGCCTGTTATACATAGACCCTGTTACACATAGAGCCTGTTACACATAGAGCCTGTTTTACATAGAGCCTGTTTTACATAGAGCCTGTTATACATAGAGCCTGTTATACATAGAGCCTGTTATACATAAAGCCTGTTATACATAGAGTAGTTTGCAGCTTAAAGCTTTGCAAAATCGAGCATTTTAAAATGGTTTATTGCTACAGTATATCTTATAAACAGCTTTGTCTGCCATTAAGTAATTAATTTCAAGTATGAAAAGGGAAACGCATCAAATCACAATGATTTTGGGGGATAATTTTGCTGCTGAAGTCGACACTGGTGTTCGCTCAATCCCTCAGTCCCTTACCCCTCAGAGGGCTCAATTAACTCCCTTCACTTAAAACAGGCATAGAACAGCCCTTAAGATGGCGCTGGCAAATTCTGCACCAGGTTTCTGTAGTTCCTGTTGCAACCTGAAAGGCTAGCTTTATCAAAAGTGACGCCTACTATTGCGCCCAAGCCGCTAGCACTGCTCATACTAAGAGTGATGCAAAAGCAATGTGCCACAGCCATGACTGGTGGGCACAGTGCATACCACACTCAGTGGACAGACAGCTTTACAGTGTGAAAATAAACAGTTGCATTAGCGGCTTTGCTTTGGACGGTACAGAACATAGGCTATAGCAGGAGTGCCCAAACCTGGTCCTAGTGATTTACCACCCTGCAGAGTTCACCCATACCACTGACCTAACACACCTGATCCCCCTGGTCTGCAAGAACGTAAGGGTGGGTTTTCAAGGAACTGCTAGACATTACGCAAACACTTGCTTCCCGTTTTAATGTGTGCCTATAGGAGTGAAAATCAATAAACAGAGGGAAGACAGAAAGAGATCAAAATAGTTAAACATACTTTGTTTGTCTGATATACACCCCCTAAACCATGCTAACATGAATATACAAGAGGGACCGAGAACAAGAAATAATATTAATTTTATTGTTTACACAAAATCTGTGATGGACAGGTTGCCAGTCTATGTTGTTTCCTGCCTTCTGCCCAAAGTGGGCTGGGATAGGCTCCAATACCCGCTATGACCGAGCAGGATGAGCAGCTCAGAAGAGGAATGAATGAAAGAATGTTTTAACGAAATCAGTACTTTGCCATCATGGCAGACAGTCCATACCAAGACAGTTCAGTTCAAGTCTGTGGAAATGAGATAATGACAATGAAGACGAGACGAAATGAGCTGGCATGAATGAAGGCCATGTAATGTATATGAATTTCATTCTTTTGCCATGTAAATTAAAGCTGCCAAAAACAGAACATAAGTGCATATCCTGTAAACTGCAAAAGTACACGTATTCTGCTACTTTCTCAGAATACGTTAGTCTCTCTCTGCCTTACACACATTCTGCCACCACCACAACATGCTTATCAGTGATGAGCCAAACTCTTATTTCACTGTGATTCTGCATAAAGTGACTAAAAGAACAACCGACATGACCAGCCTAGATCAACGAGACACAGAGAGGACTTGTTGTCCCAAAGCTGATCTTGTGGGGGAAAAAATAACATTACAATTTTTATATACAAATCTTATATTAATATTACTATTAATATGATACAAATGATATAATTCTTACTGGTTAAGCCACGTGTGATTAAAACTTCTGGATGTATATATGAACTATATATATGAATTATAATATATAAAGCTGTAACCTCAAGGCATCACAGCGTAATAGCTCTGCTTTTTATAATAGCTGTAAACTTAGCTCTGCCTACTAGAATTTAGCAGTAGTAGTTGTAGGTAGCAGTAGGTGAATTGGAGTGTGTGTGTGTGTGTGTGTGTGTGTGTTTCTGCCCTGTGATGAACTGGGGGCCTGTCCAGAGTGTTTCCTGTCCTCCACCCAATGAGCAAAAGGGATTGTCCCCAGGGTCCACCCGTGACCCAGAAGAATAAGCAGATTAGAATAATGAATGAATGAAATGGAACCATTATGTAAATCACTGGCTGTGTCTGAAAATGTCCCTTATTAACTATTCTGTACATTTACATTTAAGGCATTTAGCAGACGCTCTTATCCAGAGCGACTTACAACCGTGCGTATTATCACATGGTTAAAGAACAACCGAAATGACCAGCCTAGATCAACGAGACACAGAGAGGACTTGTATTATCAGGGTACCAGTGCACCCTAGCCGATAGATGATATACACTGCACCCAACTTAGAGTGTTTATCCAAAAAAATCTGCTATGGTATATTCATGGGCAAATTATGTACTATCTGAAATCGTTCATCACTGTCACAAATGCTGTTTCCTATGCTCATATAGTAATCCAGATTTCTGAATGCAGGGTATAGTGATTTGAGGGTCATTCCAATTAGAGCAACATTTATGAACTCTGTACACCAGTCTGGCAACAGATTGGCAATCAGATTGGTTGAGAGCTGTTGGACCCCTGTGCTAAAAGCATTTTTTCCACATTAACTGCATCAGTTCAGGAAGCACTGGTTGCTATAACGACACACTTTTTGTTACAGCTGACAGTCACCAACTTTGTGGTGTAGCACATACAAAAACAGAACATGGAACATTACATAACTTGTAATAGATCATATTTGACCTGCAGCCCATTTGGCAGGAGTCCAAGAAAAAAGTGGGATTACATGAAATTCCGAACATGTTGTTGCTCATGAGCAAACTTTTTAGTCGGCAGCTATGATGGCAGAACAACTATAATGACCCAGAAACTGAATATTATTCATCAAACAGGACGGATTGTGAATTTTAACTCGAAACATTAAGGTTAATCCAGCAAGTATAAAAAAGTTGAGCTGAACCTGATCTTGCAACACTTTCATGGTTCTATATATGTAACATGAAAGGCTATTACTCCTTAGTGAAAGGAGTTTGCAGAACTCTGTTACAATAAGTGAGAACAGAAGAGAGAATGAGGAAGAAACAGAGTGTGTGAGTTTGTGTGGAGAAGAGTAGGCCACAGCTTGCTTGTCACCGTCCAAACTCATTTACTGTATGGTTTGAGCTCTAATGGAAAAAGCATGTGTTTGTTGGACATAAAAGGACTTGCACATACTTGTACGGTCAAATCTGACCAAAATTATTACAAATACCATCTATAACGTCAATAATAAAAACGCAAATAGAAAATAACAGTAATACAAATCATTTGTGTACTCTCATTTGGGCAATCCAGTACGAATGTGCATGTATTTATTTTGCATAGCCGTTGGTATAAACAATTGCTGCATGTCCCATTTAAAGACACTGTGCTTTTGTGAACACAAAAACAGTCAAAAATACAGAACACAGCTAGTGCCGAAGCGTTTCATTCACTGTAACTCTACAGTGGTTCACAATCACATCATTCTAGTGTCTTAAAAACATTCAAAGACATATTGATTATTTCATATTTTGTTCATTCCAGTCATCCTTTTTTTAAAGTATGGTCTGTAGAGGAAGTAATGCACTCACTACTTGATCTCAAACTCCGTCTACAAGCTCAACCATTGGTCCTTGCCACTGAATGTTATTGTTTTATTGGCTCCCACCCTCCCGAAACATATACATATGCATTTCAGTGGGTAGTTATGATGATGGAGCAACCGGAGCCAACAAAGTTTGTACCCTGGGCATGTGTAAGAGGCCACTCGCATTGTAGCGTGTGGGTGTGTACAAGGTCCAGGAAAGCTAGCTAGTTTTGAAAGCGCATAATTATTTGGTATTTATATAGAAGCTTGACTGCTTGCATTTGTGGATAACTTTATTGGCCAGTTAGCACGCAGCTTTTCTTCCATACCACCACACTGCTGAGAACTGGAACAAATTCCTGGTAGGAACTAAACGCTTAGACAGCACAACCCCATGTCTATGACAGGTCCGAAGAATTTGTCAAAATGAATTTGCATAACGTTAAAAAAATCCCAAGTCCAATTGTTGCTTGCCGCTTGTCACTAAATCCCAGCTACAAAGCACATTTCTTCCATAGGACATTACTGTATGCTTGTCGCTCTGCCGCCTGCTAGTGTGAACGTAGTGTATGAGTCTCTGGAGGTGGCGGGTGGTCACATGACTGGTGTTCAGGTGATACTGATTTAGCATTCCCTGTTCATTCAGTTTAATGTGTAGAGTCTCTGTTTTCTGTTGGTCATCGTGATGATTCTGTGATTGTGTTTGACCAATTAATGGTCTGCAGTATTTCTGGCTCCACTCATATTACACCCATTTGTGCCTGTAGCATACCGTACTGCACTGTCTGGTGGGAAATGTCCTTATTAACACAATCACGTGCCCTTCATATATCATTTTACCAAAGATAACTAGCCTGCCAGTTAACAAAGGCAATGGTGCTCAAATGCAAGCAAGCCGTATTCATCATAATTAATCATATCCACTGTAGGACCTGCTGTCGTACAAGGCAGCGCTAACACTAAAGGTGAGCTCAGTCTTGGATGAATGTCTATCTAAATATTGCCCTTGGAGGGAAGAAGGGGAGCTGGGCCGAATGAAAAAATTACAGAAAGGTTGTCTTTTCCTTTGCTCTTGTTTCGAATAGCCCAACTGTGAGAACAGCTGGAGCGCCGCGCCTTCTCTGCCTGATACCACCGTCAGTGTGTGTTTCTGTGTGTGTGCTTCTATGTGTGTGTGTGTGTGACTGAGTGTTTGTGTGAGTGTGTGTGTTTCTATGTGTGTGTGTGTATGGTATGTGTGTGTGACTGAGTGTTCCTGTGTGTGTGTGTCTGTGTGTGTGTTTGTGTGTGTGTGTGTGTGTGTTTCAGTGTGTGTATGTGATTGTTTCTATGTGTGTGTGTGAGTGTTTCTGTGTATGTGTGTGTGTGTCTGTGTTTGTGTTTATGTGTGTATGTGAGTGTGTTTCTTTGTGTGTGAGTGTTTCTATGTGTGTGTGTGTTTCTGTGTTTGTGTGTGTGTGTATGTGAGTGTTTCTATGTATGTGTGTATGTGTGTGTGTGTTTCTGTTTGTGTGCGTGTTTTTGTGTGTATATGTGTATGTGTGTGTGTTTCTGTGTGTGTGTTTGTGTTTCTGTATGCGAGTGTTTCTATGTATGTGTGTGTATGTGTGTGTGTTTCTGTTTCTGTTTGTGTGTGTGTGTGTGTGTGAATGTTTCTGTGTGTGTGTGTGTGTAAGTGTTTCTGTGTGTGTGTGTATGTGAGTGTTTCTATGTATTTGTGCGTATGTGTCTCTGTGTGTGTTTCTGTGTGTGTATGTGAGTGTTTCTATGTATGTGTGTATGTGTGTGTGTGTTTCTGTTTGTGTGTGTGTTTTTCTGTGTATATGTGTATGTGTGTGTGTGAGTATTTCTATGTGTGCGTGTGTGTGTGAGTGTGTGTGTTAGTGTGTGTGTTTGTGTTTCTGTGTGTGTGTATGTGAGTGTTTCTATGTATGTGTGTGTGTATGTGAGTGTGTTTCTGTGTGTGAGTGTTTCTATATGTGTGTTTAAACATGCCTATGTTTAAATGTATTTTCAGGAAAACGTTCAGCAGAATAATAAAGGAGTAGCTTACAATATTAAAACCAACAAAACTGTCCTGACTTTGTACACTGCTGTTCAGAGATTGTTGGGTTAGCAAAAATACAATTATTGCATATGCAAAGATAAAATATCTGGAACATGACACATCCCACATCACCGTATATATAGGTCAGAGGTAAAATATTTTATTTAGGGGTCCATTTGTGTTCCTACCAAAGCAATATTGCAGGTATGCCGTCTCAGTTCCTGATCTACAATGTAGGGGTGTGGCTAAAGTAAGGCTCTGCCTATTGACCAAAACATGTTTTTGCTGATTTATAAATTAGCTTTAAAGATCCTAAACAAAGCATGACAAAGAAGCATTATTATATGTGGTTGGTGTGGCACACAAGATAACCCCGCTACCTGCCAGTGACCTACCGCCTGTGTGTGACTGGTTTACTTAGCTAATATCTCAATAATGCCTTGGATTTAAATGTGGCATTACAAAATTCTCATAAAGCTGAATAACTTGTTTTATAGCTTTTACAGTTTAAACTAAATGCAGGATTTTCACTTTTTTAGAAGATATATTATTAAAGGGGTCAGGTGTATAAACCACCTGAGTGATAAGAAGGAAAGTAAACTAAAAGAAAATGCCTTTCCAAACCAGGAGTTCCAAAATAGCACTAAAAGATACAAAGGGACAATGCGTCTCCTAACTTTGCAAGACTGGTAGACCACCATACCTGCCCCCCATCTGATAAACAGTGCTGAAAGCTTCAAAGTCCACAAATAAACAAAGATGCTGCAGGTGTTCTCAGACTAATGCACTGACTACCCCGGACTCTCAGACCTCAGCATCACTGAACGTGTTTAGGTTGCAAATTCAAACTACTTCTAAGACTGAACCTAAGAGGTGTGGAAAAGTATTCCTGCAGATTTTATTAACAGCAAATCTCCCGGAAAGAATGGAGGCTGTATGAAATCATAGTGTGGTTATTCTGAAAACTGCAAAGTGCGATATTATATTTAATGGTTGAGACATCTGCATCATTTTCTTTTATACATATGCCTTTGTCCTGATGCTGGAACAAGGTTCTGGGCCTTTTGATTGGACATTAAATAAATAAATGGTGTCTTCTGACTTATGTACAGTAATACATCTGGGACATGTCCTTGCATTTCATTAAAAAAGTGTGTTTTTTTTATTCTTCAAAGAATTGCTCATATCCTCAGGAATTTTGAAATGTAAATTAGAGAGAGGAAACAAAAGGCTGAATTTCTATCTAAGCGAAGCTGGCTGCAGCAGAGCTTAACAAGAGAATGTGTAAGAAAACGGCAGTATTATAAATCATGACTGGGACAGCTCGGCTTTGTTTCGGATCGGCAATAACAGGCTGTGAGCGGACTTCGTGTGTCCACAGTATGCATGTCTTGCGGTCTGTGTGTTTCGTGCGTATGAGCAGTATGTACATCCTGTTTTAACCAATCAATGGAGAGTCACTCTGACTAACAGCAGTGAGTAATGAACAAAAACTAAACAACAAGTCATTGTTCACGTGATTGTCCTGCAGAGTGCTAGAATAATCTGGACCACATATGTATATAGCATACCGGACAAAAGGTCACCTTGCATCTTTAAGGTATTAGTCACTTCAACCTCCAGCAGATGGCGCTGCTTGAGAAAGATGGGGCTATTAATACCTGTGGGATGTGAGTAATGGGATCCATAGATTGGGAAGAGGTGCTACAGTGCAGGGAATGTCTCGTTCCATGTGTGGAAAATGGCTTCAGAGCAGATGTTAATGATTGGCTAAAAGAAGTGACTGCATGTGGGCGTGGCCAAAGACCATAGTGTGAAGGAAGTAGCTGAATCTGCAGGTGTATGGAAGCGTACGGTCATACAGGTCTACAAGCAGTGAATAAAATCCCAGTCTACAGGGAATTCTCTGAATTCTCGGAATTGTGCCAGGGAAGGCATCCACCAAATCTGGCCCAACTGACTAATATTTTAATGCATGAGTGTCTACACTGATATCACATACATCCTACAGCTCTTATTCCTGCTTATGAGGGTACTGCATTTTAATAGGCATGTTCACTATGTTTGTGGATCAGACCATATCAGCTAAGAATAGTAAGAACAAACTTTGCAAACTTTACACCTGGAGTTGCTTTTAAAGCATTTTCCATGTTTGTCTTACAAAGGTATGTAAATTAGAGCTTTAACTGACCCAGATTTTTTTTTATCCCAGCCCGACACAGAATCAAGCTTTGGGTCTGGAACTAAATGGAGTCTCTTAAAATTTTCTCACAAAGTGGTTTAGCATCACCCAAAGTGCTAAAGAAAACATGATATTTCTAATGATAGTGCTGCTTAAAGTGGTATGCAGCAAAAATAATGCTTATCATTAGATCACGCAATAACAGTATAGAACCAAAGAAGTCCTGAAGAAAACGAGTGATTGCGCAGTTTAAACTTGTTGCAGGCCAGTTGCTAAGGCGTTGCTAAAAATGAAAAATGCTAAGAATGGCAGTGTGCAGTGCTTCTGAGTATATGCAGTTTGGTGGCTGCTAAAGTAGACGGTCTACTAATGTGCTCCTGTATCCTGCCTACTAACATGTCTGTGGACTGTCTACTAACGTGTCTATTTACTAAAAACTGTCAACTAACTTGTTACTGAAGACTGTCTACTAATGTGCTACTCTAGACTGTTTACCAATGTGCTACTATAGACTGTCTACTAACATGTTACTGTAGACTGTCTACTGATGTGTTACTGTAAACTGTCTATTAATGTGTTACTGTAGCCTGTCTACTAACATGTTACTGTAGCCTGTCTACTAATGGGTTACTGTAAACTGTCTACTAATGTGCTACTGTAGCCTGTCTACTAATGTATTACTGTAGCCTGTCTACTAATGTATTACTGTAAACTGTCTACTAATGTGCTACTGTATCCTGTCTACTAATGTGCTACTGTATCCTGTCTACTAATGTGCTACTGTATCCTGTCTACTAATGTGTTACTGTAAACTGTCTACTAATGTGCTACTGTATCCTGTCTACTAATGTGTTACTGTATCCTGTCTACTAATGTGTTACTGTAGCCTGTCTGCTAACATTTTACTGTATCCTTTCTACTAATGTGTTGCTGTAGCCTGTCTGCTAACATTTTACTGTATCCTTTCTACTAATGTGTTACTGTAGCCTGTCTGCTAACATTTTACTGTAGCCTGTCTACTAACGTGGTACTGTAAACTGTCTACTAATGTATTACTGTAGCCTGTCTACTAATGTGTTACTGTAAACGGTCTACTAATGTATTACTGTAGCCTGTCTACTAATGTGTTACTGTAAACTGTCTACTAATGTATTACTGTAGCCTGTCTACTAATGTGCTACTGTAAACTGTCTACTAATGTATTACTGTAGCCTGTCTACTAATGTATTACTGTAAACTGTCTACTAATGTATTACTGTAGCCTGTCTACTAATGTGCTACTGTAAACTGTCTACTAATGTATTACTGTAGCCTGTCTACTAATGTGCTACTGTAAACTGTCTACTAACATGTAACTGTAGCCTGTCTACTAATGGGTTACTGTAAACTGTCTAGTAATGTATTACTGTAGCCTGTCTAGTAATGTATTACTGCTGCCTGTCTACTAATGTATTACTGTAGCCTGTCTACTAATGTGCTACTGTAAACTGTCTACTAATGTATTACTGTAGCCTGTCTACTAATGTGCTACTGTAAACTGTCTACTAATGTATTACTGTAGCCTGTCTACTAATGTATTACTGTAGCCTGTCTACTAATGTGCTACTGTAAACTGTCTACTAATGTGTTACTGTAGCCTGTCTGCTAACATTTTACTGTATCCTGTCTACTAATGTGTTACTGTAGCCTGTTTGCTAACATTTTACTGTAAACTGTCTACTAACATGGTACTGTAGACTGTCTACTAATGTGTTACTGTAGCCTGTCTGCTAACATTTTACTGTAGCCTGTCTACTAACGTGGTACTGTAAACTGTCTACTAACATGTTACTGTAAACTGTCTACTAATGTATTACTGTAGCCTGTCTACTAATGTATTACTGTAGCCTGTCTACTAATGTGGTATTGTAGACTGTCTGCTAATGTGTTGCTGTAGCCTGTCTGCTAACATTTTACTGTAGCCTTTCTACTAACATGGTACTGTAGACTGTCTACTAATGTACTTTTGTATCCTGTCTACTAATGTGTTACTGTAGCCTGTCTGCTAACATTTTACTGTAGCCTGTTTTCTAACGTGGTACTGTAGACTGTCTGCTAACATGTTACTGTAGACTGTCTACTAACGTGGTACTGTAGACTGTCTACTAACGTGGTACTGTAGACTGTCTACTAACATGTGAATTTATTTTCCCACAGTAGACTGTGCATCCCTAGAATACAGATGCACAGCACTGCAAAGTGATGCATGCAAACCTTCCTATGTTAATCAATGCTGCTTTTTATATCCGGCTTGTGCTGTAAGCAGTGCAACAGTGTGCACAAGTGTTAGTTTCACTTTGATTGCTTTTGCCACTTGACCCTAAAGAAGCATGTTCAAAAACGGGGGGTTTAGTGAATTGTTGGTGGGGTATTGCCCCACTATTTTCCAGGCCTGTGCTTCAAGAGAGAGCAGTGAGGTTTTTCTTTGCAGTGGTCTGCAATGCTATGTGTGTTTACTGTGAGAAGGCAAGCTGCTTGTGTGAAGATCTGTGTGGACGCCAGGAGCCAAAGATGGTGAGAGATGAGAAAAGTGTTCAGAAAGTGCTTATAAACACCAAACTCTGATTGAATCAAGTGTTAAACTGTTAAACAGGGGCGTTCCGGTACTTACGTGAAAAAGAACATCTTGCTATTGAAAAAGAGCTGTCTTTGCATGTTTGTACACATATGCACACAACCACACACACACATACACACAGAGGTCTGTTAATGTGCGTTAACTATGATGAGTTGTTATCTGCAGTTCATCAGCATTTTGGGGGTTTTAATATTTGGGGGCCCACCCCACCCCCTGTTGGATTCAAGTGTTAACATCAGACAAAAAGTGCTTAGGTGCTTGTTGGGCCTTTTGGGGCTCAGGGGTCCTAAGCTACTGCTTATATTGCTTATTACTTACTTTTTAAAAATGTTTTAAGACAAATAATCTTGTTTTCTTGGTGGGGCTGCAACAACAACTAATTAAGCAGGTTTATTTTGAGGAAAACAGTATCACACCTGTAAATATAGTGCTACCTTGGGAACAATGCCAAACTCCACACATTATATCACGTTAAACACACGCTATTCAGCTGTTTACACCATTTACACAAAGGCTCCTCTTCATTCAAAGATATTTTCATATACATACAGATGAGTGTATGAGTTAGTACTGCTAACATTGCTGCTGCTGCTGCTGCTGCTGCATCCAAACCAGGTATCAGGTTTTATTGGGTTTGGTTGGGCCTGTTGTTGGGAGCTGTGAAGTAACAACATGACTACTCTCGCTCTTTCTGTTTGCTGATCAGAGCCGGAAGTAAGTTTAGCAGCAATTTGAAAAAGATGTCTGACACATCACATGTCTTAAAAGAAGCATGTGATAGCCTTTCCCATTCTAGCTTGGCAGCTTTGTGTGATGTGAGAGGACTTATGCAGCAGGTGGAATTGCCAATGACTCAGTTAGAAAGAAAAGTGGGTAGAAATGTGTCTCTCACCCAGAAAAAGAATCTGTGGACTGTTATTTTTGTTGTGTGATTAATGGATCAATTGAACTTATACAAAATGAACTGGAATAAAGTTTTGTTTAGTTTACACTGCAAAAATGTTATCTTGTCAAGTAAAATGATCAAGTTGATATATCTTTAAACTCTAATTTGTAGATTGTGGTAAACCCATTTTAAGATTAATTTCAGACTTGCTTGTTTTAGGTTATTTTTTAAGACAATACTGTTTTACTATACTGGTAGATAATGAAAATATTTGACCTACTAAAATGACTTGAAACAAGTAAAGCATACCTGGAAATTAGATAAATAGTCTTAAAATTAGCATGTGAATCTCAAAAGGAAAATTTTAAGATATATCAACTAGATAAATTAATTAATAAAGATTATTTTTATATATGTTTTTTTAGATCTGTCGCTATTTCAACATTGCTAACATTAAAATTCAGAAGATGTTTGTTGGTTCACTGTTTGTAAACAAAAAGGTTATATTTGCATTGTAGACAAAGCAGACCTCTGGTTCTTTTCACCACTACTGTAAAGCAATCTGAGTCAGTAAGTTACTCTGCAATGAACCTACAAGTAAAATCCACTCTGTAAACTTCGGTTTACATTTCAGCCATTTAGTAATGCAGAAAGGAAGAATATTCCGAAAAGTGTGTGGAATTCCACTTTTAAAAAAGTCAACATTTCAATATTACAGCAGTGATGATATATTTCATGTTTGTACTTGTGGTTGGTGATCAATGGTTGGTGTGACTCTGGATAACTACACTACCCTGCAGGGAGCTACCATCCCTTGTGGGAGACTGGAGTTTGATTCCTGGTCTAGGTGCTTATGCTGTGCTACATCAATAAGAGTTCTTGGGCAAGACTCCTAATGCTACATGGGCCTACCTGTAATACGAATAACCTTGTAAGTTGGTCTGTATAGGAGCGTCAGTTAAAATGCCGTAAATATAAAGCATGTCTTGTTCGGAAGATATGAAAGAAGGCCGGCTGTCCCCAAACTTTTGCCATGCCTTATGTGCGTGGCGTGTGTTTGTGTGTGCGTGATGGTGTGGACGTGTGAGTGTGAGAGAGAGCGCTGAGGTGAGTATTATGTAATTGTGTAGAGTGAGGAAGCTGCTGGTTTGGTAGTTAGAGCAGCAGAAAGAGGAAGTGCCGGCTGTTTATCAGTCCCCACGCTTCCTGTGGCCATGGGGGCGGGCCTTTTGGCCGGGGGGC
The DNA here is from genome assembly GCA_024036415.1 of Prochilodus magdalenae. Lineage (NCBI taxonomy): Eukaryota > Metazoa > Chordata > Actinopteri > Characiformes > Prochilodontidae > Prochilodus > Prochilodus magdalenae. Next base: position 422,811 of record JAMWET010003524.1, on the reverse strand, counting down.
TGTGGTTGCCGAGCACCTATCTCCCTCAGCAACAGTGAGCGCGAGTGACCAAGCGTCTGTTAGCGAGTGCTGGGGGGCTTATCTGTGTCCAGATCACACACGCCACAGGTTAAATAACAGGAGCGTAACAGCGGAAGCTTTACACACCTGGCTTTACATGGATACACGCGCATTACACACACACCACAAAGGCCCCCTCCTTCTCTTTGGTCCCTTCAAACAAACACACACACACCAAAAAAAAACCCGCACACAACTACCCGCATCCTCCTCCTCTCTCTCTCTCTCGCATGCACTAAGCTTTTGGACCCTCACAAATATACACCTACTTACACATGTAATCTTATCTTATCCACTCGCTCATCCACACGTACACAAAACGGAAAATCTGAAGCCAGAAACGGATCAGTACCCATAACTTGGAAACGTGACTCACCCTGGCCCGACTGGTAGCACCACATCCACTACACCCTAACTCACTCACATGCAAACAGTGATGAATTATCACAAACAGAATAAATCTTAGAACCGGTCTAATACAGCAGCATGTCTATGTTCCCTACCACCTTTGTTTTTAGGGTTCTGTGTTCCCAGGGTTTTTTTTGCTCTTTGGCCTCTATGTTCCCCAAGCAATATAACTCCAGAGGCCTATGTCCCTAGTGTTCCATGTTACCAGGGCCCTCTGATTCCAAGGTTCTATGTTCTCAGGGCCCTTTGTCCCCAGGGTTCTATGTTACCAGAAATATATTTTTCATGGGCAACAGATTTTCAGTGCCCTACATTATCAGAGAACATATCATAAACTAAGATTATAATGCTATTGGAACACAGGACCCTGTGTACACAGAACCCTGAAATTGTAGGGTACTAAGAACATAGAGCCATTATAATTTCAAGATTCTATGTTTTCAGGACCCTATTCTTCCATTGTTCTACGTACCTATTGTCCTATGTTTCCAACATTTCAAAGAGGAAAAACAGGGCTCTGGAAACCTAAGGCACCCGTCCAGAAATTCCACTGAGAAAACAAATGGTCAAGGGGGCATAGGGAGGACACCCTGTAACACACTATAATCCATATTTATTACCAGTGTATTTTGTGGCATCACTGGCTGTATCTGTTGATCTGGTGATCTGTTAACAGCCTAGCCTGGTCCAGAACCAGAACATCCACAGAAATCCACACACTGACAGTTAGATAAATCCACCCAAAACTCAAATTGTCAAAAATAAATTATTCACACAACATAAATGACAGCTGTCATACACATATTTAACACAATTTTCTCACATTTTACAGAGTGTTTTACTAATATGAAATAACATATAAATCCATGCAGAGACCAAAACACTTAAAGGGGTCATTTTTGGACTATTCTAGGCCTTTAAACATGCTCTGAAGCAGCTTTATGATATATTAAATAAGACACTTTTCCCAGACCTTGCTAAAGAACAATTGTTGTGAAATTTGTTTTAAAAAATACATACTTTTTTTGCTGGAAGTAATTTTGTACATAAGCATCAACGCCACAGTTTTCAAATGCATTGGATACAAATTCTGTGCTACAATGTCAGAACCTATAAAAGTGTTTGTACTGAAATCTGGTGTTTTATTTGTTTAGAAACCGAAGCATTTTTTTTTATTAGTGAAAGAAATTAACATCAGGATGAGATTTAGAACAATCCAGTTCATTACAAGTGTATGAACTCGCGCGTGTGTACGTGTATGAAAGTGGGTACCTATATTCTCTTAAACGTCAGTTTATAGTTGGGAAAGCAGCCTGTGTCCATGTTGCAGAATCTTCCGCTGGGAGGGAGAGAGAGAGAGAGAGAGAGAGAGAGAGAGATGTTGAGACACTTTACTACTTGTACATGTAATCTTCCTACTCACTTGAGCTCACCATCTTCAGATGCACTGGATGCTTTTCAGATATCTGACATTTAGCTTCAACATTCAGAATCAATATACACCCAGTTGCCAGTTCATCAGCACACCTAAACTTATCACCACAGTATTACTAATTACTAATACATATCACAGGCATGGATCATGGTTTACAAGGCTCCTGGGCTCAAGTGTGTTTGGAGCTACGGTTGGTAATCAGTAGGAGGTCGTATTTAAGTTGCATTGACTCCATCCCCCCTATCCTCTCTCCATAAGTCACCACTGTTCACACTGTTATACTTTGCTACAAAGACGTTGAAACTGAGAATTTTATCCCAGCAACACCTTTAAAAGAACTTTTAACAGCACACAGTGTTGATGCTGACATGCTTTCCAATCTTGCTTCATATGGTATTTCTGCTGTTTGGGATCTACTCTCTGGTACTTTATCTTTTTATAATACACCATATGTTTCCAGTGGGTGATCGGTGTGGACTTCAAGCAGGTCATTTTAGCTCCTGGACTCTTTTACAACCATGCTGCTTTAATACGTGCAGGATGTGGTTCACCGTCCTGCTGAAATACGTAAGGCCTTCCCTGAAAATGCAGCATGTACACCATTCAGCATTAATGGAGCTTCACAGACATGCAGGTCACCCATGCCTTGTGCATGTGCCCCCTGCCATAATACTACAGATGCTGGCTTTGGAACTGTGTGCTCATAAAAAGCCGGATGGTCCCTCTCCTCTTTATCCCGGCAGATGCAGCGTCCAAAATTTCAGACCCGTAAAAGCATCCTGCTCGTTTCTGGATCCTGTTTATATCTTTCTTCTGTGCATGGTGGAGTTATAACTTGTGGTGCAGTGATGACTGGTGTGTTCCTAGAAGATGATTTTAGGAAGTGTTCCTGATCCCATGCACTAATTTCACTACAGAATCGGGTCTGTTTTTAATGTAGTGCCCTCTGAGGGCCTTACGATTGTGGACATCCAGTACCGGTGCTGGTTCTGTGCCACTGTTTCTCTGAATCTTTTAATGTTAGTATGTAGTGTAAATGATAAACATCTTCAATTTTTTTGCTATTTTACATTTAAAATGTTTTTGTTGATGCATTTGATGCTGTAGTCTGTCACAGTGTGGGGAACTTCTCCCCATCCCCTATAAAAAACATCTATCAACTTAAAGTACTTTTTATAGTATTTACAGTATTTTCAATTACATGTGGGGCTTAAATGATTTTTACATCATTGCATTCTGTTATCATTTACATTTTGCCAAGTATCCCAGTTTTTTTGGAACCAGGGTTGTAAGTGCTGAGGTCCACCATGGTCCACCATCCAAATAATAGCTGCTCAGTGTTGGTAAGATGGTGAGCCGTTTCCATTGGGTGGGGTAGAGAAGGACAGAAGTAAAGCACCTAGTAAAAAATGGCAGATGAGGGAAAATATAATGTACATACAATTTAAGATGTACCTAATAAACTGACAAATCAGTACAACGTCTTCGCCAAAACAAAACTTTGGATTTTCTTTTTTTTTTATAGTTTTTTTTAATTTCCAGCTGATGCTTGTAATGTCTTACAATTTCATGGGGAACAGACTGAGAGAAATGCTCCAGAAGTCCTGTTCTGTTCACCTCCTCTCTGATTTAAGAACATTGTTCCTACTCCTGTGAAGTTAGCATTACAGAAGAGGTTTCAGAAGAATCATATACGAGTTATCTGAGCATATTTTTATGTTCTCTTTCTGGGTTTGTGCTCTCTGAACTGGTTAACTAGCCCACGCAAAACAAAAACTTCTCTATTTATTATAATGTAGGAAGACAAACAAATAAGACTAGTGAAGTCAGAATGAAGTTGGCAGTTCAGCTCTGTCACCTGCAGTCCCAAAGTAGAACACCTAACCAGACAGACGAGTTCAGCTGCAAGTTTTTAATTTTGAACAAGCCTGTTGAGCTGCTGATAGCTGGGACCTAAAATGTGACTTTTTACATTGATCTCGTGCATGTGTTTCCGTGGTGTGTGTTTAGAGTTGACAGACTGAAGGGCAGCAGATCGATGACGAATGGGGTAGATAGCGACTGATGACAGATGGGTTACAACCCGTAACTGTACACCTGCATCGTGGAGCTCTATGTCGATGGACCTAAAAATGCGTCCAGTAGGTGGAAGTACAAAGCACAGTCATATGCAGAAGTTTGATTACCCCCGGTCAAACTACATGTTTTGTTGAAGTGAAAATAAGTTCTCTGCAGGAAACAAACTTAATAAGACATTTGTCTGCCAATTTTAGTGCCCAGTTTTGCTGAGTTTATATATTGGAAAAGAAAATGAGCAAATAAAAAGCTATTGTGTGGTAAAATGTGCAGTTTACTGTAGAGGATGTGTGCTTATCTTCCCGTAGATAATCAACAAAACTTGACCAGGGGTGCCCAAAGACTGTAGGCAAGTAGATGTGAATGAATGTTCCTCTCATGCAAAGTTTTCCGAGGACATCTGTTATTATCTGTGACTTAAAGACTGTAATTGAAGAGTGAATGCACAAGCAGTGTTGCCCTCCAGCTCTTTGCAGGACCTGAAAAACATTTCTGTGGTTGACCCCAGTGAAAGACTCCTACCTGAGTGCTCATAATAAGACGCAGATAACACGAGGTTTAAAGAAACGGAGGTGTTTTAACAGTGCCGAATCTCTCTGCGGTGAAACTGTTTGTGTCGCCACCACACTGAATTATCTTGACCACCATCTATAAGAATCAAGTCATCATTATTCTCACCTGTACTAGTATACTAGTCCCTCTCTGCAGTGTGAAACAAGCACAGAGTAAACAAATAAAATACACCAGACAATAAATAATTACTTTACAGAATAATAAATATACATCACAATAAATATTAGAGAGGAAAACAAAATAATATACTGTATATGAACAGGCATAATTCAATTCAACTCAGCTCAGCTCGGCTCAGCTCAACTTTATTGTCATTATACCAATACAGGGTTATACAGTATATCGAAACACAGTCAGGCTCCATCTCCAGTGCAGTTGAAGAATGTATATATATATATATATATATATACATATATATAAATAGTGTAGGGCAAAGACAAATACACAAGAACAATGTGTGCAAACAGTACAGTATGTGTGCAGGACATGTGCAAAGAGTAGCGCAGTATCAGTAAGTATGTGGTTGTAAACAGTGTGGATATATAAAGTGTACAGTGCAGGTGGGAGAATAGCAGCTTAATGTTCAGGTAACAGCCAAACTGCTTTGTACAGATGTTCAGTATAGATAAATAAATACAGATAAATAAAAACAAAAACAAAACTGGATGTTCAAGTATACAGGTTTGAGTTAAAGTGCGGTGCAGACAGTGTACGAACAGTCTTGTGAGGTAGTGGAACTAGATCATATACACCAGCCAACCATTTCTTTAGGTGCACCTCCACTGACCATTTAGGACACTCTGTAGTTCTACAGGTACAGACTGTAGTCCACCTGTTTCCCTGTATAATGTATTAACCTGTTCTTCAATGGTCAGGACCCCCACAGGACCACCCCAGAGCAGGTATGATGTGGGTGGTGGATCATTCTCAGCACTGCAGTGACACTGACGTGGTGGTGGTGTGTTAGTGTGTGTGGTGCTGGTGTGAGTGGATCAGACACAGCAGTGCTGCTCAGTGGTGGACAGTTATGAAGTAAAATTAGTTACTGTACTTAAGCAGTTTTTTGTGTATCTGTACTGAAGTATTTCCATTTTGACTACTTTTTACTGTAACTTCACCACACTTCAAAGTCAAACATCTTTTTGTGTCTTAAGCTACTTAATGATCTTCTGTTAAAGACTGGTGGACTGAGAGACACTAGAGTCTCTTCACCTACACTGAGCTGATGAAGAGTCCTGTTCCAGAAATGATAATAGGACATTAGAGCCGTAATAAATCATGCTCCTGTAACATACTCCTGAAGTACATTTGAAGGTAAATACTTCAGTACTGTTACTCCAGTGGAGGTCTAAAGGGAGGAACTTCTACCGACACTGGAGGAGGATTTTACCCTGGGGATCTCTGCTTTACCTCAACTACATGGTTTGTGTACATCATCCACCACAGGTGCTGCTGGAGTGCTTCACCCAAATAATACCTGCTCTGTGGTGGTCCTGTGGGGGTGCTCAGTGGGGGAATGTATACGCTCCCCGAAAAAAGTCTTAGGCAGTCAGAAAACCTGTATGTAAATGATAGACTATTTAATAAATACAGTAAAAACACATAAATACAGTAAAACATGTAACAATCTTTGTTTGGTGGGGGGTGGGGTTATTAAAAAGTCAGAAAAACACTGGTTTGCTTCTACACCTTCAGCTACACAATAGACATTGCAGGGATCTGTTAAATACCATCAGCAGCACACCTGAGCGGGAGCTATAATGATTAAAACCTCACTGTTATGATGAATTATTTTTACTTTTAAAAACAATGCTAGGCTGCTTTGGGATTCAGAACGGAGCTGACTCTGCACAGACGTTCTTTCTTTGCACATCAAACTGCGTTTGTTTCCGAGACACACCCTCAAAGAGGCCAGCTGTTTTCACCCTAATAAAAATATGCCGTTCACTTAAACAGCGTATGACCGCTGCAGATTTTTAACACATACAAATATACACTCCTCTCTAAAACATGTATGCATGGATCTTTACCTCATCCATATCGTTATAAAGTTTAGAATGTTTTGTTATTATTGTTGTTTTGAACAGTTTTAACAATCAGTAGACACTGCAGCCCCCTCAGCACCTCCACTTCCTGCGTCCGTGTTGGACAGGCTTACTGACCGCGTTCCAACTTAACAAACACAGACGCGGTTTACTCGTTTTACAACATCAGTTAACTCTGTTAATCCAGGATTAGCTACTCAGGCTATGACGTGCACATGATAGCATGATGTTTATGATGAGCAGTCAAATGTGTGAAACATGAGGAGCGGTCCAAAGATCTCCATGAGTTGATTTGTAGAAAACACTGCATTTGTAGCTATGAGAAAGCAGTGCTGACGCCACCGTCGCCAGAGTTAAAATTATCTTAAAATTAGCTGCATAGGCAAGAAATACTGCATAGTGAGACAGACTTCTGGACCAAGAGTGCTGAGAAGGGTATTTCTGTTTAAATCGTAACCTCAAAACGGGTATCCAATAATCAGCCTTGCACAGTGGTATTACACAGTTATAAATGTATAAAATTACCCCCTAAAATAATGGAACCCAAATTAAAAGGCTACAACTAGCCTTGGCTGTACAGGAGTCCGGGAACTAAGACTAAAAAGAGGGGACACTGTGAGAAATATAAAACCTGTAGTGAAATTGCCTTGTCATAATGTTTGGGTCATGCAGTTTAGCCCATCAAACGAACTTTATGTCTTACAAATTCACATTTTCCAACATTGTAATAACAGGATACAGCATCATTTAAATGGTGGGTGCATGTCTTAATTCATTATAAACAAAAAATATTTATATTCATCATAAATAAAATAACCTTAACTTTCACAGTTACAGGCTAAATTATTCAATGAGCTTTAACACACATATTTCATGTGGTGTTCCAGAGACATTAAAGGCTGTTGGTGTAACCACTGGACTGTCAGAGAGAGACTGTATCCGCTAGTAAAGCTTTCTTTCCACGGAGCACTGCAGTCACTGTGCAGATCAACCAAGGCCGGCATTTAAAATAAACGACTGTTCATTTGCCTTTCAGTGGTTCTATTTGTGAAGAAGCTGTTTCTAACTTGAGCCTCTCGTCACGCAGCCACATCCACGGCTATGTATAGCAGCCTGATGGAGCAGATAATTGTGGATAATGTACAGAAATGTACACAGAAGTAATCCTGCTGACGGTAATTCAGTAGTCTAGACGTTGTGAGCCAGTCCAACCCGTCTTTCTACCACGGTAGAGTGCGTCTCCGGCACAGTGGAGATGAGGTGGCCGGCTCGTTTTGGCACGTTTCGCTCGTGTGTTTACCCTGCACATTTGTCATGGTTAGCCAGCTCTGTTTCTGTAGCACTGCACTGAACCTCAGACAGGGGGATAAACCCTGTTTAAGCTTGTCTGCAGGGATACAGAGGTCTGCCAGGAATGCTCTGCACGTATGTGTGTAATTGAAAGAGGAGAAAGAGAGAGAGGGAGAAAGAAAGAGAGAGAGAACTGTGAGAAAAAATAAGCAAATAAAACAAATGAGATATAAAGATAAAAACAGTCGAATGATAGTCCCCACATGTCTACACTTGCATATTTTTGTGTGTGTATGTGTGTTAGTGTGTGTGTATGCTAGACATGGCTGTTGATGCAATATGCAGACGATTAAGTGCACCTGTGCCCACTTGTGATCGTCTCTGTCTGATGACATCATGTAAGTGGTTAACTGTGGTTAAGTTCTAACATTTCTCGGTCATGGCTTTCAGTTGCCTTATGGCTCAAGGTTAACCCCCTTAAACCCAAGCGATCCATAAGCAAGCCCAAACTTCAATAGGTCTATTAAGAGTCTGCCCACAAATATGTCTTTTTTGTAGTGACTGTTGCGAGATTAGACAAGCTTGAAAATTGGCCCAGATTCTATTAGACTCATGAGAAAGTGTCAGTTTTTATCATTATCTGGAAATGAATCAAATTGGACGGGTGCATCATAGTTTGGAGTCATAAGCTTCCAGTGTAAAACCCATCAGAACCACCATATTTCTGAGCTGTAAGTAGTCCATTAGTGGCTGGAGTGCCTGTAGCATTTTGCTGGTTCTTCACTTTTAACTACATAATGTCTATATTAGTTTTATAAAAGTGACTGAATAAGTCACAAAATTAAATTAAATTCCTAATAATAAACACCATGGTTATAATACATGTACACTTAACAAGGTTATATTTGGCGGTTATTGCACAGTTCTGTCATTTATTGCACATATAACACTGGGTATTGCACAAATGCTCTGCTCCTATACCTTTCAGACTTGGCATATACACTGCTCAAAAAAATAAAGGGAACACTCTGAAAACACTTTAGATCTCAATGGGAAAAGAATCATGCAGAATATCGTTCCTCATATAGACTGGGTAATGTGTTAGGAACGAAAGGATGCCACATCGTTTGATGGAAATGAAAATGATCACCCTACAGAGGGTTGAATTCAAAGACACCCTGAATATCAAAGCGAAACAATGATGCAGCAGGCTCGTCCATTTAACCCAAACTCCACTGCAGCAACTCTAAATGGTACTCAGTAGTTTGTATGGCCTCCACATTCTCCTAATGAGACGACGGATGGTGTCCTGGGGGATCTCCTCCCAGATCTGGACCAGGGCATCACTGAGCTCCTGGACAAGTGCAACCTGATGGCGTCGGATGGACCGAAACATAATGTCCCAGAGGTGTTCTATTGGATTTAGGTCAGGCGAGCCAGTGGGCCAGTCAATGGTATCAATTCCTTCATTCTCCAAGAACTGCCTGCATACTCTCGCCACATGAAGCCGGGCATTGTTGTGCACCAGGAGAAACCCAGCGTAGGGTCTGACAACGGGTCCAAGGATTTCATCCTGATACCTAATAGCAGTCAGGGTGCCGTTGTCTAGCCTTGTGTTCCCTTGATTTTTTTGAGCAGTGTATATTGAACATTGAAAAAACTGTACTATAATACCTCACTCATAGAGAAAGAGAGACCAATCAGGGTGTTCTCTTTGTCATTCTCTTACTGTGTGTCCTTCTCTGTTGCTCTGTCTCACTTTCACTCTGTTTGAGAGATATTGATTTGAGAGATATTATCTATCATTTGTGGGCATCAGGTTCAAGTGTTTATTGTCATATGCACAGAGAGTAAAGCAGTTTCATTGTACAATGAAATTCTTGCTCTGCACCTTCTGGACTAGTTCGAAATATACATATATACAGTATATACGTGTGTGTGTGTGTGTGTGTGTAGATTGTTGTCAGTGACTTTTCCACCTGTCATGGTGGGTTAAATGGGGTTGGAGGAGCAGGTCAGGGATCAGGGTCTTAATGCTACCCCCCTAAAGTGGATTTATACAGGGTGGGATATTATTGCCATGAAAATAGGTGCAATTTTTACATAATGCTAGGGGAGTTGGGGGGGGAAGTTTTATTCTAATGAGCTGACGCTTGACGTAGGAGGGGAAAGCAAATCTGAGGGGCTTGCTGAATACCATACATACACCATGTGTTGGCCTAGGTTGATCTAGGCAGCTAAAAACTGGTTTGACCTATTTAACAGTGTGGATTGGTAGACATTCTAAATACCCAAACGTTTGTGCAGAAGAATTGAAAATGTTTATTTTTCATAATATTTGTCATCTTTACCAAAAAAGCCAAAAACCCTGGTGTGACTGCCTAAGCTTGAGTTTGAACTGTAATCTCCAGGTCATAAGACCGTAATGCTAAACTTGGTATATTAAGTTATTAGCACCTCTTACTGCCAACATTATGTCTGGTTGTTGTTGTTCAAAATGACTGCATTATGTAATGTGATACTCAGAGAGATTATCAGTGTTTCCTAATGTTGTGTTGATGGAGGACGGATGCTGTTAGTACTACCTCAGGAGAGGCAATCAAGAAGACTTCCATCTTCTGGACCCTGATTTTTTAATGGTAATCAAGAAACAAAGTTTTTTTTATTATTTAGAAAATGATGATACTAAATTATGGCCTGTAGAAGAAAATCCAATTGAATCTTAAAAAGAAATTTTTAAATTTGGGAAATGTATTTTAGCAAGTAATATTTAATTTCACACCAGTATGCTTTCAATCTACCCTTTATGATTTAAAAAAGAGGGTTGGGCTATTTTTCACAATTCTAATTACTATGTTAAACCATGTTAGCTTTTATTAATCAAGCCTATTCAGTTTACACATAAATATTTAAATATTTAAACAAGTAAATATTTCATTCTTGATATCAGGAACTGAACATGCACATGTGAAAACCACATATTATGTTTTGACTTGGTAACATTCAGAAATTACCTTTCATTAGAAAAATTTTTCTGTCACATGTGTAAATTCAATTTAAATTGTATATTAAAAATAGTATTATAAGCTAAAACACTTGCAATTAATTGAATGTTTTATTAGAATAACAATGTCTAATTGTTTTTATTTATACAGATTGTAAGTTAAACCTATATTACATACCCTGAAATCCTGCTCAAGCAAGTCCCCTTACTCTTTGTGTACTCCCAGAGCAGCAGCTAGAACTTAATGGCAGAGTGTTTCAGATGTTGTGTTTTTGGAATTATGTCATGTTATTAATTGGTACTGGCTCATGTAAATTAAGGAAACGCACAGCAACACTTCACATTACACAAGAAGAAAAACTAGCCAGTAATCCTTACTCATGCATGACCAAATGTGATACCGCCACACTATTTGCTCTTAATGTCACAGTAAATCTGGCACTGCACTTTATGAATCTGGCCTAAAGACCATATTTCTAAGAGCAAATTCACAGATCATTAAATAAATGAAACACTGCATGTCTTTTCTTGCAACACAAGTGCTCACGGGAAGTGAATGATACGCCCACATTTGCATATAGGAGCAGAAGGTGGGGGACATGTAAAGAAAAACGTGTAATGGGCGTAGCAAAATTTTATTTTTCCTTGAGGGCTAGAATGTGAGAGCCACCACAGATTCTCTCTTTCACACCTTCAAACCTACACACATATACAGCTTGACTTGCCACCTAAAAGAGATTTATAAATCGAAGTTGTCATGGCATTACCGGCATACGTTCACATACAAGCGTCTTCACTTGCATACACCCACAAGCTTCTCTAACACTATCTGACTCAAAGTCAGAGTTTTTTGACACCTCATTCTGAATACAATGGAACTTCCCAGAGTGCTCTTTGTCTGAGCTGCTGACTCAGACTGGGCCATGGCACATGTGCCACTTTGATGTTTTGTTAATTCTTAGAAAGTCGCTGCTTCACTTTTAGTCGAATCCTGACTCACCTGGCTCGTTCGACACATGCCCGTACATATACACACATGCAGACACAAAGAAGGAAGCACTGCATTTTCCAATCCCAGTGCAACAGGATATCTACAACAGCTCTTAAGGACAAGTGACATAAACCTATATAAGCATTTGTCATCACTGGTGGCATTAGTGTTAGATCGTTACAACAACCAACTCTGTAGTTTAATGTACATACTCAGCTCCAAAAAAGTCGGACAGTAAGTGACATGATAATGAAAACAGTAATTAGAAGTGATTGTATCAATGTGACAGATATCTGATTTTTCACCATATGAACTTTTTACCCCAGGAATTTATGAGCACTGTTTTTTGTCTATATTTTATTAAATTTTATATTGGAATTTTGTAGCACATTCTGAAAAAGCTGAGATAAGAGAGGTGTGCCTCTGTGTTACATCATTTTTTTCTTTTAACAGCACTAATTATTTCTAACTCTTTTTAATGTCACAAAGGAAAAGATATATTTTTTGGTTTAGAATTATTTATGGAGGTCAGCAGCAGTCATGAAGGGCTTATGTTTATGCTATGTAGTCTTATAAACACCTATAAAAGCCCTACAGCTGTGTTCATAAGACTGCAGAACATAAACATAAGCCTTTCATGATAACTGCAGTAGACTTACATGAATAGGTCTCCCAGCGCTACATTAAGGGCTTATGTTTCTGTTATGTAGTCTTATAAACCCTGCCCTACAGCTGTGTTACAGTACATACAGCACTGTGCAAGGTGCGGTGGGAGTTATGAGGATCCTGTTAGAGCCTGAAGTAAAACTCCATGACAATATGACATTATGCTGTCTCTAAGCTGAAAATAGACACTCAAATGCAAATTCAGAGAAAGGTCAGTCTTCAGCTTTACTATACTCACCATCAGCTTCTTCTGTATGCTTAACTAACAAGAGATGCAGCACTGGTCTGCCTCAAGGTGGCGCTGTAGCAAACTGGTTTACCCACTTCGTCCTTTATTGCCTAGCAACTGTAACTATGCCCAGGATACCACTGAACACACTTTACAATATGCCGTAGCATCTTTGTAAATCAAACAACATGCCCAATTTCCCAGGAGCTTAGTGGAACAAGTAAATTGTTATTTATTTCTCAATCCAAAGATAAAGGAGATGTGCAATATCTCAAATAACGTGTGGAAGACCACAGTACCAAACTATAAAAGAGCATCCCCACCAAAAAAAAAACTTGGCATTTTGTTGCCATTGCAAATTGGCATCGATGTCACTATAACAAATGCGTTAGCTGTAAGCCAACACCGGAACCGCCAAGCCAACATGGGATGCCCTGAATACCAGGGGATATTTGGCACACCGGTACTGTGTGAAAGTCCTAAATACCAGAAAAGAATTTGATTTAAAATCTATTTAACTGGGCAATAAGCTCAAAAAGACACTAATATTACAGCAAACACAAATAACAGATGTCAATGTGCCTAGCCATTTCCAATCCTCTCTTAAATATAGTTGTAGTTAACATCTAGTACCTAGTATGTCTTAAGTAATACTCCCCCAGAAACACATGAACATGCACAACCTGATTAGTCCTGGTAGAGAGTGTTGGAGAGAGGTGCACAGTTTAGAGCCAGTAGACTAGCAGAAGATAAATACTGTAACACAAACTATTTCAGCAGGGGTCTGAACCATGCATGGGTTTATTTCCAAACTCGCCAAAGAACACAGCAGAACACCCACTGCTGATCCCGCCTCACTAAAAACTACACGCAAAATCCACCCGTATTCAGGCCCTTCAACATAAAAGTCCCTATAAAAGTGAGCCTAGCACAGTCGCAGCATGGCAACGCCACAAAACAACCACACAACAAAGCTCAAACTACAATGCAGACAGATTACATACAATACAAACACACCTAGCTCTCATACACGATGGACCCCACACAAGCGCTAATACCAGCAGATGAATACATGTTTAAAGCATGTACACATGTGCAGGTCAGAAGGCAGTTAGACAGACAGGCATATAGACCGTCCAATCATTTAGGCAAGGCAAGGCAAGCTTATTTGTATAGCACCTTTCATACACAAAGGCAATTTTAAGTGCTTTACATAAAAGTGAGAAAATACTAAGACGTAAAAAAAACAAAAAATCATTTAAAAATCACTCAAATATTAATATCGTTAATGATTAAAATAATTAAATAAAATATAAACAAAAGTAAGCATGAAAATGAGGGGAAAAATAGTTGTTTTTTTTTTTTCCTATATTGTCCGTACATTTGATTTATTAATTGCTATCAGGATGTAAAGACTATTTCAAGAAATAAAAAAGTGTATCTAAAACACCCAATTACCTACTTCAGATTTCAAAGACATTCAGTCAGATGTACTGCTGACTTGGGTGAATGCATTGTAGTCATTATAGTTGCTAATTAATAAATAAACTTTAATAGTTAATAGAGTCCAAATAACACTTTACATTAAATTTACTTTATATTGTAAAACTGTATTGTTCTATATCACCATCTCAACTTTGTATATTACCTCCAGGTCCTCATCATTATATCTGACACATTGGAACATGCTGTTCAACCTTGCCTACGGTTCAGGAGTGCCAAGCTGTCAATAGCTTCAGGTGAAATGATGCAACAGTGCTACCGGATGGTAGGTGCCTTCATTTCATGTTGTTCTCCGCCTCTTCTTCTGAATAATGAATTTACTGTAACTACGTCAAACCACAGAATCCTCAGCACTTACAGTGAAAAACACCATCACATGCCATGCACATGTAGCCCTGAATTAGGGGTATCTGAAAAATAATCTGAGCTTGATGCGCATGAAAAACAACTCTAAAAAACAAGAATGAAACGGCGCCACAGCTGTTGTAAGTGGAGCGTTGTATTCAGACAATCAGACAGTGATTCTTTCATCACATTTGACAAATTTGAGAGTGTACACCATATTATATATATATATATCACACACATATACATCCATATATATATGATGATTTGCCATATTATTACATATGCCATATAACATACACTCATTGTCAAAAAAGTAGTTGCACAAATAGCTGCACCCAGAAGGAATCAACCAACAGGAAAGTATGTAGGCTTAACACTGTAAGACATGCAAATGATTCAAGTTTAAAGCTCGGCCTTGCATGTGACGTAAGCAAAGACAGTCCTTATCACTGTATCTCCATGAGTCGTCTGTTAGTGACAGCACCTTTGGCAGACGGCTGCACCACACAGGACTACATGCATGTAGGCTGTTACCACGACTGTCCTTAACACCACATCAACATCACCAACATCACTGCAATGGTGTCGTACTAAACTGTCATTAAGTGAATGGCGGCGGGTCATCTTCAGTGACGAGTCCCCCTTTAGTCTTGGTGGAGACAACCAATGAATTCATGTGTGGAGGCACCGTGGTCAGTGCCAAGACAAAAGGTTTGTTGTCCAGAAGGCCTGGTGTCACTTCACCTCCACCCCTACCGCACCATCTGCTGGAACTGTGTGAGAATATTTAAACTGCATGGGATGGATTATCACGGGACCCCATTAGGAACTTCTACAACTTCATGCCGAGACGCTAGGATGGGTTCGCAAACATGTTGGCTCCATGCTATACTGAGAGATAGACTTCTGTATGTGTAGCTCAGTAAATATTGATCATATCAGTCTAAATTTACCATCATTTATTGTTCCTGGTAACCTTTATCTTCCTTCCCAACAGCATCGAAATCCCACACCTCCTTCTGGGTGCAGCTGTTCTTTGGATGATGAATGTATCTATATATATAGTGTATGTGTGGGTGTTTGTGTGTGTGTGTGTGTGTGTGTGTGTGTCATTCAAAGTTGCTGTTTCACTTTCTGCAGAATTCTGACTCACTTGGCTCCGTACACACATATGCATTTATTTACAGCCAGACAACTATTAAGCCATTTTTTCCATAATTGACAGTATCTATTTAATTTGGCCATGTTTTACATTAAAAAATGTAAATAGTTTACATTTTTGCCATAAAACACATCACTTCACATTAGGTTTTCGATTCTGTAAATTAAGTCAAATTACTCACATTATCATATTCATGTGTGTAGCTTTTTTGCTCAAACTAGAGCTTAAGCTTGTCATGACATTTGACATAAACCTGCATAAGCATTTATTAGGGTGCATAAGTGTTGTCTGTCATAAAGGCTGCTTTTGTCATGTATGTGACATTGATGTTTTTAGCATTGGATTGTGAGGTCAGCATGCTATAACATCTGTAGCTTAGTGTACATCATACTAACATAAGGCTCATAAAGTGGCATAACTTTAAACTTATAAACAGTCAAATGAAAATCATTTCAACTAAAGGTCACTGAACATGCACACTTTGCTCAATCAGTCTGACTAGGCATACGTAAGTTATGTCATATCATCTGCTACAAAGTATGTGTCATTTCACCCCAGGAGGCATTATAACACAACCTGAAATGTCTGAAAAAACAGTCACATGGCATAGAGATTATGTCAACTTCCTATCAAAGAAGGCAAATGCAACCTTTTTAACAAATGATAGCTTATGCAATATTCATAAATATTTATAAGGGCTTATGTCAGCTGTCATGGAGGGCCAATGTAGCTGTCATGCAGTGTTATGAACAGTGCCCTATAGGAAATAATGATTCGTTTGCTATTCAGAAAGCACAGTGTTTGTTACACCTGCATTAGTGGCAAAATAAACTATCAGAATGCTTTTACTAATTTCGATAACTCAGTAACTGAATACAAAAATTGTCATGTCTAGTGACAGTAACCGTGGCTGCTGTTCTACACAACTGTACAATAAAAAAGTGTTGCTGTGAATGACCTAATTCTAAATTATCTGTTGGTTCCAAATGAATACATGAATCACACCAACAGAACATTTTCCCAAAATTATACATATTTCATTAATATTCATTTTTTTTAGCACGATCACTTATTTAAGAGGAAATGTAGATTTTCTATTTGGTGTTGTTTGTGTTATTTAAATGATTAGGAGTCCATCCGTGGGTATCTCCGAAACACTGTCTATGTTTTTGCAGTATTTACTGGCATTGCAGTAGCTGGAAATTCAGACGCCCAGAGAGGCTATAAAGTAGTTTTTTATGTTTTCTGTTTTGGCTAACACCCCACCCTCTCTCTTTAGAGGTCAAATTAATCTTTATTAGTGGTAATACACAACTCTTTCTGGAACTGCGGTCACTGTGTAGAGGGAAGACATAAATTACCAAACATTCATAGAATAATGAGATAATAATATAGGTAGTACAAACAAACAAAGACATCAGAAAGGAGAAGGAAAGGGAGGAAAAGAGGAGAAATAAATAAATACATATTAAATAAATAAAGAAATAAAAACATGTAACCTATGATACGATGTTTGTGTCCTCAAAGATTGTATTAACCTGTGGCTTTTTATAACACCTGCCTAATACATTAGTGTGAGCCATGAGGTAGTTATAATTTCCTGAACTGTTGACTCTTGTGATAAGTTATCTTGAGATCACAAAACTATTAAGTAATGATTTCGAGATAACAGTCCAGAAAACTGTTACTGCCTCATGGGTTCTTTGGACTTCTGTAGGAAACACGCTTTGATTTGAACTCTGTGTTGGAGCGAGGGGGCTACAAGCTGTTTCTCAAATGCAGCAAAGGAAGGCAACATCTCTTGGCTGATGCTACTGTAGACTGTCCCAAGAAACCAGAGCATTCAGCTAGTGTATCCTTTGAGACCTTGAGTCATCCTCAGTGCGAGAGGTAAGAGCCTGTAACGTCAGAGTCTAGGATGAGATTTAATAAAAGGGCGATTTTTACTGAAGCTTTTTAAATATAACATTTACATAAGTAATGCTACTGATGCGTTGGTACTGAACACTCTCAGTAAATAGGTACTACACTATCACTGGCGTGGTACCCTAAAGGCTATATCTTTAGTACTTACAGTTAGGGAATGTATATGTATCATATTGCATAGTACTTTTTTGTGTTTTTAACACTGTGTTGACTCCACACACCCAGACCCATATTATATTATATTATATTATATTATATTATTGTTCTGGCACTAATAGCTACTTTTGCAATTTGACCATAAACCCTTGTTGTTCCTCAGAAGGTACGTTTACTGTATTTGTAGTTGGATAAACTTAATAAAAGATATATTTTACAATAATGAAGCAGGGCATCTCCACCACTGACTGTGACCTTTGAGACTTGAAATTTCACAAAAGAACCCTAATGAACCATATGTATGACAAGTTCATACATCACTTCATCATGTACAGTAAGAACAATTTAAGAATTCTTATTGATTGATTGATTGATATACATGTTTATTAATTAATATATATATATATATATATATATATATATATATATATATATATATATATATATATATATATATTTTTTTTTTTTTTTTTTTTTTTTTTTAATGTTGTCAGGGTTCTATATAATGTCCCTAAAATGAAATATCTCTAGATTGTTTCAACTTGGATATTTTGTTTTATAAAACATGTGGTAATAATCATTGCATTATGTAGAGGTTCCGATGCATTTCTCTCTCTCTCTCTCTCTCTCTCTCTCTCACACACACACACACACACACACACACACACACACACACACACCTTTAGAGACCTTTAGAGAATTATTCACTGAAAGGCTCTTTAGAAAACCAAAGAGGTTCTTCTACGGCTACCCCTGCTGTTTTAGCCACTTATTTTTGTCCATGTTAAATACAACAGTACTACGTCATACAGTGTCCGAAACCACATAATCAATTCCGTATGGAGGATTTTCACTTACAGTTGGTTAAGACCTTCTCATAAACGAGTTCTGTGAAAGTAAAAAAGGGCCATGATAGCTTCTGCTGCGCTTTGTAAAGCAGCTTTTCAACAATGTTAAAAGCCCTGGTCCTCATCACATTTCTGAAAGAGCTTTGGATGTGTTTGTGTTTTATGTTTCCAGCACCGGGGGTGCTCTGAGCAGATGGAAACGGATGATCAAGCAGCTCCCTCACAAGCAAAAATGTAGCTTGTTTTTTTAATCAACAACACATGAGGGGAAACCGGAGCTCAGATATTCAGTGTTAACTGATTCCTAAACCAGACACCTGTAACCTGTGCGAGGTGCTGTCATGGTGCGTTCTGAAAGCCCCGGCTCTGGGTGTGAGGAGAGGAGATTAGTCCGTTTTTTAGAACGGCTAATCTGTTAGCCTGCGTGCGATTAGAGGTGATTCATGGCTCGTGGGCGAGGGCGGGTCCGCCGCTTTGTGGGCTGCCAGACTAGAGCTACTGAGAAGAAAACACAGTTAATTTAGCTCATTAAAAAGGATCGTCAGTCTACAATGGGGCTCTATTATGCAGGCTTAGAGAGAACACATAGCTGAGTCGGAGACCAATACTCATGAAATATGAAATATAGAGACGATGACAGGGTAATTTCAGAGAGTTAGTGAATGACTGTGGGTTACACTCCTGTGCAAGCCCCTGGTCAGAGTCCAGATTAAAACCCTACAGAGAAAATGGTCTTACTTTAAACACAAACTAACTTGGCAATGTTTTTCCACTGCTTAAAGCCACCAGTGCTGACTGGAATAACACTGACTCTTCTTTCTGTGCCTACACGTTTACTTATGGCTTCATCATTCAAAGACATCTGAAACTATCCCATTCTATCCCATACCAAACTATACCATACCATAGTTAATTTGCTATCAATTCACTATTAAAAGTTTGATCATTTAAGATATTTTTACACCTCCTTCTTGTATCTACACTCACTGTCCATTATATCAGCTCCACTGACCATATAGGACACTCTGCAGTTCAAAAGTTACAGACCGTAGTCCATCTGTTTCTCTGTGTACTGTATTACCCTGTTCTTCAATGGTCAGGACCCCCACAGGACCACCACAGAGCAGGTATGATGTGGGTGGTGGATCATTCTCAGCAGTGAATGTAAATGCAGTCAATGCAGTGACACTGGTGTGGTGGTGTGTTAGTGTGTGTGGGGCTGGTGTGAGTGAATCAGACACAGCAATGTTGCTGGAGTGTTTAGACACTGTGTCCACTCACTGTCCACTCTATTAGACACTCCTACCTTGCTGCTCCACCTTGTAGATGTACAGTCAGAGACAATAGCTCATCTGCTGCTCCACAGTGAAGTTGGTCATCATCTAGTCCTTCAGCAGTGAGCACAGGACGCTGCCCCCAGGACAGTGTTGGCTGTTTAGTTTTGGCTGGTGGGCGATTCTAAGTCCAGCAGTGACACTGAGGTGTCCAGCAGCACCGCTGTGTCTGATCCACTCACACCAGCACAACACACACTAACCCCACCACAGAATATCTGATCTTTGGTGGTTCAGTGGGGGGTCCTGACCATTGAAGAACAGGTGAAAAGGGGATTAACAAAGTAAAATACTATGTTATAAATAATGTGTTAAGATATCTGTTTGTTATAATACTGCTCGGCCCTGTGCGCCGAGTCTAAGCTAACTCCTAATGTTGTAAGACTAGTTTTTGTATCAAAAATGGTCCATAAAATGATTGAACTGTAAAACTGGTGCAATATCAGGCTCAGTTCAGCCTTTTCAATATTTGCCACACTCAGTATCAATTTGTTACAGTCTGTATGTAAAGCATTTCAGCATTTTTAAGCATTCTTATTTGCTGAATTGTATTTTGTTTGTTTCTGTGTAATTCCAGCTTGTTTAGTTGCTCCGCCATCACAGCTGCTGACCGGAAAGCTTGCTTAGGGTCAATGACAGCTTCGGAATGTGATATAGGCCTGCTGTCACAATCTACTTCACAATCTGACCAAATATGCTGCTGGTCGAACACGATATTCACTTTCTGCTTTTATATGTGGAAAAGTAAAAGCCTGCTTAGCTGCAGCGTAAACCGAGTCGGTACCTCAAAACTGGTGCTCAGCAGAATGATAGCTATTATGAAAAAAACATTGCTGTTATTTCAAATAACATCATGGATAGATAGCTTCTCAACCAGGCCGTGTGGTTGGAACAAACTGTTTTATAAATATAAGCACTGAATTTTGTTGTTAAGGAAACAAAGTATCATATTTCCAAAAAAAAAAGAAAGTCCTACAGGAGAAGGAAAAGTAAATGTTCCTAAGATTCTATTGTTGCGGCTTATTTGTATGGGTGTGTTTGGCAGCTGGAATATTTAAATTCTATAAAAAACATTTAACACTGAACGCTGACTAACTAATGTGAATTAATACACTAGTTAACATGTAACAGTTACACTGATGTATTAACAATGTCTGCAATGGTTAATTAATGCTAAGTAAATATGTACATTACTTAATAGGTAAACATACAGTTGTTACATGTTTACTTAACCTAAATGAAGTATTGTAACCATTATTAACCTAATAATTCATTTTAGTGGCATACAGTATCTAGATTCCATAGAACTAGGACATCCATAAGCTGAATGAATGAGAGGGGAAGGCTACAATCACAGAGTAACTGGAAACTCTGAATGTGTATTTAACACATGGTTGTGTGTCTCATTACATGCAATACACAACCACTATTGCTCTCATTGGAACTTGATAATGAAAAGATGAAACTGTGAGCATCACATGACTTTCAAGGTCAGTTTCATGGGAACCCCACTTTCAAATGAAGATAATGTTATGGAATTCATAAAAGCTATACCTATATTCTGATGAAGCTTATTCACTTGTTCGACTAGAACAACATAAACTGCCTTTAAAAACAAAACATCTTTGAGACAAATGTAATTAATCTAAAATATACTGTGATTAAATGTGATGGAGAGCCCATGTACTACACAGACTGTATATATATTGACTTATTTAAAAATATGAACTGTTCTGTGCACTGTGTGAGATAGACAGACTAAAAGAAACATCACTTATCAGTATCTTACTTTACTTGCCTTCCTTCTGAAATGTTCTCATTTGGGGAGATGAGGTTTAGCTCTGACAGCACCATATGTGTATTCACAGGTAGGTATAAGTGTGTGTGTGGGTTACAAAGTGGGTGTGTGTGTAGACTGGGATCCAGGCCATACCCTCAAACCACAACCACTCATCCTGCTATCACAGCTGCTGCAGGTTAACGCAATAACAACAAACATTTTAGCCTCAGTGCTGTAACGCACATGCACACACAGACACCAATCAGGACATCATTACTTAGAAAATCACTTGTTATCCTGTTTAAACGGTTTTCAGTAGGTTCTAGGTAGCGTCTATGAGTGAAGTTGTCACAGTATTAGCCCGGCAGTGTTGTAGTGGCTTCACCAGTCTACATCACAACAGCACGCTGGAAAGAGCTATAGAAGTCTATTCATTTCAGAAAGAGGAGAAAATGAATAATAATGTGTCTCAGAATAATGCCATGCCATGTTGAAATAGTAACTTGTTTCTTAAAGTTTGCTCCCTCTTAAATTGATCAAATCTAAATAATAATATACAGATAATAATCCTAATAGAGATAGTAATTGAATAAAGATAAAAATATCCATCAACATTTAACTTGGTTTTTAAAACAATTACCTTATTTTTTAATTGACTTAAAATAACTAATAATATAGCTTTTAATAATATTTAAAACATTGTAACAGCTGATTATTTTGACGTAATTAGCCATTATTATACAAATTTCTTGAATTTCCCTCTGGGATCAATAAAGTATCTATATATCTATCTAATTCCAGTAATAGAATAGTTAAGGTGACTCTTGTGTTTTGAAGCTCGTCAGTTTTATTCCCAGTAGACTGGCCACCAAAAACTCATCTTAGAAAAATAAACAGCTCAAACAGCAGCAGCAGCTGAATAATTTGCATTATGTCAGAATAACATGCCAGAATATGTTTGCACAGTATGTTTGAACGGCATTTAATGTAAGTACAGACCACGTTCTCCATTTTTATCATACCTGTGGCGACAACGAGTTGGGCTGTGGCCAAAATGTACATTAGCTTTTGATTTTCAAGTGACTGCAGGATTCCACACTGGCTTACAACCATGTCCTACTTAAACTTAACTCAGGTCTGTTGTCACATGTCATACATGACATCCATAGCATGCCTATGACATGCCATACCATGACTAGGGCCTTCGAAAGGGTTTTTTCGAAAAAGTTTTTTTTTGTCCAGTGTTATGAAGGAGAGCGTTTGCCCACAAACTGAGAATTCAGAGTTTTTTTTCCAAAAACAATGGCTTGCAGATATTGAATTAAATTGGATCATGCTTTTCTTGCATATTTCCATTTCAAAACAACCCATTGTTGGGTGATAAATCTAATCAGGAGCGAAAACACGGCCGGCTTGCTCCACGGCTATCGGGTTGCTGTGAGAGCACACAAGATGGGAGATTTCTTCTCCTGCACATGATGAGGTCTGCATGTATCACGAACAATTTGTGTTACTACGGAGAGAGATACAGGGAGAAGGAGATGAACAGAAACTGAGAGAGAGAGAGAGAGAGAGAGAGAGAGAGAGAGAGAGAGAGAGAGAGAGAGAGAGAGAGAGAGAGAGAGAGAGAGAGAGAAAGAGAGACAGAGAGAGAGAGAGAGAGAGAGAGAGAGAGAGAGAGAGAGACAGACAGAGAGAGAGAGAGAGAGAAAGAAGAGAGAGAGAGAGAGAGAAACAGAGCGAGAGAGAGAAAGAGAGAGGGAGACAGAGAGAGAGAGGGAGAGGGAGTGAGAGACAGAGAGAGAGAGAGAGAGAGAGAAATGTGGATCAGTGTCACTGTTCTGACTGAAAACAAAAGGCCTGTTCTGAGTTCACTCATACCTGGCGTGGCTCCTACTCTAGCTCGAAAGAACAAAGGGACATTATGCAGGCGGACGAGTAAGATGTACCTGTACCTCACGCCCTCTTTCTCTCTCTCTCTCTCTCTTGCTCTCGATCTCTTAATGCCTTCTCTCTCTTTCTCTCTCGAATGACTCATCAGACAGGTACATGTGTGTATTAGGGACACCTGTCTGGGTCTTGGAATTAAACCAGGAAAAAAACATCTTGAAAAAAAAAAGATATGACTGATAGGCCTGCCAGGAAACATTTATTTATCTAGGCAGTAAAGGAGAAAAGGTTCTAACCAAATTTACATTCAAACTTCAAAACACCAAGAAAGAACCCTATATCTTAAATATGTTCATGGCTAACTATTTAATTACTGAAACAATCAAAACACTACTAACACATTACCAGATGTTTTGGTAGTGATAATTGTAGTCATTTTGATCAGGTCTCAAAACTGATAGACAGCAGCTGAACAGCTGTACACACATAACATCAGATTTTTTCACTAAAACACACAAAAAAGTTCCTTAACTGTAGAAAATATGTGTTTTGTTAGTGACAGTCCTTAATGTTACACACTAATCTTCAGACACTGAAACATATTTACCTAAAAACAATGGAATCTAACCTGGCATGTGGCCATGAGGGACAGAGATACAGTTTTATTTCCTGCTTTAAAATCCAGGGGCGTGGCTAAAATAAGATTCTGACAACAGACTAAAGCTCTTTGTGTTTTGGTAGTGACGTAAAAAAGGTGGGGCAGGATTTTTTTTAAAACTCATGATAAACCTTTCAGTTTCACTTAAAAATCAGGAGCTTACAAATATTGAAAAGCCATTTGAGTAGAGTTTTTAACAAGTGGAAATTTAAAAGTTAAGGTTTTAAACAGCCACATCCCCATAGGAAGTACATTAAAAATATGATTTTCAAAACGTATAAGCTAATTACTATCTTGGTTAATAGTTTGGGTTTAAACAGATCATAAAATAGTACTTGTAAATGTTTGTTTTTTGATTATTTTTTCTTATTGTGTAGTCAGAGTTTGAACTAATTCAGTAGAATTAGTGACAGCGCTCTTGTATTATAAAGGTTTCAGCTTTGATTGTTTGAGTATTAATTATTTGGGCTAAATTGCTACTAGGGTTCTTTAAAAAAAAATACTTTCAGCAAATCTATAATACGCCAGGGTATTACAGTATAACATTTACAGAAGTAAGCTGACGCTCCAGAGGGACTTACAAGGTTATTCGTTTTTTTTTCTTTTTTTTTACAGGTGGACCAGGAGTCTCTCCTAATACTGTCTTTTCCTAGTACAAGGACTCTTATTGGTAGCTCAGCAGCTGCTACCTAGACTGGGATCCTAATCCCCGTCTCCCACATGGGATGGTAGCTTTCTGGTGGGTAGTGGTGTTAACCACTAAACCACACCAACCATAACATGCCTGTAGCCACTTAGAACTCTTTGTTGGTTAGATTCAACATTTTCTATCATTTTTAATATTCCAGTATTTGTACATGAAATTATGTCTGTGAGTGATTTCTGTACGTTAGCAATAAAGAGGTCAGCAATTTGTAACATTTGGTTATGAGCTCATACACACACTTGACCAATCATATCGTGCTGCTTTCTCTGAAACTGATGGCTTATCTCTCTTTGTCTTATAAGGTGACTTAAAACACAGTGGAAAGAAAGGAAATGTCCATAAAACATTATTGCAAGTCAGTTTACACATAAAGAGAGCGATAATATGGCTACAACATTGCTAAATGAGGTTGACTGGCCAGGACATGTTTGATTCTGGTTCTTTAGGTTTTGCACAGGAATTACAAGGCTGACACAATTGAGAATTATTGGAAGTCTACGCTAACTAGCACTGTTAAGTCATGTCATGTGGTTTATGACAATATATGACCTACAATTAGCCTCATAGCTCAGGTGCTACATGTTCATTTGATCTTTGATCATAAATACTACAA
Source organism: Prochilodus magdalenae (assembly GCA_024036415.1). Taxonomy (NCBI): domain Eukaryota; kingdom Metazoa; phylum Chordata; class Actinopteri; order Characiformes; family Prochilodontidae; genus Prochilodus; species Prochilodus magdalenae. The sequence continues at coordinate 397,110 of JAMWET010003524.1, read as the reverse complement.
AACATTCCAATTATTACAGATAAGCACTTATACAATTAACTCTTTAGAAGTTGCAGGCATCATCAAAAACCAGCTTTAAGATAATATTAACATTTGAGATTATTCAAATCTGGTTGAATTTTATTTAAATCTTTTTGTTGTGTGTAAAGTTCTTATATTGTGGAAAACAATAAGATTCATTTCTATGCCATTGCATGACTATGTAAATATGTCATATACATTTAAATTGAACTTAATTTTAATAGCACAGCAAAATGTTAGACCTCTGGTGGTTAACACAGTAAAAGATAAGAAGAACTCGTGTTGTTTCATAACTGTAGTTCAGAAAACTTAAAGACAATTTAGCCTAGACGATTAGCTGAATCAATCACAACATGCCAACTACAAATACTGTGTTATGTGGTTGGAAAATGGTTAAGCTAACACACTGGCAAGCATAAAACACATTTTGCGGAATTAAGATTAATTTGTGTTGGCTATTTATTTTGTGTAGCAGATAAACAACTTGACTTTTCTCAGGTGGGCAAAGACATTTGCAGAGCACTGTAGTTCATTGGACAGTGTGTACTTCATCACATTCATATGTGCACGTCTTAAACATCTGATCTTTCTGCCGTATATGTACATGGGCCTACACACACAGCTGTAAAGCCCAACATGGTGTCAGGTGTGCGGCGTTGCTAACAACGAGCCACTATCTCAAGTAAGCGCCTGTGTGAGTGAGTGAGTCTGAGAGAAGAATGAAAGAAAAGACGAAAGGGGAGAGGCACAGAAAGTTCCAGAGAAATGCTTTTTGTTTCTGAAGGTGGTAGTATGACATTCAACTCACTGATAGAGAGATAAACTTGATGAAAAGAGCAGCAGAGACACATACGCACCTGACAGAAACCCATTCAAGCTGAGTGTGTGTGACAGACAGTCAAAGAGGGAGATTTAGTACATTTCTGAAAAAAAAAAAACAACAACACACTGTTTAAAGTAAAATCTGACCAATATTTGTTCCACCTGGCCCAAATTCAGCCCATTAGCCCATGTAGTCTCTGAGATTTGTTTCTTTTATAGAGGTTTATATGCTAACCCATTAGAACAATGCAAATTGCATGCCTAACTCATCACACACTTGCCTCAAAAAGTGCTTTTATGTGATCTCAAACCCTTGCTTACGTGGTTGCTGACACGGTATGACATACATTATCTACAGAAGCTGACAAAAGTACAAGTAGCTCAAAACTGTAGCAGTAAGTCAGAATAGGCATCTGAAGTTTTGTGTCATGCTGTTGTCAGTGTCATGCTCAGATTATTACTCTAAGCTGAGTCTAACCTGGATGTCTCTATGAGAAAAAATGAATGGGATGTTACTGTTGCAAAAATATGTATGGTGTATTCTATATACATTTCTCCATTTCATGTTCCTAGATCCTCCGAATAATGAACTTGTTATGGAATCAAAATATGATTATCTGTGCTAATAAAAAATATCCACTCCTGCACACTGAAAAGATATTGCATGAATCAATGTCTACTATTAAATGTAATACTTTATTACATAATATTATAATTTATTACATAATAAGCTCAGCTACTCTAGACATACATTACTAACAGTGTTTTTAAAGTTGTTTTTGTTTACCTGCCAGTCTTACAATATCAGGGCAGTCTGCAGTAGCGATAGCTGGAACATATGTCTATGGAACTATACATCACAAAGCACTGACCAACAGACACAAACAGAGAAACCCATCAACAGAACCAATCAAAATTTCCATTCTAGGAGGCGGGGCATTTCCCAATGAGTTTTCATGAGTTTTCAATAAGAGGAGCTGAAATTCACTAATCCAGTAAAAGTAAATTCTTTCTTCTTGCTACCCTATAATGCGGGCACTATCACACCTTGTTTAGTGAGGAACTGACTTCCGGTTCGGCCTATTTTGAGGTGCAGAAACTCTACATGTATTCAGGTTCCCAGCTGAACCGTTTAGCGGTTACCCCTTATTCAGTTGGCTGCTTTACGATAGTACACACTCAACAAGAAATATCAACACCAGAGGCTGATTTTCTCACTGCACACCAGTGCTGTACTGACCACATATTCCGCCTTTATTGAGACTGTATTCTTTACAGTCGTACACCTCCTGCAGCATAAGCTGTGGTTATTAAGGGCTAGACAAGCAATAACAAAATATCAAAAATATTTTTTACACTTTTGGAACATGGATCACAGAACATATTTTTTTCCCAAGCATCAGCGACCTGATTGGTCACATTCAAATCGGTAAACCATTCATAAAGAAGCAGGTATGAAGTGATGTTGGTTAAAGCTTTGCTTTCTGATGGATATACACAATAATATATATCCCGTGTAAGTATTTATATTTTCTTGGTGGCAAATGTGAAAGGCTGGCCTAAAAAAACTCTGAAAGTTTTCTGATTAACAAACAAAACACCTTCCTGTGTAATTTGGTCCACTTTAGCTGCTGCGGAGTGAAACCAATTGAACCAAATGACAAAAACTGGTTTATAAGCGTGTTATTAGCATATCTGGAATGGTAGATTTAGTGATTTAGTGACTCAGTCAGTGGCCTAATGACATTTTGTCACTCTGACAGCCATGTTGCGCCACCTGGTTCATACACATGCTATCCTGATCACCTGGAGGCTGGAGTTGTTATTATTTCATACCTGAAATTAAAAAGGTTTTAAATTCATTTTTGAAGAAGACTATACTCAGCGCTCCATTCTAAAACTTGTTAACATTACACATTCTTTTAATAAGTCTAACCATACAGTTAATACTGATTGCAGGATTCTATTGCTGAATAATGTAACAGAACAACGTAAGAATCATTTACCTTTCCTTACACCAGCCACCAATTTATCATTCTTTATTTTGTTAAATTTGTCAGATTAAGCAGGACTGTACAGTTCTTGCATTTTATGATTAAAATCATGCTGTAAAAAGTTTAATATGCTTGAATTTAATGTGTTTGTATTGTTATGCTGAAGGTTTGCTAAAACTTCAATCAGTTGTCCACAGCCCCAACCTTCGTTTACTCAACTAAGAATAACATGGTTGAATCTAGTTAGTGACCTATGTCGGCAGGTTCTATACTGCCAAAAATCAGAAGACAGGAAAAGTAGTTCACCTACTTAACTGTTAGACGCTGAGTATCTGGAATCATGACTAATGCACCTTTAATACAAGTAGCAGACAGAAATGTCAGTGTGGATATGTGCGGACATACCTAGCAATATCTCCTGTGTTGAAGTAACAGCTACAGTCATCATTTAATTAGCTGGACACATGCACAGAGTAAGAGATGATTCAACACTGGATTTTGCTGTGTACAGCAGAGAATGTGTGTGCGTGCATGTCTGACAGACAGGACAGACTCTGCTAAACCTGATTTTTTAAGGACCCATATCCTGCTTCCGTGTTGCTCTGCTGTGTCTGATCCACTCACACCAGCACAACACAGACTAACGCACCACCACGTCAGTGTTACTGCAGTGCTGAGAATGATCCACCACCCACATCATGTCTGCTCTGTGGTGGTCCTGTGGGGGTCCTGACCATTGAAGAACAGGGTAATAAAGTATACAGAGAAACAGATGGACTACAGTCTGTACCTGTAGAACTACAGGGTGTCCTATATGGAAAGAGGAGCTAATAAAATGGACAAGAAGTGTAGAGGTGGTCTTGGTGTTGGGGATGATCAGTATTTATAAGGGCTACGTTTACACAGCGGGGAAAAGTGGCCCAAATCTGATCTTTCTTGTCGTATGTAACACAGCTGTGTTAGCTGTGTGGTAGTTTAAATGGCAAAAACTTTAGAATTTTAGAGTCTGATTTGCTGCACTTTTATGTGGTACTGAAATCCAATACATAACAAATATGGGCCCATGTGACTCAGTCTAAACAGCCTGATCGGAATTTATACTATTTTAATGTCAATCCAGCTCGACATTCATCATAACTTCATGCTGCCGAGACCTCAAACACATTCAGGCTGAACTTTCGGAACACAGAACTTCTCAGCAGTTTTGTGTTCAAACAGATTTTGTAAGAGATGGCTAATCGCGATGCGAACAAGGCTGCAGCATCAAAGAAACAAAGTCTAAAAGCAAAGTGTAAAGAAACCAAGAACACAACCCAAAGAAGTGACTGCAGCCGATTAGCATCCCCTTTCTAAAGAGAGTTTGAACATGTTTTCACTGGAAAGCTGACCTGTCAGTCCCTGGAACTTGATCGCTCTCGTGATACTGTCAAAGATGACACTGAAAACAGGAATCAGGAATGGACCTGCTCCTGTCATGATTATTTACTTCTGGATGAGCATGTGTTCTCTTGCACATGCAGGTCAGTTTAGAAACGTGATCTGTTCAGACTGATGTTGGATATAGGGCACATTTAAACGACTGTTCGAACAGCTTGACAGGAAAGTCAGAACTGGTGATAAAATTCCCTTTAGGTAAAATATGACTTGTGTGAGGCAGAACATGTCCAGTACATTACACTACACGTCTATTGGTCATGACCTCTAAAGGTTCACAGACGAGTGGGAGAGGCTGAGAAAATGCTTTGTCATATCCGTGAGAGATGTTATTCGGTGAGCACCTCTCATCCCTTTATGACTGGACTTAACATCGTGTTTTGTTTCTGTTCTGCTGTGGTGGAAATGAGTGTTTGGTGGTGTTAAACTGAAGTACACAATGTATCAGTCATTCCAAACCTGGTCCTAGATGACCCTCTGCTCTGCACATTTTTATGCCTTCCTGCTAAAACACATTCTCTTTAGGAAGGCTGGAAGGAACCATCGATCAAAACGCATGATTTTTATGTTGGCAAGGTTATGTTTGTTATGTTTTCTCGTTTGCACACATATTGTAATAAAAAACAGTTGCATTAATAGCTGCAACCAGAAGGAATTAACCAATAGAAATTAAACTTAGTGGGTTAGACATTGTGAGACATGCAAATGATTCCAGATTCACACTCAACAGTGCACGTGAGAGTGAAGCAAGGACAGGCCTTATCACTGGACCTGACTTACCCGACAGAGAGGGGGAAATGAGCCCAGGTGTCTTACTACATGATGTCCAAATTTAAATATTATGCCACAGAGCAGGAGTTGTTATAGCTATTTGATAGTACACTGCAGAAAAAATGTATATTTAAAAAAGCAACCAACATGACAACGATAAAGTTTAATAAACTTGAAACTTTAGGGTTTAGCTTTTTAAAGCACATTTTAGGTTAAAACACTAATATCCTTTTGTATAAGTTTTGTTAGATTCATTACATGACGGGGGGATCATACAGGGAAAAGACTGTTCAAAATTTCTCCATAATCAAAGGGTAAGATGTAAACAAAACCATTAAGTGCAAAATGCTCCCTTTCTAGAGCTGTCTATCCAATCATAATTTTCATTGGTGATGGAAAACAGATGTTTGAAGAGTTTAGTGCCTCTATAGGCAACTTCAAACAAAGTCATTCCATTAAATTCTATAAATGTTCTGGCTGATGCCTGAGACCAAGTTTTACATTAGTTCTGAGAGCTCTTTTCCTTTCAACACAATTTTTAAATCCATTTACTGGGTTGAGGTACATTCACTAAGAAGTAATGTAACTAAGGTACAATGGTATTTCACCCCCCAAAACATATGGTTTCACATTTAGACTATTTTACCTGTATTACATAGACAAACACATTACTCTCGTGGCTTTCACTGGTAAGTTTGAAAAGTAAATGCGTTGGGATAGTGTGATGCCTGTAAAAAAATCTGAGTTGGTCAGTTTCTCAACAGCGCACCATTGTAATCTATCAAGAGTGGATAGCACTCTCCCCTCACCACAAATAGTGCCTGGGGTTGTGTAGGGTTTGCGTGTTCTCCCTGTGCCTGTGTGGGTTTCCTCTGGGTGCTACAGTTTCCTCTCACAGTCCATAAACATGCTGAATGCATAAACATAAACTTAAGATGCCAATTTTGCCCCTCGGGTGTGAATGAATAAGTGAATGTGTATGTAAGTCTGTGTGTCTGCCCTGCATGGACTGGCAGCCTGTCCAGGGTGGTTCCTGTCTTCTGCACAATGAGAACTGGCACAGGCTCCAGCAGTCCCTGCAACCCAGAAGGATAAGCGGCTTAGAAAATAAATAAAAAAGTGTTAAATAGGATTTTTGCCAGCACCCTGCAAAGCTTGTCCAACCTCACAAAGTTGCTAGAAAATAGGAGGACACCTATTAAAATGGCCCTCTCAGATGCCATAGTTGCAACACTTGGATAACACAACAGTGTGTTAAACACAGTATACCTATAAACTTATGAGATCTGTATTAAATCTTATGGCCGAATGCAGCTCAATTGTGAACAGAGCACTCATAGGTAAATTTGCTTATTAGCTGGATCAAGTGTGTTAGGCTTTGTTTAGACTGCCTGCTCAAATCCTTTGTGCTTTGAGTCACTTGCAATGCAACAAACAATGACAAAGTCAAATCCAGTGATGGAAGTGCTGGGATTTGCGACTGAGCTGTTACCACAGCATTGTCTGGACACACAGATCTGGTCACCTACGAATAACAGTTGTCTCAACGTGGTGTGTCTGAACATAGCCTTAGATCAGGAAAAACACCAAACAATTCTGGACTGATGGAGGATGCAGCTGAGTAGATGTGTTAGTACTGGAAGCCTATCAGGGAACCGGCCAAAAGAAGAACTTAGGCTGTTTCCGCATGCCAGTAGTATGTTTGAAAGGAGGGAACGGTATAGAATGGGGCAAAACTCAAAAGATTAAGATCAACGTCCCAACGCCAGGCCGTTTACACAAGCCGCAGGCTCCTAAACAAAGGCGCAGTCTTCGGAGCTGTAAATCCTACGGCCTGTCCCGTGATCATAGCAAGAAAAAGTGATTCTTGGCAGGAGCGACCCGACATGAAAGATGAAACGAAGGAATGGAGAAGAGAAAGAGAGCAGAAAACAACAAGCATTGAGGGAGAGAGGGAAAGCAGGCGAGAGGGAGAAAGAGAGACAGAATTTGATCGTGGGAAAGCCCACCTAACATCTCTAACATGACAAGTGTAAAATCCGTTCCAATTCCTCTGGTGACTGTAGACTCTAAACACAGCTCTGGACTGGGATTCACGTTTTTAATGGATTCTGCCTCTCTCTCTCTCTCTCTCTCTCTCTCTCTCTCTATAACTCTCTCTCGTCTCTGGGCTCTGAACGAAAAAGTGAGCGAACGAAAGAGAGGGACAAACTGAGTGAAAATTCTTGGATTCACGTTGTATAGTCTTATGAAGATGAAATATGTTGTTATATGCAGTCTGCAGGGTTGGGAGGGGTGCTTTAAAAATGTATTCAGTTACAGATTACTGATTAGTACTAATAGTAACCTAATCCAAAGAATTATTATATTAAAGTAATGTAGTCTGATTACCTTCCATTACTTTTGATCAAGAAAGACTTTTCATCAGGAATATATCATTCTTTCCATTTTGATTGATGAAACACAATCATAGATTACACGTGGTGTATTGTTTGCTCTTAATGTGTGCCATTTGTGCTTCCATTTTAAAAAAGATACTTCCATCTGATAGAATGATGAGGATAGTGAAAGAAAAATGTCATGGTGTGACTAAAAGTGTAGAACTGTCCAGTTTATTGAACTGGTTTGTTAAAATTCTGTATTTTTCTGTAGGATTTAACATACTGGGATTGACGTACCCTGAGCTAAAAACAGAGAAAGGGTTTAGTAGCAAGTTAGCAGTGTAGCCTAACAAGAGAGTCTGGGAAAACATAACAAAGGGAGCAGACAAAGTTATAAACCAGAAGACCGTCAAACAGAGGGATAAGCAGAAAGGGGTAAATCAGAAATCTAACTGGGTCAAGATCAGAATAGCAGAGAGGAATCACAGGGACAGAACACTCAGTCACAGAGCGGCAATACTTCACAACATGTGTGTATGTGAACCAGGGGCTTATAAACTAACTGACTAAATGAGGGAGAGGTGTGTGTAATCAGTACTCTGCAAATGACAAACGGATAAACGGAATGTGATTGGGCGATGACAGGCATGTGACTATGATGTGGTAGAATGCTGGGAGATGGAGTTCAGGAGATTAGAGAAAAAGGGAAAACCTGGCAGCGTGACACTTTTGAAACTAAAAGACCAATCGAGACCCTCCTACCCATTTAAAAGGCATTAAATATAGATGAAAACTAAATCAGAACTGGTTGGCTTCAGTAGATACAACAATAATCCATTATTTAAAGTATACTGAAGAAAGAAATCACATATGTGAAAGTGAAACTAACTCAACCGCTAATGGTGCCTTAGGTAAAACCAGACCAAACCCCTGATTCAGACCTTCAGGAAAACACTGCAGGTCTCAGTTCAGTCAGTAAAAATAAATAGAATAGAATAGAATAGAATTCAACTTTATTGTCATTGCACATGTCGCAAGTACAGAGCAACGAAATGTAGTTTGCATCCATCCAGAAGTGCTTAGTAAATATAAATATATATATATGTAATAAAAATGTGAAATGTACAGTAGAAACAGGTGTTAATTTACAGACTATGGTCAGGTTATAAATATGAAGGGGTAAATGTACAGTAGGTACAGGTATTAATGTACAGACTATGAACAGGTTATAAATAAGACTATGAACAGGTTATAAATAAGACTATGAACAGGTTATAAATATGAAAGGGTAAATGTACAGTAGATACAGACTATGAACAGGTTATAAATATGAGGCGTATGAACAGAGTAAATAAATACTATAAGTATGTACTTATAAACAGAGTAGGCTATTGTACAGTATATACATTAATGTACAGTGTATACAACAGATGAAAGCACCGGTATGTGTTGTGTAAGTCCGTGTTATTGGTGTGTGTATGTGTTGTGTAAGTCCGTGTTATTGGTGTGTGTTGTATGTCAGGAGGCAGAGTTCAGGAGCGAGACCGCTGTGGGAAAGAAGCTGTTGCGGTACCTAGTGGTCCTAGTCCGTAGGCTCCTGTAGCGCCTCCCAGAGGGCAGGAGGGTGAAAAGTGTGTGTGCGGGGTGGCTGGATTCTTTGATGATTTTTCCAGCCCTTTTCAGACACCTCTTCCTGTAGATATCCTCTATGGCAGGAAGTGGTGTTCCAGTGATGCGCTGGGCAGCTTTCACCACCCTCTGCAGCGCCTTCCGGTCTGTGGCAGAGCAGCACCCGTACCATGCTGTAATGCAGTTGGTCAAGATGCTCTCGATGGTGCAGCGATAGAAGTTCACCAGGATGTCTGAGGACAGTTGGTTCCTCCTCAGAGTCCTCAAAAAGAAGAGACGCTGGTGAGCCTTCTTGACCAGCTTGGAGCAGCTGGTGGTCCAGGTGAGATCCTCAGAGATGTGGACGCCCAGGAACTTGAAGCTGTTCACACGCTCCACTGCTGTCCCTTTGATGTGGAGGGGTGGATGTGAGTCAGCGTTCCTTCTGAAGTCCACGATTATCTCCTTGGTTTTCTCAGCGTTGAGCAGAAGGTTATTCGTGTCGCACCACTCAGCCAGGCGATCCACCTCCTCCCTATAGGCGGCCTCATCGCTGTCTTTAATGAGGCCAATCACCGTGGTGTCATCCGCAAACTTAATAATGATGTTGGAGTCATTGACAGGTTTGCAGTCATGGGTGAAGAGGGAGAAGAGGAAGGGGCTTATTACACAGCCTTGTGGTACACCGGTGTTAATGGTGATGGTGGATGAACAGTGGTTATCCATCCGGACATGTTGGGGTCGGTTGGTTAGGAAGTCCAGTAACCAGTTGCACATGTGGGAACTGATGCCCAAGTCTGTAAGTTTTGTGATGAGTTGCGAGGGGATAACTGTGTTGAACGCTGAACTGAAGTCTATGAACAGCATCCTGACGGAGGTGTTTTTATTGTCCAGGTGTGAGAGGACAGAGTGGAGTGCTATGGAGACTGCATCTTCTGTGCTCCTATTCTGGCAGTATGCAAATTGGTGGGGGTCCAGGGTGGGAGGGAGACAAGATTTCAGGTGTGCTAGTACCAGCCGCTCAAAGCACTTTGTAATGATGGGGGTGAGGGCTACTGGGCGGTAGTCGTTCAGTCTTGATGGATTGGTGTTTTTGGGTATTGGTATGATGGAGGTGGTTTTGAAGCAGCTCGGTACCACAGCACAGGCCAAGGATAGGTTGAATATGTCCGTCAGCACTCCTGCCAGCTCTGCAGAACACGCTCTGAGAACACGTCCAGGAATCCCATCAGGACCCGCGGCCTTGTGTATTTTAATCCTGCTTAGTACCGCTCCTACCTCAGTGGGAGAGAGAGTCAGTGACTGATGTTCTGCAGACACATCTGCCCTGGTTGCCGTTGTTGGGTTCCCTCTCTCAAAACGAGCGTAGAAATTGTTTAGTTCGTTGAGAAAGGAGACATCAGAGGAGGCGAGGGAGGGGTTGATGGCCCTGTAGTCTGTAATGATTTGGAGTCCTTGCCACATACGTCGGGGGTTGGAGTTGGAGAAGTATAAATGCTTGATGTTAAAATTTCCACACAGCTGCTGGGGTGGGGAATTCTTTAAAAAATCTGCCATCTGGACCCCCAACTGAGTTTTTATGTATGTGGTTTTGCTGTAATCTTGCAGGTAAACAACCTGTTTTTATAATGTACTTTTAATCCGATTACTGTAGTTTCTGTGGTAACTGCAACTGAATGCAGCTACCTTTTTTTATTCTGATTAAGTTACATGTTAAATATCAATACTGTGTAACAATCTGTTATTTTTATTTACCTTTGGATAAATGGACCAGTGAAAACAGTTTTATGTTTGTGTATGTTATTAAAAACAATCATATCCTATTTTTACATGAACATTTCTATTAGTCATTAAAATTCAACATAATTTTTGTCAAGGAGGGTGTGTTTTATGTAAATTATATGTAAATTAGATGTTGGTAGGCTGGCTCTGGATTTTACACTTTGAATCACATTCAGTTGCTCTGCTTCCTTTCATATTGTATGACAGTATACCGAATTAGACAAATTAGTTGGACAGAAAAAGGGTCAAATTCTTCCATTTTTGTTCTTCAGCTAATCAAGCTCTCACATTGGTTAGGCCTTCAGGAGCTGCTTTGAAGGCCTTACGTATCAGATTCATGACCAACATATTTAGGTAGTTCAAGTGGAATGAGTCAATAACCCTGTGGTTTTAATGGGTGGGGCTAATTTTATAAAACTAGGCCCTCTGGAAATTCTAAAGATCACTGCCAGATGTTAGAAATTAAAATGTACATCAACTCTGTCGCTCTATTAAAACATACAAGGTAAAATATCTGTTAATGTATTTCAGAAGTATCAAACAAAACATGGAATGACTTTTACCATCTTAGTAAGTTTGAGATTAAAAGTCCATGTGAAATGCTGTTAGTGCTAACATGCTACTAGAATCCCAGGGGGGACCATTTGTGACATAATTTTGACATTTATGACCCCGAAAATGTTAACAATAATTTTACATACTACATCAAACTTTATTTAAACAAAAAAAGCAACAACAACAATAAAAAACAACGAGTGATCAAAACATAGTTTTCCATGATCTGGTTTCTTTAAAAGTTAGGAATGCTTATTCCTTCTCCTGTAAAATAACCTCTTGGGAGATACAAGGTTTTGTTATGACAGCAATGATACATTGTAATATATTTTGAATTTATTACTTTTTGTGTGGTGTAATTGCTTTCTCTCGCTGAAAGAGTGCAGGGAGAGAGAGCGTGAGGCTAGAGTTTCTTTTCTTTGGACATTGTACCTTTCTGCACTTATCCAAGTTCCCTCTTCCCTCATCGTTATTGTAGGTCTTATCTGCAATAATTGGTCTCATTAGTGGAGTGACCGGACCACTGGACCCGTTGGTGTGTGTGTGTGAGGCTGATGTCAGACTCACTCAGTGCAGTGAGAGTTGCGTTGTGGGAGTTTTGAGACGCGGGCCGATTACTGCTGCTTTGTTTTGGCCCGGCTGCAGCATTTTTGGAGGTTAGCATTCTATTCCCTCCTGAGAGCTCCTACAACACACACACACTCAGTGTTTTAATACATAGTCGGAACACGGAGCCCTACATACTGCCTGTTATGCATATATTATATATTGTTGTTATTACATTACAATGTTGTGTTTTTTTGACACTGAAAAGACAAGCTGCTATTTGCCCCGTATGAACATTTCTTAATGAATGAGGCAATAAAAAAATTCATTACATTAGTGTACAATAAAGTTAACTTTATTTTCTCCTGTAAAGTTAGTGTTCTTGTAAAGATGAGGTTTTCTTATGACAGCAACAATGTTTCAGTACCTGAACCTACCTAACCTTAATAGTAAGTCTACCCTTAAAGTTGAATTCCATTTATTTCTTAACATTTCTACTTGATTCAGTCTTTTTAAAAGTAAGCAAAGTCATTTAGAGAAATTTAGTGGGAAATGGCGTATTCTAGAGAAACTTACAGACTGATTTTCTTTACAGTGAAGGTGATTGGAACCAAGCTGCACAATGCCAACAACACAAATATAGCCTTTTTATTTACTATGAAAACAAGCAGTGAACATGCATGTTATAAATACAGTCAATACAGCAGTTCATCTAAAAACAATGTTGTATTTTGGGGCCTTTTTTGCCTTATAGCCTATACCTCTAAAGGCTGCATGTGTCCTTAAAGGCTAAATTCTGATCTGAAATGTATTGTAAAATAAAATCTCATGCAACAATTTCTGGTAACAGCTTTAAAAGAGGTAGCATTTACAGGCTCTTCATACTCCTGGCTCCTATCACCACCACTGTGAACAATTCGTACATAATACGTACATCTGAAGGACTCTGTTTACACTGTACTAATCGAATAAAGCAGATATTTTTGAAAACGGTGGAAATTCTCCTTTAACTTTTAACTTTTGGGAAATAAAGGAATATTTTTCTTTCTACATTTCGTAGGGCCTTACATTTCAAGCCTTGTTTCTCCCGCCAATGCACAAAAACAAACACAAACGCTTACACACACACATATGTTCAGAGGCTTACTGTGCTGGTAGTCACTAGAGAAATGCTGAGAACTCATGTAGCTCTAGTGCAGCACAGCTTTAACTGTCTTAGCTGACAAATGGCAAAACACGCATGGACACACACATGCACATTAATGATGCTGGCCCCTCCGGTATCCTAAACGCATTCGAGCGCATATGGACGATGACAGAAACTCCGCTTAGCAACAGCTCGTTATATTTATATATGTATATCCAGTCCACAACAGGCAAGCATGGATACTAGCATTCACACCATACAACGTACCAAACAAACACACATGTAGCCACACAAGTGCACATGTACACTAATAAGGGCGGATGTATCATGTAGAGGAGCGATATGCAATATATCATTTTCATAAGGGCAAGAAAAATAAATAGTACCTGTTATATACAGCAGTGTATGGAGTTATATGAGTATTGATGTTTATTTAAAAGTCCATCCATCATGCTGGCCCAGTGGAGCTGGCCTGGGCCTTTGGGCCAACACTAGCTCATATATACTCTCCTTCAACAAACACTAACTCATCATCTTAGCAAGCCAGACAGCTCAAGTTTAATGGAAAGTAATTTAACCTTTGAGACGAATCTATACATCTACATCTATATATAAACCATCCATTATCTATATTAGCAAGGAATTAACACTACGACTTCCCAGTGAGGCCAAACAGAACAGCCCTAAAACACTTGTACAGTTTTAACAAATGGATTTGGCAAAACAGTTTATGCATTTATTAGTTTGTTACTCAGCAGTTGCATGAAGAACAGTACAAACTCTAAACTTTCTCACTTATTGTTATTCTTAAGTCACAGGAGTGAGGAAGAGAAGCGGGGGCCATCCAGCACCACATGGGTGGAGAAAGCTGTCCAGATCTAGCAAATCTAGACACTACTTTTTATATTTCACAGTATGTGAAAAGACCAGCTGTCATTAGAGCTGTGTAAACTTGAAATGATGAATGGATCAAATGGAATAGTCCAAAATGACGTGGAATAAAATCACATTACATTAACATAACCCTAAACTTACAATCAACTCGATGATTTTTGGTCTCCTCTAAAATTGCAGTATTGAAGATATATGGGTTTTTCTTTGACAGCAATTGCATATTTGTATGTGTGTCTGTTCATGTTTGTGGAGGACATGATGAAGTATTGTGTACATGATGAAGTATTGAGATCATGGTGAGGAGTGGTGCCCACTGAGGTCTGCCAGGGTGAGTTAAGGACACACAAAACCCACCCACCCACCAACACACACACACAGATACATATCGCCTAAACACGCTGCATCAGCTTCCTGAACACTGAAGAGAACAGCAGAAACTGAGAGGGAGGAAGAGTGGGAGAAAGAAAAGGTTGAGAGAGAGAGTAGAGAGAAAGAGTGAAGAAGAAAGACATTGTAAGAAGAGATTGAGAAACTGAAGGTAGAATGAGAAAAAATATATAAAGAGGCAGGGAGAATAAGAGAGAGGAGAGAAAGAGAGAGGGGGAAGAATGAGTAAATGTAGAGAGAGAGAGAGCAAAGATGGAAAGAGCATGAATAAGTGAGGAGAGAGAAAGAATGAGTGAATAGACAGAGAGAGAGACATGAATAGAGAGAATGATTAAAGTGAAAGAGAGAATGAGAAAAACTAAGGAAGAGAGGAGAAGAAGAAAGAGTAAATAAGTGAGGAGAGGGAGAAAGAGAATAAAGAGAAGAGTGAGAGAGAGAAAGAGAGAGAGAGTGTAAAAGGTATAGAGAGAAAAAAGACAGAAGCGAGACTGCATCATCACACAACAGTTTGCTTTTAGAGTGAAAGAGACTTGGAAAGTGAGAAGAGAGAGAAGGAGTGAGTGAGAATACAGAAATAAGGAGAGAGATGATAGAGAAAGGTGGAGAGAGAATGAGTGAGTAAAGAGAGAGAGAAAGAGAAGGCTTGAGTAAGAGAGAAGAGACAGAGAAAATGAATGAATGAGTGAGGAGAAAGAGAAAGAGAGAGAGAAAGAAGAGGGTTAAAGAATGAGTGAGTGAGTTAGTGAGTGAGGAAAAAGAAAGAAAGTAACAACAGTTGTTAAGAGAGACTTAGTGAGTGAGAGAGAAGAGAGAGAGAAAATGAATGAATGAATGAGTGAGGAGAGAGAAAGAGAGAGAGAGAGAAAAAAGGAGGGATAAAGAATGAGTTAGTAAATGAGTGAGTGACTAAGTAAGTGAGTGACTGAGTGAGAGAGAAGGGACATGGGAAAAGAAAGAGTGAGTGGGTAAGAAAAGAGAAACGGAGAGAGTAGAGAGAGAATGGATGATTAAAGAAAGAAAGAAACTGAGAATGGATGAGTGAGTGAGAAAAAGAGAGAGAGAGATAGATATTACATAATCACACAGCAAAATTTGCATTGTGTCGTTTGGATCTGGAGAGAGAGTGAGTGAAAGAAAGACTTAGTGAGTAAGAAGAAAGAGAGAGAGAGTGAGTGAGTGAGTGAGAAAAAAGACAGAAAGAGTGAAAGAGAGCAAGACTGCATGATCACACAACATATTATTTTGCATTAAGTTTGTTTGCTCTCTGAGTCTCTTTGTGGCGAAGCGTTCTGACAGTGAGGGATGTTGGATTACAGGAGTTTTCTTTCTAAGCCATTATAAATCTGAAGGAAAATAAGACATGGCACAGCGCTGCCAGCCAGAGCCCAAACCCATCATCAATTACACACACACACACTCTCACACACACAATGTCGGGCCTGAGTGGGTGCAGACTGATAGGATAATGAAGTTCCCACACAGAGACACAACACGAGGTACACACACGCATATAGAAATATCTCTCTTTCTCCATCTTTGTTAGTCTGATCTCTCATCATCTGCTTAAGCTGTTATGATGGATGGACCTTATAGGCTATGATTTTTTATTGGAATAGTTAAAAGGACATTCCATCATCCTTTCAGGATTCACAGTGTGCCCAACTGAGCTGTGTATTTTTAACCAAACTTTCCAAACGGGTAAGCCCACCTCTAACTGTGGACTTGCACAATATGTTACTGTTCATGTTCACCTAAATAATGTATGTGATCTGCACTACTTTATGGGCCTGTTTAGAGAGGCTTTCCTTTAAAAGGGGACCTGTAACGCTTTTCCAGTAGGTATGCAGATTTTCATGCATGTAAACAGCCGGTAAACTCATAAAGCTTTAAGTGCACGCTAGGGGGAGAAACTTTCTCTCACAGAAAGGTGCTGCCTGAAACACCTCACGGAATTCCAGTCCTTTTTCTGTTGCAAGGTGACATCATCACGTAAATGCCTTATTTGCCTGTGATGCCATAGCCGAACCACTTTTGAGTGATATCTCAGTGGGGGTGCCATTTAGTACTTAGTCTTACTCTTAAACATAAACTTGATTTTGTATGACTGTTCGACACTGAATATAAGAAAACAAGCTTTTTCAGAAATATAGTAACCCATCTCAGGACCAATATGCCATATATGGAAAGGGTTTCTTGGCTGACATTGCTTTAAATGAGTGTTGAAGTTGAGTTATAAAGTTGACATTTCCATAACATGTCCATCAGGGAATATGACAATATCACTGAAAACTAGAATAGTGCACATCCTGTAGACAATGCAGAGTGACACGCTTATTGCTATCTGATAGCTTGTTGCGAAAAATGAATGGGGGTCTATGAGAGGAACAAACATGACACATGCAGGAGTACGGGTCAGCATGTTTTGTTAGATAGAGTTTAGAGATCTGCCCTGAGTGAGTACATGCAGTTTGGTGGCTGTAGGTTAAAGGAATTGGGTTTGAGTGGGGCTTAAAATAAGTGTGACTATGGGAGAAACGAGTGACAGTGTGAAAAAACCACAAACAGGAGAGTGCCGGTTGGAACAACATTGTATTTCTGCTTGGGGGTCTGTCCTGAGATGAGAAAGGCTGTCTACAGTACAGTAGATGGGTGTGTACTTTACTACCCCTAAGAAGAAGAAGAAGAAGAAGAAGAAGAAGAAGAAGAAAATATACCATCAGATGGCAATAGTGTTGCGCATTGCGGAATCACTAATAAAAAAAAGCATCCTATGATCTTAAGGACATTCAGATAATATAGTTGAATGAATTATGCATTATTATGATTCGTTCACAAGACAAAGTGCATTTATAGTGGGCTGAGATACAAAGCTTTGCAGGTATACTTGCACATGGTCACTGTCCAATGGAAAACAAGTATCTTCAAAATGGCAACTTTACAGGAGAGGGCAAAAACCTTATTTAACTTTAATGTAAGCCAATGGAACCAGATTTTTTTTTCCAAGCAGTTTTGGAACATTTCTGTTGGTTCATTCAACATTAAATTTCACACAGTGTAAACAGCAGCAGCTGTGATCAAATGATACAAAAAAGTAAAATAGACAAAAGTGGAGGTAGAGTTTTTTTTGGACAGCGGCTAGATGTAATATCAGTAAGACCCAAATGGCACCCCAATTGTAAATCACCTTCTTACTTTACTAAAGTGATTTTCAAGCAGTTTTTAAGCAGCCATTATTTTGCAAGTAGAATGTGAAAACGAAAAATCTTTTCAAACTTGAACTGTATACATAATTAAAGAACATTTTCCTAGAAGCTGAGAACCGTTAAAGAACCTTTGTCTGCCTGTTTATTTCCTACTTTATTTACCTCTCCTGCTGTCACACTGGACCTGTGGAAGCTCCAATTTAAATCTAGTTCACAGAGTTCATATGCATGGATGGTGTCATTGTGTACTATGGCGATCACAATGATCTACCATAATGTCATCACTGGCTTCGAGAAAGATCACCGAGGAAGCTTTCATTACAGTGTTGTGGGTTTGTTCTTGGCTTGCAAGCTAAACGTGTGTTTGTGTGAGTGTTTCAGAAAACTGTTATTTAGCACGCTGCGATGACAGACAGAGCTCAGATTACGACTCACAACGTTTACATTCAGCTGCCCTCTCTCTTTCTCCTTCTCTCTCTCTCACCCTCCCTCTCTTTCTATGTCCCTGGCAACTTATCACATTCGTGTGGATGGTGGCAAAATGTCCAACTGTCAAAACATACTGGGAACCTTCAGTACTAGGTGTTACTATCGGCTACTAAAAGTTTTGTCTCCAAATGTTCCACTCTGTAATTCATAAGTCTGAGTCAGTTTTTTTTTTTTTGGTGGTGTCACTTCTTTTGGAGTTCCTAGCTTAGATCTTCAAAAGCCTAAGACTTTAATTAAAGCATATAAGGTGTGGTTTTAGTCTAGCTTACACTAGCAAACCTGTGGCTAAATATAGCTAGCAAAACAGTTGGATTTAGCGGCAGGTATTCCCCTCCAGGTATGCTCCTCAGCAGACTCTTTGGAGAGGCCTTCATGGTTTAGAAATTCATAGCCTTGTATCCATCCATGATGTCGGATTGGAACATTCAGTGGCTGTTTGTGTCGGTATTGTGATGTTGGCTCAGAGTAAAAAGTTGTGGAAAATGGTGCACGTCAAACAAACGCTCCTTTACTGAACACAGCAATAGTGGGGACCACTGCCCAGCGTTAACTGAACAGCCAGGAAGCAGGGTACGTCACCTCCAACCACACATCTCCACCAACCAGTCCCATAACCCGGCACAGAATATCACAAACAACACATGCTCACATTCCCAAACCAAAGCAACCACTATTTACATATTTAAGCCTCCCTTACCGCGGCTGCAGCGCTTCCCAAGAAGAGTCTGCGCACATGGCCAGAGTGCAGCCACAGGCTATCTAGTAGTGGGACGCGATAGTATTTTTCCTTACTCTTCACAAATGAAAGGTACTAGGATCCCAGCTAAATGATAATGCAGGTGTTACTCTTGCAATCCAGACTTCTAAATATCACAAGAGAGTCTGATGGGTTTCATTACTTAATGTGGTCAAGAACAGTTCATCTTTGACAAGAAACATTTGACTGACATGCAAATTTACCAACCGCAGACAGGAGATTGGAGGAACGATTCTTAAAACGGCCCAAAATTCATGCCCATCATCAAACATAAGGACATATATCATACTAGTTAGCAAATGCTTTAAACACAACTCCTTAAATGCCATGACCTGTTTTAATTTGGTGATATTATACATATATATATTGCTCTGAAATGCTAATAGTTGTCATGGCAAACAGAGCAGGTAACTAGGGCGGAAGTGCATTAACAACATAGCATCACTGGATATGTAGCATTTTGGGAATACACAAGGTAGTACAGATCCTAATAGTAGTGCATAAGCTTAGCACATAAAATACCTGACAGACTGTGGATCTCTGTAGGTTGAACATGGGTGGCAGATAGCCAGACAGCCAGCAAAATCATGCCCTGTCCCAATTGTTGCCCTAAACCGTAAGGTACTCCTTAAGTGTACACTCTAATGACGTTGAAGGGAGCAAACAGGCCATATGAGTTCAAAGCATCAGAGGGTTGACGGCAGAGGATACACTTCGCCTCGCATGCCTTCTACTGTATACGTCACTGCTGCTTCAATCTGATTTATCTTGTTTAACCACCATGCTGGGTTTTCCCCCATTCTATTAGCTTTTTTTCGGATTGCTGTGAAGTCACTTAACCCGGCAGCTTTATCATTTTGATTATTTGCCTTATAAAGATGATTGATTTCACTAGACGCTCGAACTGAAATGTGGAGAAAATTGTTGAGGCATAATTAATCACCATCAGACACTCAATTGCATCCTTGTGTAGAGGCATTTCTGTCATTTGCTCTGTATTTCAAAACATTTAAAATTGTCTTGTCTGTCCCTATAACAACGTGAACATGTTGGACAAATTGGATTGCAAATGCTTTCCTATGTCATTTTGCTGTTTAACCTTACACCAAAACCAAGATGACAGATAACAAGTTGTCCTAAAGCACTATATACGTTATTTCTATATAACAAATAAGACAGGAATAAAATGGGAGATTGTCACTAGGCTTGTAGAGTAATGTAAGTATTTCTATATAAATTACTGATTCCCAGTGATGTACTTTATCTTCTTAGGTATATAGTACATTTGGTTGATAAAATATATGTGGTACGTGTGTGTTAACTGATGTTAGGAACTGAAAAGTGTGATCTTGTCAGTTCCTGTCAGGCCAACATAATAACGTACCAGCATAAAAAACATACCAGCATAATAAATTGCTTGAGTACATGAACTGTCATTTCAATGTAATGTTGTTTGTTCAACTCGCCAGTTATGTAATTTAATATTAACAGCCTTCCTTTATCACAAACTGTTATGGGACAAATCTAGCAAACCCTTACTGCCTCTATATATGTATTAATATCACTACAACAAGTTAAACAGTGTTTTTTTTTTATCTAACTTAAGCATTTTAAAATGTATGATCCTAAAACCATATCAATCTTGATAAAGAAAAACACTTGTATCAGATGGGTTTATGTGAGTAATATCACAAGTGTGGAATGATGTACACTTACGAGAGGGGTGC
Organism: Prochilodus magdalenae; assembly: GCA_024036415.1. Lineage (NCBI taxonomy): Eukaryota > Metazoa > Chordata > Actinopteri > Characiformes > Prochilodontidae > Prochilodus > Prochilodus magdalenae. The sequence continues at coordinate 376,592 of JAMWET010003524.1, read as the reverse complement.
ATTAAAAAATGCTCATAGGGGGCGCTCATAAGCATCCCACAGCCTTGCACAGCCTTGCAAGTGCAAGTAATGTGACAAGGCCATGGGTTAGTGTCACCACCAATGGGTAACACTTGTAACCCCACCAATGAAGCCATAACATGCAGTGTTCTCTGGCAGGACTCCTGTATTCTCTTATCTCTGTAACATGGTAAACAATTTAACTCTCTACTGGATGAGAGGTCTCCCAAAAGCCATAACTGCCTAAATGCAAAAAACACCAGACTACCAGGTGTCAGGTTTATACATTCAAGCAAGATTCTGCACAAGTACCCTATACTACATAAGCCAGCTGGTGAATGATTTCATAGCACAGTTAGCACAGGATAGCTCATTCACAAAAAATCTTTTGCTTATATTCTTAGGGGTCAAAGTCTTAATCAGACTCCCACTCCCAAATTAACCCTGGAACCATCGCAGTTAACCTGGTAATAATCTTCTTAATGTTGCTGTTTTGTGTGATGAATGCATGTGTTAAATGGTTGTTCACTTCATTAGCACTTGTTGTTTCCAAGTAATAGCACAAGAAAGACTCTCTCTCTCTCTCTCTCTCTCTCTCTCTCTCTTTCTCTCTCTTGACTTTGAGGTTTGGTTTCCGCTTACTGGTCTCAGCTGCTGGATGGAGATAACATCTCAGGGCCACTGGACTTCCTCCTCTCCTAACCCGCTTTCGTACACACACACACACACACACACACACACACACACACACACACACATACACACACGCACACACACACACACAAACACACATAGACGCACACACACGCACACACACACACACACACACACACACACACACACACACACACACACACACACACACACACTGAGTTAGAGTTCCCTCTGTTACGGTTGGTGGCCTACCCTGGAGCCCTGTGTCTGCAGCGTGGACCGGGTTTGGTGGTCCAGGTGGGGGTGAGAGATGTGAGGGGCTCTTGTGGATTTTAGATGAGTGGCAGGATGAGCAAAGTCAGGATGCATATGAGAGACTCGTGTATGCTTTTCTGTGCATGTAAGAAGGGATGAAGTGAGTGCTTTAGAATGCTCTTTGCACCACCTAACACCTGTAGTTGCTTTCCCTTTCTGCATCTCTCTCTCTCTCTCTCTTTCCTTTAGCTGCTGTCACACTCTCCACCTCTGTAGTCAAGTCTACTCAGGTCTAGTTAAAAACTTTATTGGCATATCTGTTAAAGCACAGATTTTGGGTGCAGTAGCAGAGAATATAATTGCACTCTAATCCCAGATAATGGAGGTGAAATATATATTGCACATAGAAAAATCAGGACACGGCATGTAACAAGAGATCATGGAGGAATAGACAAAGACAGGATAAAGCACAGGAAATAGTGGGGATTAGTCCAATACTTTTTTTGTTCTTCTTCATTTCACGTATTCCTTTATAAAACAAAACTCCCACAGGCCAACCAGCCCCACATACACACGCTGGTCAGAGGTTTGCAGACTGAGAAGTACAGAAGTAAGTTGCTGTACTTGCAGTGGTGGTTTACCAGCCACTGACTCGTCAGGTTTCAATTTGATGTGAAGACTAGATCAGTTTCCTCTGTGGCGAACAAACAACAATGGCAAAATTACAGAATGCACCTCTTACAGTTTTCCCACAATCCTCTACACATAGCTGTCAGCACACATTTTTAATAGGCCTATGTAGACCACATAATGATATCTGGATACCATACATACACCTCAAGACTCCAAACTGTAACAGCATTTTTATGCGCCATGGTGCGTAGTTTTAAAAACCCTAAGTTAAACATCATAGAAGCGTTTGAAGTTCCTGCGCTCGAACGAAGACCCAGTGAGCTTGAATTTCCAGCACTGTGTAGCAGTGAAGTAGCTTACTTGCTATGAAACTTGCATAGCTTTTGTCCTTGAGAGATAGGAGAAACGTAGCCCACTCTAAATCCTCTCACTGTGAGAGGATAGTATTATGAATCTGAGAGGATGTGTTGTTGTCAAAAAGCTGATCCTGAGAAAAGGAAAGAAGCTGGTGGTCAATGGTTTGACCACCCTAAAACCCAGACCTCATCATCACTAAATGTGTTTGGGATTTCAGGACTGGAAAGCAGAAGATCCAACCAACTTCTAAGACTGAAATTTGGATGCTTAAAAAGTATTTAAGCAAAAAAAAAAAAAACAAACAAGTCTCCTGAAAAGCAAGTCTCTTGAAAAGAATCGAAGCTGTGATGATGGCAAACACTGGACACGCTAAAACACTGAAAAATCCTAAATGATGTTTAGCTCTTAAGGCCTCTGCAAATGTATCTGTTAAATGTATGTTTTCTGCTTTTTCTTTACTTTGGACAGTGAAGAACTTCCAATAAAAGCCATTTTGACTGGAAAGCAAATTGTCATGTTCGGGCTTATGCACAGAACTGTATATCCCTATTTACAGTATATATAATTTCTGTAAGAACAGTGGTCATCTATTACTTCCTGTTTTACTTTGGCATAAATATGAAGTGATACCCAGGCCAAAATCCTTTAGTCATCCATGAAGATTAAAGAACAGACATGCATTTTCTCCAAGCATCAAAAAGATATTGTTGCCCTTCATACATTTTAATAGCTATAAAATAGCTTTCCAAAAGTAATATAAAAAATATCCCCAGTAATTCAAGACTCCTATACTTAGCCTGGTAATAAAGTCCCTTGAAATATTATCCCCAATAAGTAGAGCAGTTATTGAGAACTTTTAAACAATTGGGGCTGTAATGAACTGGCTGGTTAGAGGGCATACGTGCATTCTGCCCTCACAGTGAGGAGACGCAAAACTTTCTCCAAGGACCACAGCTGGATAGTTGTAGGAGTTGGTTGGGGTCTGCGTATCTACGATTAAACAACAAATCCAAGCCAATAAACTATTTAGCTTGCCAGGAGAAAGACTCTGCTGTCATCAAACCACAAAAGTAAGCGCCTAGAGTTGGCTAAAACATCACTAGATCTGGGGTTCTATGGTCAGATGACACTAAATACAGCTGTTTCTGTGCCAAACACCAGAGGAAGGTTTGGTGTAAATACGTCAAGACCATGCATAAAAGAATCTAATCCCCATGATGAAATATGATGGAAGATCTGTGATGTTTTTAGAGTCAGTGGCTATTCCAGTCACCTGACCTAAACCACGCTGAAATGCAGACTTCACAAGCTGGGGCCTAGAATATTTTGTATGAAGAAGTGCGTCTCATGTGCTCTCCCACCATATCCACCTTTATAAGAGAAGAATCAGTGCTGCTATTTTGACAAACATACCAAAAGTTCAAAATGCATTATTGACAAGACACTTCTGGATAAAAACTGAGGTTCCAAAATCTGCCTGATCAAATTGAGGCAAATACACCATAATGTTACCTCATTAACTGGCAACCACAGCCTACTGCTAATCGCTTAAATAGCTTGGAGAAAGAATTCATTTTTGCAACTGTTTTAATAACATGATCAATTATTTATCATTATGTATTCTGTGACCATATAACAAAACATTTCATGTAGTACTGAATAATAACATGTACTTGTGGTGCAATCACTGTAACACACAGCCTCTCTAGGTATTATTATGATCCCTCTACCGCACTTCACAACTGGGGTCAGCTGTCAGGAATGAAACTTGGTGGGTAGGTTTGACATTGTCATACATGTGACATAAGCAAGGACTGGCCTTATCTCTGTACCTGACCGACCCAACAGCCACATTTCTGGACATTCAATGAGCACTGATGCCCTCAATGAGTCATCCCCCATTGGCAGCACCATTGGCAGATGTCTGCACCACGCAAGACTACATGCACACAGCCCGTTCTGACGACTGTCCTTAACACCACATCACCGTCACCAAAGACTGCAGTGGTGTCGTACCAGACTGTCATGGAGTGACTCAGAATGGCAGCGGGTCATCTTTTGTCTTGGTGGAGACGACCAACGAATCCGTATGTGGAGGTACCGTGGTCAACACCAAGATGAACATTATTGTCATGGACATTGTCACGTGTTACACATCCAGAAGGCCTGGTGTCACTCCGCCTCCACCCCTACCGCACCATCTGCAGGAACTGTGTGAGGATATTCAAGCTGCATGGGATGGATTATCACAGGACACCATTAGGAACCTCTACAACTCCAAGCTGAGACATTTGGCAAAACATGGTGGCCCGACGCCATACTAAGAGGCCCTACTTCTGTATGTGTAGCTCAATAAATATTGTCCATATCAGTCTAAATTTATCATCATTTATTGTTCCTGGTAATCTTCCTTTCCTAAAGCACTACAATCCCACACATCCTTCTGGGTGCAACTATTTTTATTTCTATAATATATGTACATATTTATCCATGCATTCTGATGTTTATACACTGAACTACAGACATAAATCACCACCTGTCTTCTAACTGGGTAGACACATCATGGCAAAATCCACATAACATTTTTAGGTCTGCACAACTTATCAACACTGGATCCTTACAACTGGACATGCAAGCCCCATCATGCACTGCACAGTCAGGTCTGACTGAACTGGAATGCGGTACACTTTGCATTATTGTACCAGAGCAGTGTAAATGCAGTCATACAGCTGGCTTGTCTGTGGTAAATGTAGGCACTGTGCATTGCGTGTTAAAGACTGTACACTGTGTGTTTTGTGTTAAAGACTGCCCAGCTTCCTGAGGTATATCAGTACACAGAACAAATAAACAAACAACCACAGTCAGGTTTCGGTATATCATCATCTGCATGCCATACTGTCAGGTGAACACAGTTGCAGTAGTATTTCATTATTATCAGCCATTTTTATTATCAGTTGTTGTAGGAACACATACAAGCAAATTAATTATGATGTGCATAACAATTGACATCTGTTCAGCATATCCTATTTTTGTCCAATTTTCCATTCCACTGCAAAAGTTTCACCATCTTTTCCACCCTAATCAGAGCACAGGCTAAAACGAGAGAGCTTTTTCCCGTTATTTGTGTAACACAAAAATATACATTCAAAAATATCTTGTTATTCACTTTGCACAACTTACTTTGGGTATTTTTACAGAAAGATAGAACATGCCAGGTCTGCTGCTCGGTACAGAATAAAATCATAGCCTTGTGGCTTGTTGTCATGCTGAAATCCAACTAGTTTAGTAAAGACGCTGATATTCTTGCCTTCTTCTGTGAAGGCCTTGCATTTTCCTTGCATAAACATTACTGCACTCCCTGTATGAAGTTTTTAGTGTAATGGAGATGTGTGATCCTGATATAATATAAACATAAATGTCCACATTAGCAACACATGATGTCTGTGTATAACTCTGGTAGGCCATTCTAAGTGGAGGCCTTGGTTGCAAAATTAGAAAAGCCATTTTTAAGGGAACTATTTTCAACCGTTAATATGCATATGTACACAGTTTTCATAAGAGACAACATAGCTCTTAGGATCACTGTGCAGTTTTATGGCTAAGCTGTTAAACATCAACTCAAAAATGTGCACAATAAGAAAACACTCTTTAACACTCGTAAAAAATAAAAGTGCCAAAATAGTTCTTTGGAGCCATGCCACCTAAGAACCACTTTTGTTTCCCTAAATAACTTTTCATTGGAAAATTTCATTGGCTTCATTTTATTAAAGGTAGCTGAGTCCATATTATTAAAGGGGCTCTCATCGTTTTTTCATGATCCCATCTTTATGATTCAATTCTTGATTCAGTTAATTGTGATGCCTAATGTTGTATAGGACGAGTTATTTCACTGTCATAGTAGGATTATGAACTAATTCTGATCCTGGAGAGTGCTGTAGGAAACAGAATTTTTTCATGGAACCTATTAACATTTTATACTGAGTTTATTTGTACCCCTACATGTTAGTTATTAAATAATCCCATATTATATCTTCCTATAATTGCCTCTGTTGATATGGTAAACCTGCACGCTACTTAAGCATATCCTCCCACTGCGATAACTGGGCTGAGTCATTTAACATTTGAACATTCTGATTTAGTCTACTGTAGAGAATTTAGAATTCTTTAGTGTGGTACTGATGGGAACCAGGGGTCACAAATATAGCCATTTTGTTTACTAACCAAAATGACCAGTAAAGTATACGTCCATATACTGACCCATGAGACCCAAAGACACACACACAAACAACCAGCGCGAATCAACCAGAGTTCTTTATTTACATATAACTGAAATAAATAAACTGAAACATAACTTGAATTTGAGGCTTACTCAGCCTGATAAATCCTTCACCCCCTCCGTCTCTCTGGCGTGGTCACTCTGCCATGGCCTGTAAGCCACATGTCCTGCCTCTCCCACACTGGAGAGAGGGCCAGTTTATAAGGGCACACAAACACCTGTGTCTTAGGGATCAGGCAGTATTTATAATCCATATCATGTACTGTTTTCCTAAAAGATATAAAGACTTTTTATAGACACATTAATTCTATCACCACTGTGAACAATTTTTAAGTAGGTTTCTTTAGAACAGAACATTTTGCATCAAACCACTCTGAATGACTTTATGAAAGCAAGTGAATCATGCAGAAATTCCAAAATATATGTGGAATTCCTCTGGACTCTATGACAACATGCCTATTGACTTTTTACCGAAAATAGTTTGACAATTTGAACTCTCAGAGTATTTCACAGTTAGAATCTCAGTGCAGGGTTCTGACTCAGCCCTGGAACACACACAAATGGAAAACAGAGAGGCCCTTTAGCTAAACCTGTTTTGGCCTAGCAGTAGAAAGCTTCATTAATCTGTGTGTGAGCAGCAGGCTAAGCCTGAGCTGCTGGCATCTTATAGAGTTGATCAGTAACCTGACTGTAAAAGAATTGTCCTCACACACACAGGCTCGTTACGCAGCCCCCGGTTTAAAGTCTGTTTTGATAAATGCTACTTACGAGGAGTTAATGTTTGGACTTTGGACCTTCTTGTCCTGAACAGCTACTCAGGCTGCGGAGTCCTATTGTTATATAAAGGGGAGTATAAAGCATGCAGGAATAATCAGACTGCTTTGGTGTTGAATGGGGCCTTTTATCTACTTACATAACAAGCAAAGCAGTAAGAACAGCTTGGCCCAAGGAGCAGGGGATCATGGGAGAATAGGCAGGGATGGGCTGATACAGGTTCTCTTCAGAAAGGATGACCTATCGTGCACACACATAGCTACACATGACCTTTTAGGTACACAGGCTCTTACCTAGGTGAACTTTAGCGTGCCCTGCACAGGCAAACTTATGGAAAAACACAGGACCATTGCAATTTTAGAAAAAAATGGTTGTTAAATGTGGTTTTGACATTGGTTTGCATTGTTGTTTAATCGCATTTCTAGCCAGTTGCTAACAATGAATGGTGGAACAAGTTATGAGTATACACACAGAGGAGTGAGGGTCAGTAGGTCTGAGGAGTATAGTTTGGGGATCTGAGTGAGTACATGCAGTTTGGTGGTTGTCAGGTACAGACGATGGAGAAATGACCTAAAAAGACAAACAGATGAGTGCAGGTCGGACCAACACTGAATTAGTGCTCGGGGGTCTGCCCTGAGATAGTATATGCGAAACATTGTCTGTTGGTCAGAAGTACAGTATATGTATTTTTCACCCCATTCATTTATCTGAAAAAAATGTCAGATTATAAATGTATTCAAGCACACCATCCCCAATCAGACTAAACATTCCGGAGTTGGAATGGTGTTGATATCTCGAAAACTTTAGACCGAGTACAAGAAGAATAAGAACAGGAATAACATTCTGAATTTGTAGATATTTGAACACCAAGTAATCACTCTGGGTAAAATATGCTTCATAATTTCCACCCATGCAGCTAGCGTTTCGTGCTTACAGTTTTGGCATGGACTAATGCAGGATCATAGGAGTTTCAGTCCAATGTTGTTCAATCCAAAGGGCCTCTCTTTTTTTGGCCAAGCTGTAAAACTTCAGCCTATGCCGTTCACAGAGCAAAGGGCACTATAAATCATGAGACTTATTAAGACTGCTCCCAAGCAGAGGGAGTATATAGAGAGGACAACAATGGCCAGGCTTGTTAAATGAGGCCTGCATGAGGCTTGTTCACTCATTAACGATGTTTGCATTGTAGGCAGTCCAACGTCGCAGCATTAAGAGGTCATGTGAAAGATCCGGGAGCAGGAGGAATAGTGGCCGGGGTGAGTTCACACAATGGAAACGTCCACTGAGGGATCACCTCCAAACACACCTGGGTTAGAACGTGCACTGACAGAGCACAGGTCAACTAGCAGAATAGGTACATATAAGAGACCTGACAGGACTGACAGTGTCCAAAGTTTATTTTCAGGCTTACTAAATTAAAAAGCCCAGGTTTATCTGGCAGGGAAGCAGGAATACTAATGCACATTGATATGCACGTTAATGTTTAATATCTATAAACTACTATTAAAGGGCTCTGCTGTTAACCTTCTGACAAAAAGTCTTGCTTTTCATTTTACTAAGTGAGTGTGTACAGATCTGTTTAACTTCACTTCCTGTGCTTACGAGTCATTTAACAGGAAGTCTAGCAAATGTTCAGTGTCAAGATACATGTGGAGACTTGTGAAGATTTATCCTCCTAGATCTCAGCCACAAAATTCTGATCTAATATCAGCTTCAGCACCCCTAAAACCCTCTTTAGCTGCATTCCTAAAGCATGAAAAACTGGTGTCAAAATAGCTGTCGAGGCCACATGGGTATTTCCCGTGTGGGTTTGATTCAAAAGCCGCAGATAGAAGTTTACAACTAAACTGAGCTAGAAAATGAGGCTTTCGCTTTATGTAACAGGAAAACAATGTAAGGGCCTTACTTCTATACTGATCCTTATGAAAGGAAAATGCATTTTACTTTTCAAAGGAATATTTAATATTAAAAGACACCTTTAACACTTACACTTACTTCACTAGACACTATCTGTATTACATACGTGTTTTAAACTTGTAATTAAAACATGATAAAATGTAGTTTACTTGTGTTCGATTGTGCTTTAATGTGCTGTGTTTTTTAAACAACTTAAAGATTATGCTATTTATAGGTATTTGTTATTGCATATTGTACTGCCTATTATAAATATGCTACTGGATGAAATATACAGTGTTTCTCACAAGCTATGTGGGAGGGGTGATATCTTGAATGCTGCCATCTTGGATTGAACTACTTTAAGGTAGGTGTGTGACACATCAAACTGGCAGACAAATTCACCAGGGAAACAGCTCTGTGCCTTATGTCAGTGTCACTTTATCCATCTCATATTTCAACAGTAATTTTCTGTGAAAACAGAAAATTGACCATGAGGACTACAGAATGTGTTTGATATGCTGTCCATCATGTGCAAGTTAGGCCTATTCTTTTCCTCCATTCCTGGTAAACTTTCACCAAATACATGGCTGAATTCTGCACAAGTATTATTTTTTTACAAATTTTTTTTTCAAAAAGTCTTGCAGATAAACGACATTCTGTATCTTCACAGAGTAAACGAGTGCCGTGACAAGCTCTTCTTCATTTGAAAACTAAAGTTGAATTAAGTTCAAGTTCCTCACCATGTTGGTGACATGACCTAACAGGTTTCCTTTTGTAGCACTGCCTGCCAAACTGTTTTCATTTTATATTGATATTTTTTTACTTTTAAGACACCCTGTATGTAAGTCATGTTGGAAAGCATATCGTCCATGCCTACAATTGCTTTTCTTAGTTTTACATTTAAATTTATGGGATTTAGCAGACACCCTTTTCCAGAGCGACTTAGATTGCAATAAAGTCAGTATGTAAATTCTACTACTCATTAAGGCAATGGAGTCACCTATGCCTGAATTGTTCCTAATAAAGTGTAATACCTTCACGAGCACCATTAACAGCTGTAATTCAATTTAACATGTACTGGACAAGTTTCTGAATGTAGGCCACATCAGTGTTGTATTCTCTTTACACCTATGACCGTGTCCCCAACCCACTCCTCCAACACTACAGTAAGGTTTGCAGATGACACAACAGTGGTTGGACTTCTCTCTCTAGGAGATGAGAACATTTACAGGGATGAAGTCCCTTTGACTAAGTGGTGTTCAGGGAATAATCCCCGCACCACTGTAGATCAATGGGGAAGGTGTCGAAAGAGTCCCTTTCTTCAGATTTCTGGGCACACACATCTCTGAAGATCTATTCTGGACCACCATCACCATAGCAATGGTCAAGAAGGCGTAGCAGAGGCTCTACTTCCTGAGGATTCTCAGGAAAAACAACCTTCAGGAGAGGCTGCTGGTGTTCTACAACTGCTCCGCAATCGAAAGTCTGCTGAAATACTGTATCTCAATGTGGTACAGCATCTGCTCAGCAGCAAAAAGAGAGTACTGCAGAGAGTCATAAACACCACCCAGAAGATCATCGGCTGCCCACTGCCCTGCCTGGCGGGCCTGTTTAACACCCGTTACCTCAGCAGGGCTACCAACATCTAGAAAGACCCATTCCACCTAGGACATCACCTGTTCGACCTGCCGCCCTCTGGGAAACGCTTTAGCTTCATCACGTCCCAGACAACAAACTTAAAAACAGTTTTTACCCCAGAGCCATACGGGAACTGAACACTTCCGAACACACACACTGACAAGGACTCTTATAGAACACTGTGCTCAGTAGAAGTGAACTAGACACCACTCCAGCACTTCATTGGGTCCGACTCCAGTAGAGCACAGTACACTGTTCCAGTGTTCCATTCCACCTCTGTTCTATTTATTATTCACTGCACTCGATCTGTTCTGTTTAAGTGTGCAATATATATTCCTCTGTCCAATAATTCTTGAAATATGCAATAATTATATAACTCTATAACATATCCAAGGAATGTGCAATAACTAACTGCTACCTCACCTGTCTATTGTCTTGTCTGTTTAGAATATATAGTTTATAGGCATTTCTTATATATAAATATGTTTTAGGCAAGTGTATATATGTATATTAGTATTTTTTTCTTTTTTGATTCTGCATTTTATATATTTTAACCCTATGTTTAATTATTTTGTGTGTAAAATGCCGTTGGATTGCTGCTCAATTTCGTTGTACACTGTGCAATGACAATAAAGGCATCTTATCTTATCTTACGTTCAGACAATATAACATCAAAGAATTAGTCATGTGGGCCAGATTAGGTGGATGCCTTCCATGGCACATTTCCAAGGAGAATTCCCTGTAGACTGGGATTGTATCCCGTATGACCGTACGCTTCCATACACTTGCAGATTCAGCTACTTCCTTCACACTATGGTCTTTGGCCACGCCCACATGCAGTCACTCCTTTTAGCCAATCATTGACATCTGCTTTGGAGTCATTTTCCACACATGGTACTAGACATTCCCTGCACTGTAGCACCTCTTCCCAATCTATGGATCCCATCACTCACACCCCACAGGTATTTATAACCCCATCATTCTCGAGCAGCGCCATCTGCAGGAGCCTAAACTTGCTACCACCTGTAACCAATATCCTTATTCCAACTAAATGTATTACATATTTGGATAAATACTTTACAGGTCATTAATTTATATGCCCTTCTAAATAATACATGTCATTTGATATCAACTTGAACTTTCTTTCATATATTTTAGGTGTTTTTACATTCAATAAATGAAATTAAAAAAAATGTTTACAACTGATATATTTTTCACAAGGAAGCTTTTTTTTTCTTTGCATATTTAAAAGTGTAATGACTAAGGAGGGGTTTACTGCCTTACTCAGTTGCCCCAAAAAGGTGATGACTTGTTCACACCAGTGTAGGATTCTGGCGTGGAGCTTTGAGTGCTTGTCTGACTGTGATGACTGTGACTGAAACCTCAAAAGTGGTTTCACTTACCCTCAACGTATGGTAACGTAAACTAAAAAAAAAGCTTGCTCTGCATTATTCAGCAATACACATATCTGCTGCACAGATCTCAAATTTAGTGATGGACAAAGTAAAGAAGTTCTATACTTGAGTTAGAAATGCAGTAGAAATAAAGGTATTCTGTGCATTGTCTACCAAGTGTTGGATTAGAAATGTCTACTAGAAACCTGTGTAGAAGCTGACATGACCAAGATGAAAACTCATGCCTGCAGCACAAACTAAAATGTATTAGCTGTGAGTGTGAGAGGTTAGCTAGATGTTAGCTATGTTTGCTGAATAAGAATCTTACAACACTCCATGCTGTGGTCTAAGCTGGTTTATGCCGGTCTAGTGGTCTGGATCTGGTTTAGCTGGACAACAGCATAGCCATACTGATAGATCAGCATACCAGCATCCAAAACATTAATGTTCTTTTCTAGTCACCATTATTTATACTTGTATTACTGCTGACCAGCATTGCAGCATGTGACCATTGGTAAATGCTAAAAAAAGGCATAGACTAGCGTGGGTGGTCACCAGCAAAACCAGTTCTGTTAAAATCATTCTAAACTTGAATTCCTACCAACTTGAATACTGCTGCACACTTGAACCATTATATCTTGTATTTGTTAGTGATTCTGGAAGATTAGCTAGATGCTAGCCATATTAGTGTGTTTACTAGCTGGCGTAGCTGTGTCGTACAGCAGTTGCAGCATGATACAACTCTCTGAAACTGAGACCCCAGTTGTGACCCTATACTGTATGTTTCAACTGTAATTCCTTAAAAAACAATAGTTAAATGCTTTTCATCAAGTTTTTACAATCACCACCAACTAAATTTCCTTGCATGTGACAGTTGTTTAGCTGCTGTAAATCTGCTCTTCAGAGGCTCCCATACACCGCAAGATCTCAGGAAAACGTAACAGGATCCTCAATCTCCCTGCCATTGTGTTTATAAATACAGTCTGTCCAAACGTCCCAGACAGCAGAAAATAGGAGATCTGAAAGAGGAACAGAGTTACACAACAAAATGCACACGCACACACACACACTTACACACACTTCACTTTATCCCAAATAAACACACCACTGTCACCAAGTCCACTTAGTGCAAAGCAGTGTCTCTAACCCACGCAGATCCTAAGAGTAACCTGAAAAGTAACAAAACAGAACACAGTAAAAAAAATGCAAAGAGAATGATGGGGCATCTGATTCAAAATGGATGGAATGGGATGGAGAGAGGTAGAACAGAGCAGCGAGGAAAGGATTTCCTAAAAAGGACACTTTGATTAATCACTTTTAAGGATAGTGAGTTAATAACCACAAGTTTGTTTTAAACTGGAAGTGGAAAAGGATGCACTATACGTTTTCCTTGGAATGGTACATTTCGTCACGTCTAATTATATCATCACATCATATATCATTTATATATAATGATATCATATATCAGTATAATTAAATTGATAATGTTTTGCTTTTTTTAAAGATTAAAAAGGTGACATTTCACAACTAAACTTCACCTGAGAAACAATTAGCTGGCGTAACTGTTTTTTGATGTTCTTCTACTATTTTATTGATATTCTGTAAGTTCTATTTTATTATTATTGTACTATATTTACCTTTTACTTCTTTGTTTATTTAAATTCTTTTGCAAGGGCCTTTTGTGTAACTGTAAGCTAGTGTTCAAGATAAGATAATGGGTTAACAAAGTCTGTTAAATAGTTTGTCTATAAAAAAACGGCAAGAAATGAAATTTATTTAAAATCTAAATCTAGTTATTTTAATATTACTACTATAAAGGCCACTAATCACAGCGGCTACTAAATAATAGTTCATTACACCTGCAATCCAAACCACTACTGTGAAAGTGAATCTGCTCTTGACATGCTTCTTATCCGAGTTATTTTTAAAGGCTTGTAAGCTCACTGTTCTCTTTGTGATACCCAGAAACCGGTCCATAATCATTTTTTCTTTCATTTATTTTTGGAACACAAAACTGGTAGTATTACACATACAGTACCAGTCAAGTTTAGACATGGCTACTCATAAAAGTTTTCCTAATGTTCAGCTTTGCTTTATAATAAAACATAAAGACATCAAACTATAAAATAGCACTCATGGAATTATGCAGTCTGAGTAAACCAACATGCTTTGCCAATATGGTAGTGTATTGTATGGTATGTACAGATTGAGGCACATGAAAAAAAAAAACACTCAAAAAAGGAGCAGATTTCCCTGTTAAATAATGTAGGTCATAATGCCGTAATCTGTTCTTCATCTGATACTCACTGAAACATCACAGATCTTTCTCTTCTGTTCATAGCTTGCTTTGACAAGCTCTACAAGCTCCTGCTCTCAGGGTAATTCAGTGCAGATTTAACTTTATATCACTACTTCACCCTTTACAGCTGATTTAGGCTATCAAAGCATCTCTTGTATTCTTTTAATCCTGGAAACATTTCCTGATACGGGCATTCTCCAGCTTTTTGTTCAAATTTCCCCATTCTACCTTAAACATTGTTGTTGTTATGTTCTGCTGCCCGAGGCTTTACAATAATTGCTACATCATTTTAGGTGGAACTGTAAAATTTAAACGTGAAGATGTGCTTAATAAAGCTGACTTCAGCTTCATGGAGAGTTAAAAGGCATGAATAGATGAGGAAGGTACTCTGTATCTGTTGGACAGGTGGGTCCATGAAGTTCATTTTGCTGTTTCACAGAACCAATAAGTGTAAGCTTTGTTACCACTGGCTAATGTTTGAGGCAGCTAATCACAACTGTTGCACCATTTAAGGTGGAACCCGGAGGATATGAACAAAAAGCTACCAAAAAAGAAGCTGACATCAGTCTCATAGCGCTGGGAGTATTGTTAAAAAGTTAGCCTATCGCAATATCCTGCGATAGGTTGTGGTCAGACATTCTAATAAGGTAGTCAGATCACCACCAAATCCCATCTAACTTTTGTGTGTCTTTGTGACATGAATTTAATCGCACAGTAATATTTCTGTACAATGAACTACTGTATAATAGTACTAACAAGCTGGTATTAACAACAAAACACCAGTGCTTTATAGATAAGACTGGCCTCCCCTGTTCTATGGCATGATAAATAAAGGCAAAAGATAAACAATTGTCAAAGGAAACTGGAGAGGATTTGTAAAGCAGTCTAATTACTCTTCACCTTTGCTACTGGGCCTGATATTTGGATGTTCCTAGATGCACAATAGAAGTGGTTATGTTGAGCCTTTTCTTTAAAGGGGTGTGTTTCTTTAAAAGATCCTGCACCTTCCGAAACTCCGCCTACACTCACACCTCTGTGCTGATGATCATAGTGTTGGTGTATGTGTGTGTGTGTGTCAGGGCTGGTATCAGTGGTGTAGTATTTAGCTGGCATGCTGCCACTTGCTTGTCTAAAGAAGTAAACAAAAGAGACATTCTTCAGCCCTCACGATGAAACATACTGGTCTGACAGCGATCTTGGAACATGTGCATGCATACACACACACACACACACACACACACACACACACACACAGACATGCACACACACATGCACGCACACACACACACACACATGCACACACACAGCCATGCACGTACACACTGGCACAAAACCACATTTAGTTTGGCTTCGTCAAATAAATCATACTCCAATCCAGCCACACACACACACACACACACATACACTTTCTTCCACCATTTTCACATGTCTTCTGTATAATTAACGCTAATTAGATACAGTTGGGACAGCAGAGAAAAAGACAGATAAATCCAGATAGGAGCCATTTGTCTTTTACAGGTATGTAATAAAAATCAGCACTAAGAAATGATATTTAACCATAATTAAATAAGGATATACTGCTGGGAGTTGTAAAAATGATACAATCAATACCCATCACCTTCAGTAAAGGCTGTGTGTAAGAGTGATTATCTCCTGTTTAGGATCTATCATGTTTATCTATCTATCAATCTGGCTAGCTGTGAGTCAGATGTATGCTCTCACACACACACACATACAATCAGATATTAACTGTCAGTGTCTATATCAGGGAGGATGACCACTCTGAATGACCCTAACATTGACCGCTGTCCAACCCCATACACACTCAGAGCTGATACGAGCCCCACTGGACTCTACTCACTGTCCTGAGCTATGAGCTGTGACAAGACTATGTGGGATGTCTGTGTTTGAGTGTGTATGTGTGTTAGAACTTGTTATGTTACTGTGTGTGTGTTTGTGTGAATGACGTGTGTCTGCGTGTGGTAGATCTTGCTAATCTTATTAAAGCAGCATGGAGTTCCACCTTCATGTAAACTCTACATGAACCTATGCAGAGGATATTGTGTGTATGTGCGTGCGTGTGTGTGTGCGTGTGTGTGTGTGTGTGTCTTGACACTCTTCAAATGTCCACAAATTGCTTTTTTGGTTCAATGGAGTGTACCATGGCATGGGACAGCTTTTCATTGACTTAGTACACACAAAGAATATGTGATTTTTGGCATATCCATATTGTAATCAGATTAAATTTTTATAATCAGAACTGCAAAATTCAGTCGACATTTGGAGGTGGTTTGAAACATGATTCCAATCGGATTTTTACAAATGTATTTTAGTCTGAATGTGTGGGCCATTTAAATTGAATTATAAATTGTCTTTAGTACCACTTATAACATGACAAATGATGATCCAGAGTGACAGAAGTTCGGGGATGTGCTGCAAAAGGCCTGATGAAAATGTCTTTAACACAGCAACTCATGCAGATATGTTGGTGAAGCCTGGGCACACTGATTCATACTGATTACTTGCACATAACGGTGTAAATAGTTATCTTAAATTATTTGAAATGAATGAATGCTGTGTAAAGGGGCGGGGGCCATATTTTATACAGGGTGTCCCAAGTTGGTGGTTTTCAAACCCAGTCTTGGAGACCCACTGCCTTGCACAGACTCTGGTATTCTAGGCCCCACAACACCTGATCTAGCTCTTGAAAAACTTCATTAGCCCATGAAAAGCTAGATCGGGCATGTTGGAGCAGGGAGTTGTTGAAATGGTTTGTGTGTCTTTCTGCACTACAAGTGTAAACTTTCAGACCTAATCATGTTGATATCTCACTTGTCATGCTTGGTTGGGTTTAGTCCTATACATATATGATTGCATGTATTCATATTTTATTTATACATTGTTATGAAAAGGCCCATATTCTATGTTTCTTGAATTTCATTAGTGCTCTGAGGCCCACTTATGACAGCATCAAAATCTTTTTACACTCATTTTTACATGACCAGGTTCCAACATCTCTTTATTGCCACACAAGCATAAAACTGTCCTTGTTAGTCCATGAAAACACAAACACATATTTTATTATACATAAAAAACTTGGCCTTTGGCTTTGACAAAGTGCTGTAACATGCAGCTAAAGAACATTCTTTGAAATTGCTGAGGTTGCTGAGGACAACCAGCACAAAGGTTTCATGGTATTAGTGGGAAAAGTGCGAGTATGGGTTTTTGTGGCGCGCCTGGCATGGACGTGCACTAGAGCAGCGCCGTCTTTATGCAATGTTTGTCTATTTTTGCTTTTTGGCCCACTTATAATGGGGCCAAATAATGTCCAGGAGGCACCAATCTGACCGCCGATTGGTCAGAATTGCTTCTAGAAGGCTATAAGCGCGAGCGTTAAAGGGCCGGAGCGCTGTAAATAGCGCTGAATGGAGGGGTATCGGAGGGTATTTGGGAGATTCTGTCAGTCAGTCTGGCACCAGAGAGGCACACAGGCCAAGCTGAAACATGATGTTTATACTGTAAATTACACGTGGGAAAGAGAGAGAGAGAGGGAGCCAGAGAATAGAGAGAGGGAGAGAGAGAGAAAGAGAAAGAGAGAGAGACTGTGTGTGTGTATGTGTTGTGGGAGCTCTCGTGGGGAGGCTGCGCTGGCTGTGCTGTGTCATTAGCTCTGCGGTCATTCTTCCTGCTGAATGTTTTTCCTCCAGCGGTCCATAAAAACACAGGCTCTCCGAGCCAGAGCGCTCTTCATTGTGTCTCCAGGAGTGATTTTATTTACAAACCTTAAAACCTAAAAAACCCAAACCACTTTCTCTCTGTCTATCTTTCTATCCCGCTTTCTTTCTTCTCCCTCTCTCTTACTCCCTCTCTACTTGCCTTGTCTCTGTCTCTCTATCTCTCTGTTCTCTTTCATTCTCTCTTACTATATCTCTCTTACCCTCTCGCCTTATCCTTCTCTTTTCTCCTTTTCTTGCTCTCTTTCTTCTGTTTTTCTCTCTCTCGCCTTTAATCCCTCTCAACTTGCCTTGCCTCTCGGCCTCTCTTTGGCCAATATAAAATGAAAGAGAGATGTCCATCTTTCTCCCTCTTCTTTTCCTCTCTTACTCTTCCTATTTTTTCCTTCTGTCACTCTCCGTCTCCGCTATCTTTTCTGTCGCTTTCTTACTCACATTTTTCCCTTTTTCTTTGACACTGCCTCTTCTTTCTCTTTCTTTTACTTCTGTCTCTCTATTTCTGTTTTTCCCCTCTCTCATTTTCTTCTCTCTGTTTCAGCCTTTTATTATTTCCCCCTTCCCATCTCTCTGTCTTCTCTTTCACTCTCTCTCTGCCATTCTCTCGTTCCTCCTTCGCTTTTCCTCTTTAGTTTTTCATCCAAACATTTCTCAAATGCTGCACGGATTTAAGATATTCCAGGCAGAAAAAATGCTAGTGAAGTTGTGTTTATCTCCACTACAGTTATATGAAGAACCTTCAAATGACATACGCCACTGTGATTAGGGGCTACATCAGGACTTTAAGTACAATTATCTTTACAGACATTTGCCATCTTTTATGGCTGTACAGCTCCAAAACTCCAGGCATGACAAGCAGTGGCCCATCAAATGAGGCCTGACATCTCTGGAGACATATACCATAAGACTATACTCACAAAACTAAACTCCATAAACAATTATTTGAATGTAACAGCTCACCATTTAAGGTGTAACAGAAACTTCCACCAACTACAACCTTGTTCTAATCTGTGCAGAGCCATTTTTCAAACATGCTTTGACTTAGGATTTGGATTCGCCATTTCAGAATGTCTGAAGCAACGTTTGAAAAATAGTAACGGACACAGTTCCAGTCACCACCCCTATGCCCACTGCTAAGAGAATTACCAGTGCGTTATACAAGCTAGTTTGTATTGAATGCAGGATCGTAGCCACAAGCATAAGGGCAGTTCACAGTTGTGTTCACACTGTAGGCCAAATAAATATTGCTTATGACATCACAGATTAATCATAAAACCCTGTTACACCACCTTTTTTTACCATATTGGCTTTAGTGATATTCTAACTCGTCTGGGCAGGATGAGTTAGTTTCTGTCTTGCTTTCTTTCTTCTCTCTCCTTGTGTCTCTCTTATTTCTCCTCCCCTCTATGTCTATCTCTCAATTTTTCTCTCCCTTCTCTTTCTCTCTCTGTCTCAATCGTTTTCCTCTTTCCTTCTGGTTTTCTGTCGCTGTCTTGTTCTGTTTTTCTCTAATTTTCCAGTTTCTCTCTCTCTCTCTTTCCTCCTCTTCTGAGATTTGTGTCTGCTGTATTCTTTTTCCCTCTATTTTGGATTATTTGGCCTTCTTCTCCCCCTTTTTCTTAATTCTTTCTCCCTCTACAAATTTCCTACTCTTTCCCTATTTTTACCTCTCTCCACCTTTCTCTTTATTCTTCCTATGTCACTTCCTGAAATCCATATATTGTTCTCTCTGTCTCACTCTTTTTCTAATTTTGACCTCTCTTTCGTTCACGCTATATATCTCTTACTATCTTTCCGTCATTCTATCTCTCTCTTCCTCATCCACCTTCCACTCCCCCATCCCTGTTCACGCCGTCACTGCCTAACATCCTTCATCGCTGCTACTCCATCACCATCCTCCTCTTCCTCCTCTTTTAAAACTCGCTGTAGCCACACACATGCCAGAAAAGCAGAGTAAGGAACTGGCTCGTGTATCTTAAGAGAACACGTAGGACTTGTTACTTTGGGAACACACACAGTCAACTACATGCTGCGAGCGTCCAACACATTCGCTGTGGCCAAACAAAATACTGCCTGTACAAAAAGACACACAAAAGAGTCTCTCGTAGCTGAAAGAATAATACAGAGATCTAATTTCCATATGGAGACTATTTATAGGTCTTAATCCTGTTTTAGAGCAGAAACAATAGCCTTAAAGAACTCCGATTTAGTACAGAAGAGAGCAGGCCGGCGTTTGTGGCAATGGACGGTGTGCTGATGACAGGTTGCGGATGCAGGCATTACTGGAATTTGCGTCGGTTGTCGTGGTCACACAGCATTGTTTGGCGTCTGCGTGGGTGTGTGTGGGTACGTGTGTGAGAGTGTGTGTAAATGACAGGCTAAAGAACTGTGTTGGTGTACTTGAGTGGTCCGGTCAGAAGGGAGCATTTCTCAACAAAAGAGGGAAAATTTACAGATAGAGACGCAGAGAGAAGAGAGAGGGTAAGAGAGGGGAAAAGTGAGAGAGGGAGAGAGAGAGAGAGAGAAAAAGAGCAAGTGAGAGAGAGAAAGGAAGAAAGAGAGCGAGAGAGAGAGAGAGAGAGAGAGAGAGAGAGGGTGAGAGAGAGAGAGAGAGAAAGAGAGAGAGAGAAAGAATGAGAGCAAGAGAGACAGAGAGAGAGAGAGAGAGAGAGAGAGAGAGAGAGAGAGAGAGTGAGAGAGAGAGAGAGAGAGAGCGCACGTAATGATACTGTATTACCTAAACCCCTTAAATTGCAAGCGTTCGCATTTAGCCCCATAGTTTAATTCCTTGTTCTCCTAACTACACAACTTACATAGTAGTTATGGAACAATTCCTATTACATAGTGAATAATATGTCTTAAGATTAACATTGTGATTAGACTGAATGCAAATGACCAATTTACTTGGTGAAAAAAAAACAACACTTGAACGGCAATGTTCATGGAATGTGGAGTCCGCATTTGAGAGGGTATCATTCCTTCTCTGTGCTTACCTACTTGTCTGCTTCCTACTTTGAGTTAATCTAGGTCTAATGTAAAAGGAAAATACAGTAACTTTTTTCAAAATGTCTGCATAAGTCAACGTCTTGAGGTGAAATATCAGCGGTGCTGATAGGAACTAGAATTTAATAGATCTAAGTGCTCTTGCTACTGTGCAAAATGATCATAAAAGATTGCATATCATCTAAAACATTGTTTTATGGTAGTTTTAAGATAAGGTTTTGGCCTAAAACACATCTTGTTGCCCATTAATGCTGGAAAAGTTACTGAAAACACACCTGGAGGTCAGTGGCTATTTTGGAAATCAAATCAAATGGTTTCAAATATACTTGTATTGTAGACATTTACCCTTAGTCTCCACCACTATAATGAAAGCTGTGGAATTACTCTTTAATCCTGTGTGTGTGGATATATGAGCAAGGTTTAAAATACAGAGGGACCCTGTGTGGTCTGTTGGACGCCCTGTCTATAAAATCCTTAGGGTAAGTAGAAACGTATTATGATATTCTGTACATTAGCCAAGAACAGACACTTAAACACAGTTAAATGCAGCAGTCTTTTTTATAACCACTTCACCCACAACCGGCAAGCTCATATGTCTGGTATTCCTTACTAACTATAGATGCAGAGAATATACTGACATACTTAACTTACTTAGTTTGTAACATATTGGCTAAAAAGGTTAAAAGCTTTCACCATGTTATCATTAGACAGATATAAAGAAGAAATGAAGTTCCATGAAGGCTGTGTGTGTGGTGTGTAGCATGACAAATACAGTTAGAGTTCAAGGTCTGCATCATCTAACTCCTGATCTGCCAACCCTAAATTGGCCCTCCTGGAAAGAGTGAATTGTTACTCATTTCTGAAACTGAAGGCAAAGGAGGAGATGTGTAAGATCTCAATTAATGTGTGGAAGACCACATTACCAAAATAAAAGAGCATTTCCAAAAGAAGAATGGATAAACCAAACATTCTGTTGCCACTAAAGCTAGCATCAGCTTATGGTCAGTGAGTTAGCAGCCAGCCAATGCTGCAGTAGCCAGCCAATACGGGACCCCGCAAATAGCAGGGGGTATTTCACACCCTGAGTGCGAGCCAGTAGAAAACAACAGAGTTGGCCGTGGACTGTTATGCAGGAGCTGCTCCTCAGTCATCATAATGTCATTTGTTGCTCACACTTGTAATAAACAATCCGTCTAACTAAGGTTTAATTATCTGTTTGCTGAACTGTGCATTTCCTCCAAAACATATGACATCAGGAGCCCCAGAGGTCCTGAAATCAGAAGCCCTATTTGAGCTAGATACACTCTACCAGAAGAGGTCTGGTGATGTAATTTGGAAGGGATTAAACTGGTTAATAAAAGTTTTGTGTAGTTTTAGTTCATTTCAGCATTACGATTAGAATTAAGCGGATTCAAATAGACAATTAACAAAAACAAACTTCTTTACTACCAGATACTATCAGATAGAATACCATTAGGCTAGTAAAGTGGTCTCATTAAACAGGAGTTGCTCTGGTTTGTGAGAACTACCTTGAGTTATGTCACTCTCCTTTTATTAGACCATCAATAAAATTAGTTAGATTACAGTGGTCTCGGGATAGTTGCTTTGAGAAATCAAACAGGACTGCAGTCAGTTGACTTCACTCTTTCACCCTTGAAAATAAAATAAAGAGGTGGGAGTCTCAGAAGTTTAGAACAGCTGATAGCTATTAATAGCAGGTAAAAAGGTGATTATAATGAGATTAACTCAGTTAAAAGCAAACTCTCTCAGAAGAAAACAGAATTATCTATCAGAATATTTTGTATCTTATTCTTTGTATCCTTTGAATCAGAAACATCATCATAATAATAAGATGATGGCCTCATAAGGCAGGCGTAAAAATGACCTCCAAATTCGGTACACATAAAAAATGTCTTGTTCATCAGTTTGGTCCTACACAATATATAAGTGGGGTAAAAACTATTTTACCTCACTATTACACTCCTGTATTTTATGGCTCAAACCCTCCCAACTATATTTTTAATTACATTTTTAAAAATGTTTTTACCTCCCTGGAATGTTTTTATAGTTTTTTATAGTTTTGTAGTAAGATTATGTTGAATGGAGCAAGCAGAGAGTTGTGTAAAATGCTTCTCATACTCATAGACCATGCGGACTGAGTCTACCATACATTCCAAAATGAGTAAAAACACTAGAAAAATACACAACATAAATACAGGTAAAAAGGGAAGCTTTCACATGATGTTACACTGATTAAGAACAGATGGATTTACCTTAGTCTTTTTTTGTTTTAACAAGATCAGTCAAGATCAGTAATTTTGAGGGGCATTTCATGCAATGTCACCGAGGCTGCTGACACCACATTATTGAAACTGGTTAATACAAGTGCCTTGGTTGAAGCATTAGTTGTCCTTTGGTCATTATTCCAAACAACCAGCAACACTTCAAAGAACCACTGTGTTTTAGTAGTACTTTATTTAAGTAGTAGAACTTTGAGAAAATAAATGTATGGTGTAGATTTTAACCTAACTAAAGTAGTTGTTTTTAGACTCTCATGGTATTTAGGTCCAAGCAAAACACCACTACTACATACAAATGAGATGTAGTTGAGTTAAAGTAGAGATTCACAAGGTAAAATACTCCTCCAGTGTCAGTAAAAGTTCCTCTCTTTAAAGCAAGGTCAAAACAAGCTCAAAACATAGTGACCGCTATACCCTGATTGGTGGGTTCACTTCACACTTCTTGTGTTTGGACATGCTCACATAAGTTAAAAGGAAGGACAGATTTTGCCATAATGTATTGAATTAAACAGTAAGATATTAGACTTTGACAGGTAGTGGAGTTAAAGTTGTTATAATTACTTTCAGCATAAGTAAAGAGACAGCCTTTAATAAAAGTAACCACAAAAATATAAAAATATATATACACAAGTCACATCATGTTGTTTTTATGTTTTTGATTACATGTCTTTGTCATTTATTGACATTGTAACAAATGGAAAAATGTCAGAATTTTTAAACAGCACATTAATCTAACATACTATTTATAGCGTGTAAAAAGATGTTGTGTACATATTTTGAAACATGGTCTAGTTTAAACTTCACAGATAGAGTAGACATACAATGGATTGCAGCCTGAGGAACATTATAATTTTTTGAAATGTTCTAGCAGTGTGAAAAAAAGTTATAGCACACACAAACTGGGTTCCAAAGCCTAAACGACAGCTGATGGAGCTCGGTGGAACTGTCCTATTAAGGTTGCTTGTTTGTATTACATGAGGAGAAATCTAACAGTCTACCAAGGCTGCTATGTTATAAGAAAAGACTTGGCACAGAAAATTCAATAGAGAAAATACTGTCAATGTGAATGATATGTTGGCAAGCATAATGTTGATATGACTGTAATATGTGACAGGCGAAACAGTTGTATGCAATTAAATGCTGGTCTGCAAGCTAAAATCTTCTAAACTCACTAAAGACAATTTCGTTTCACACTCTGCATTCAATTTACAGTCTCTTAAACAAATACATAGCTAAACAAAAAGCATATTGTATATATTACTATATATTTTACTTTTTCAAACAACTTTAAACTTCTTAAGATTGGTATTTTCACAAGAGTGCAAAGAAGACCAGGAAAGGTGTTCTGCTAGCATCCTTGAAAACTGTCAAAATGTAATTTGTATTTCTCAATTGTATTCAAAAGTTTCTTTTCATTGGAAAAGCATCAGAGGCATCAACACAACTTATTCAACTCATCTGTTAATTTCCAGTGGCACTGTGCCACACTAAAGCTGAACACTTTCACTTTACATGAAGTGGAGGTTCTTTAACCATCAAAAAAGTTCATCACACACTTTTATATACTTTAATGCCAAAAGTATTTGCTGGTCTACCTTCACACACATTTGAACTTGAGGGACATTCCGTTCTCGATCCATAGGGTTTAATATTATGTTGCCCCCCGCTTTACAGCTATAACAGATTCAGCTCTTCTGGAAAGGCTTTACACAAGGTTTAGAAACGTGTTTATAGGAATTTCTGATCATTGAGATCATTGATCAAAAAGGTTCTTCTGTATCATCAATCAGAAGAATTATTTTAGCATCTTTACTTTACCCACAAACTGAGGAACATTCTTTGGACTGTAGAATTCGAAGACGTCTAGGATGCCACCACCACCCACACCTTCATTCCTCAGTCACACAGGTAGAGGTCCAAGGTGTTAGAGGAAATGGACAAGGACTTGAGTTTAAGTGTCAGAGCCTATTACTGTTCAGTATTGTGTTAGGGTATGGTGATGTGTGTGACTGACTAGGGGGAGGGAGGTGCATTTGTGTGTTCAGGTGTACTAAACATCACTTTTCCCATATGCATCCTTTTTCTTTATCTTTAATCAGAAGGTGGCATGAGGAAGGATGTGGCGTCAAGGCCTAGCTGTCTCTGGAATGTGCAAAAACATGACCATAAGTGAATGAATTAATGAAAAAATGAATGTGTAATTGGTTTGCGTCCTAATTGTAAGGTAGTCATGTGTTTAGGTCTCTGAGGGGACATACTCTAAAATACACGGGATAAACCCTACAAAGATAGGAATACAGTCTTTTGTTCTTGTGTGTTTATGTGTGTGGGTGTGCGTTGAAGTGTGGATGGGTGTGGGTGTGGGTATGTGTGTGCGCTGTGCATGTTCATTAGGTCAGGCTGTGATGTACTCCTGGTTAACCATTCATTCATAAGATAAGCCAGACTGGGTCAGACAAAGGTTAAGATCTCTCTCCAGCTCCATATCATGTGTTCGAGCCGATAAGCCGAGCTTTTCCACCCTGAGGAAAAATGAATGACTCTGATGAGCAATCATTCAAGCAGAATAGAAGAATGACCTGTCTACAGTTAGCTGCTGTTCTAATGATAAAGCTATCGTTAATTCATTCATATTCAGAACAACTTTTCTAGACTACCTGATTTCAAAGTGGATTCCCCAGTCAAACTCTTTTTAACAAGTCAGAAAACATGGCAAGTTAAACACACACAGTTCAGACTACAGTTCAAACTTGTTCCGTTTCTGATTAATTAAACAATCCTTATGCATCCTGTAATTAAGTTCAGAGATGTAATACATAACACTGTGTTTCTGTTTGTTGCTCATACCAAGCTGAACCATATTGCTGCAACTAATTGTAAGGGGTCAGTTTGGAAACACCAATAAAACATCCACCGTAGTGTTCCTGGCTTGATTTTATAAGTTGTATGTATGATTTTGACATTCCAGGTCAAATTACTTGTTTTGTTGATCTTCTACGTGAACATACTTTTAAATCCTCTACAGGAAACAGACTATGGCATTTTTCGGCTTATTTCTTGTATCAAATTAGCAAATAAACAGTAACTCTGCCTAAGTGACTGTGCTGAAGTATGCTCTCCGTAGAGGACATTCATTTATTTTCTTATTTATTTTTTATTTTATTATTTATTATGTATTATTTTTCGTTATTTTACCTATTTAAACATTTGCATATATCTGCAGAAGAAAAAACTATATACTACCTGTATTACGTTTTGTATGTGTATGGAAAATGTATTTACATTAATAACCCACTCACATTTTAATATTTTGATAAAGTACGAATTGTAGAGGTACTTGATAGCTCTCCCAATTTTTTATATTTTAACAAAAGTATAAATTGTAGAGGTACTTTGATCTAACTAAAGAAGTAGACGGTCAATTTTGGGTCAGATCTTTACTATCATTATTATCATTATCATTATTTTTTATACATGAAGCTCACACTTCTTAATGAACCTACAACACAATATTCATTTGTCTTTAGACTTTCAAAGACATAATACACACCAAAAATATCTTACATTTTAAATAACAGGCTTAAAATCAAATAAAGTGCTACATCGAACGTAAAGGGCAACTGTAATGTCAAATCAAAAACAATCAAAATAGTACATTGGCTGATTGCTTGGCTGAACACCTATAATAATTCACTATGGCTTGAGAATATAACAACCCAAAGTAGGTCTGCTCAGCTAGTGAAGAGGAACTTAAGGCCCAGCCAAGTAGCAACATGCACCCATCCCCTGCTCAATAAAGCATGAAGAACACTGGGAGACAGACGCAAAAGCTGTTGCGTACCGCTTGTTCTTTTGGAGAGCTGTTGATCGTGGTATTGAGTGATCAGGTATGCAAACAATCAAAAGGAACAAGGAGGTGTGTGCGTGTGGGTGTGCGTGCGTGCATGTGTGTGAAGTGAGAGCCATATCTTGAGTGCTGCACTGATGTGCATCCACTGCTTCGCCGTTCAACATCTGGCAGCTATCACAGCTGGAGCAGGAAGTGTGTGTGTGTTTGTGTGTGCGCGTGGAGGTCATAAGTTGGGCTGCGGGGGCGTTGATTCCACGCTAAATGTGTGTGTTTGACTGTGCTATGGCCTTAGCTCTTCAATGTGTGAGTGTGTTGGCAGGGAAGGGTTGTAGATAGCATCGCTCTGAATAAATAAGGAAAAAAAAAAGAGCAGCACAACTCAACACTAACCCTCCATTAATGAAGCAGTGCATGTGCAGACGTGTGTGTGTGTGTGTGTGTGTGTGTGGGGAGATTAATAAGAGGTTTGTCTTCCAGAGATCGTTCTGCAGCGCATTTGTAAAAGACTGAATGAATTTATCAACACTGCAATTTCCACAAAGGCTGTGTGAGGTGAGATTGGCCAATGTGTACTCACACGAGCACACACACACTCACACTAGCTGTAATATGTTGTTGGCATTGCATCAGTGACCTTGGGATGCTTGACTGTATTTACAACTTGAAAGTTGGGGGAGAGAGAGAGCGAGGCCTACTCATTGTCCCAATACATAACTACACTGCAAAGTCCTAACAGACACAGGCATGCTCCCCTCTGAGAGTAATTTATTCCACCAACGCAAACTTCAGCAGCACTAGATTTCTAGACGTGCATTAGCAGATGTAGGGTGTTTTAACTGCATAGGTGTCAATAACTTCTAACGACAGTAACCTTTTATTCAGAGCTTCCAAAGTGTACCAGTGTTTTTACCTTTATATACTACTCTGGCAATACATTATCAGAAATGAATTTTCAGTTAAACAGTATTTCACCCACAGTTAAATGCTCATACTTACATAATCAAAGGCAATCAAAGAGAAAGAGAGAGAAACTGAGTCTGACAGAGAGAGCAGAGTGAAGTCTGGCCTACACTACAGGATAATCATGGGGGATTTAGGGCCCATTTGCTCCTCCCAACACTCCCAAGACATCTTCCAATATCTTGTTGATCTTAAACGATTATCTTCCAAGATTATCCTGTAGTTTGAAATAACTGTGATCTATGTCTATGGCCACTGAGAAATGAGAGCTGAGCTAAATAAACTTAGTGTGTATGGAAGAAGTTAAAAACTTGGTGGTTAAATCGCGAGCAAAGTTGACAATTAAGAAAGAGGGTACACTTGTAGAGCTGTGGCAGCAGCATGAGTGTCTTAATAATGTTTGCTATATGCTTCATCCACATGCTCTGGGCAGAAAGCTCTTCCCACTAGCACAGCAATGACTTAGCTGATATCTGCCATGTTTGTGTGCATTTGTATGCTCTCGCAAAGTAGTAGTTTCCAAAAAAAGTCCTGTCAGGTTTTAAAGATCAAAGCTGCATATCTAAAAATGTGTGAAGTTGCATTTAGGGCAAATTGTGTAGTGTGGGGTGGGCATTTGATAAATAACAATGATCAACGAGAAAAAAAATCTGTGAAAGGTGTCATTATGTGTGGGGTCTTTCACGTTTTCAAGATAGGTCAGTATTTATAAATTGTGTTGACCAGGCTCTAGGCTCTGTTTTTGGTTTAGCTGACAGAACAAACGCCTTTGATGGTATAGCATCATCTGCCAAGTGAGTCTGAGGGGCAAATGTTTCTTTGGTAATACATCACATAGATTAAACAAGAATTTATTTTTTTCTACAATAAACAAATAAACAAAGTCTTTTTCCTTTAACGACACACCACACAACTTCAGATTGCTCTATAATGCTCTAATGGCTTGTTTCTCATGTAAGGAGATCTGTTAAGTTCGTATTCACCATGAGTGTACCTATGCTCCCCTACATGCAGTCTGATCAGATGTTTCTCAGTCAGTAAGTCTAAGAAAAAAAACAAATCTTAACACAACAGGATTACCAAAGGCTAGATTTTATAGGGAGGCTGTACCAGACAATTTAGCCATACTTTAGACTCACACAGCTGTATACCTTCAGGAGTATACACCCAATGTTCACACCTAATTAGTTAGCTAATCTTAAGCTTAACATTCATTGTTGCCATACATAACTCCTAAAAATCTGCTATAGCTAAAGTTAACATCATATTTGTTGCCTAACATTTGATGGTAAGAATTAAGGATGTGGGAAGTTTTCAGGATTGTGTTTCAGGGAACTACAGCCTCTAAAAATAATGTAAAAAATAATAATATGTGCCTGGTTTGTATTTTTGTGTGTGCTTAATTTCAAAATCTCAAGTAGCCATGCACAGTTTAATGTTGCATTTCCATTACAGTGAAGCTAATCACTTCCCATGCTAAACCCTGGCCACTTTGGGGGCGCGTCGCCAGGAAGGTGGGAATGTGGTTTCAGCTGACAGCAACACTATGTAAAATGGCCTTTTTCATTTGAATTAGAATGTGTTCTAACATGCTATAAGCTGGCAAGAGAGAAAAGTACAACTTTATGTAGATTAATTGAGTGACAACTGATTATTTTGTTGATTTTGGGTCACAAACTTAGTCTACATCTCTGAATACACTTGCACTCTTTGCAACTTAACCTGCTTGTGTTTTAGCAACAAATCTGCAAGCAGTCTAAGTGATTTGGCTTGGTGTAATAAACATACATTTACAACTTAAACAATGCAGGTAATGGTAGAAACTATGTACATATAGCACATAAAATACAAGCTCCACCCTTTAAAAACAGACTTTTTTATTAGGTTATTTCTAACAGTTGAAATCAAACTGCCTTGAAATCTGACGGTCAGCACCCCCACTTCCAGATTCTCTGTCTGTTGCTAAAACAGAAGAAAGTACAGTGTTTCCAGAGCTGCAGGCTAGTTCTATGACACAAAACGATAAATGTTGCCTTTTAAACAAACTAAATACAAGTAACATGATAACATCGTTCTTCTCAGTGTGTGTTTGAGTGTTGAATCTTCAGCGCATTGCTTGACTGTGGCTGTTAGTTACTGTCAATTACTGTGCCAAATATCAACAATGTGATTGCATAAAGTTCACCAAGAGAGCAGAGAGAGAGTCAACAGGATGTGTATCGTTGGTTTCATCTGTCAGTTATATATGTACATTGTTGTCACTCATAATATGGTAGCTTATAACTACACACACATTTATCTAAAGCACGCAAAAGAAAGAAAACATAAAGCATAACCCAAATCAGAACCCCAGCCACTTTCATGCATCCCTGACAAAACATAGGAAGTTGTATTAGCAAACATGGCAGCCGACACCATACTGAACGAAACTACTTTTGTGTAGCTCAATAAATATTGATCATATCAGTCTAAATTTATTATCATTTATTGTTACTGGTAACCTTTATCTTCCTTCCCAACAGCACTGCAATCCCACACTTGCTTCTGTGTGCCGATCTTCTTTTCATGATGAGTGTAAGAGAACATATCCCCTACAGAGAAAACACTTTTACTCGATCCAGTGCACAATTACTGTTTCTATATTGAATATCGCCGTTCTCCAAAATAAAAATAGGTATACTTTACAGGGAAGGCAAAAACCTAAAGTATTGTAATGCAAGTCAATGAAACCGGACATTTTTCAAAGCAATTTGGGGCCATTTCTGTTGGTCCATTCATCATGAAACGTTCACACAGTGTAAACAGCAGCTGCTGTGTTCAAAAGATGCATAAAGGTAAAAATCAACAAAAATGGAGGTACATGTTTTTCTTTGGACAGTGACGATATATTGAAAAAATATATCATCGCTGTCCAAAGAAAAACAAGTATCTCCAAAATGCCAATTTTACAGGACAGGGCAACAACCTGATTTAACTTGAATGTAAGTCAATGGAACCAGAAGTTCTGGCCCATTTCTGTTGATCCATTCATCATGAAACGTTAACATAGCAGCACAACAGCTGCTGTGTTCAAAAGATGCATAAAAGTGAAAATCGACCAAAATGGAGATACATGTTTTTTTTTTTTTTGGAGAGGTGCAAAAGGGATGGCACATTTTCTTTCTTTATTTTTTTGTTTGTTTTATCATTAAAGTTAAATTGATTAAGCCAACAGAAATTCTTCATTACGATTTGGAGAATAAATGTATATTTAATGTATATAAATGTACACACATGGACAAAATTGTTGGTACCCCTCGGTTAATGAAAATAAAACCCACAATGGTAACAGAAATAACTTTAATCTGACAAAAGTAATAATAAATAAAAATTCTATGAAAATGAACAAATGAAAGTCAGATATTGCTTTTCAACCATGCTTCAACAGAATTATTTAAAAAAATAAACACCTGAAACAGGCCTGGACAGAAATGATTATGATTATACCAACAATTTTGTCCATGTGTGCTATATGCAAGTTAACTCATTCTGACTCCATGGGTTGTTCATACCTTTGCCTACAACAACACAGCCGTAAATTCTAGTCCCCAGAACCTCAGGTTCACGTGTCAAAGTTAAAAGAAAGGTTTACGCTATGAATTGTGCATGTTTGTTTGAGCATGCATGCATCCGCATATATCTACATTCAAACGCACTGCAGAATTTGATCATTTTTCTTATCAGGAGAATCAAAATACTTCCATGTGCTGTACATTTTTATGCAACCACATCCAACAGAAAGCTTAATGTATTCGGTAAAACACTAACATAATTACTAGTGTTAACATTTACCATGCAGAATCTGTCAAAATGCATCACAATGACCAAAGCAGCAGACATTAAGGTGCACCAAGCCCATGTAGTTCCCAGGTTAATGTACATAATGTTGGTAATCTAAGGTATGGCACCAATTTAAATAATTATAGATATGCAGTATCATGACACACATTCTCTCTCTCACATACAGCTTACAGTATCCTTCATCATTCTTCTGTTGAGCTTAGCTCAGACAGTCATTAATACAGGCATGGACAGCATCACATGTCTAAACAGACGAATAGGCTTGCAAGACAAACATTATTTTTCTCTGTGTTTGACATTCACATGTGGAATGTATAGCCACACATACACACATCTCTATATCTCGGGGTGTGTGCATGTGTGTTTTTTCGCACATTTGAAAACCGCCCAGCATGGTTTGTATCCCTCTAATATCTTCATCCTCCAGTAGGCTGGCAGTCTGCAGTCTGGAACTAGCACGAACAAACAGGGATTTGAAAGAGAGCTGAGTAAATGGGCCAGGTCGGCTCTTACTGCATACCTCCATCTGAACTATTAAGTCTCTGGCAGGACTTAGTCTGCCTGTTCTTTAGCCCAGTACTCACACTCATGCAGCAATTATGTAATGGTGTTTGTGAATATTCCACGCAGCCTCAGCCGGTGGGTGGAGAGGATAAAGCTTCTCCTCAATGACTCACTTGGTCAATACAATGAAGATCAGTCAGGTCGTTTAAAGACACCGCGTGATCTTAGGTTAGGAAGCATTTGGCTTGAATGCTGGCATTCACTTCAATCTGTTGGCCTGACGACAGCAAAATACACAAAGCGTTTATGAGTAATACCTCTGTGCTGTTGTGCCACAATAACAGTACTCTGTAATTAAGTACAATTAGCCTGTTAATTGGGAGAGGTTTTGCCTGTCCACATTATTAGAAACACCCACCATGCTGCTATTTACTGTCCAATTTCTGCATTTAATCCATCTGTACAGTGAAACACCCACATTCTAGTGAACACACACGCTACAGGGCAGTGAGCACACTTGTCCAGAGTGATGGGCAGCCCTATCCATCGTGCCTAGGGAGCAGTTGGGTGTTAGATGCATTGCCCAAGAGCACTGCAGTCATGTCCTATAGATTCAGGGAATCAAACTGCCAACCTTTTGTTCACAAGGCTGCTCCACTCTGTCAGCAGTCAGCGTAAATAACTGTAATCTTCACAAGTGATTGTGATTGGAAGGTTATGTAATAATTGTGATAGACCAGTAACAAATTCTCCACATGCCAAGCACATCTACATATGTTACTTGGGGGACTAACTTAATTTGCATGTTGAATGTTGACAAGCATCCTGTTATGTTTATCTTTGTGCTACAAGAGCTGCTCATGAGGTGTTGGACTGGTTTAGAAATTTCACATTTTGTTTTCTAATTGGTCTAGTGGTTAACACAGGGAACACATCTATCCCGGAATGTCACATTGTTGTCCCCCAGACATTCCTCTTATGGGATCACGCATTGCCCAGGCAGAATATACACAACATCTTTTAACACTGGTCAGTTGGTGACAAAGCCACTGTTGGTGACATGGTAGTGTGTGTAATGCTGAGTGTATGAGTGTATAAGGCACAGAAGCAGTGCTGGAGTTTTACACGCCAGTGTCATTGTTGGGCTGAGAGTTATCCACTAACCAAAAAAACCCGGCCAAGAGCGGTTTCGTGGTCAGAAATGGATCACTGATGGGCTAGAGCATGGCTAACACAAATTGTGCATATCAACCAATGATCTTAAACTCTACACCAGAGTGCATGTGTTGGCTATCTGCCACTATCCTAGCCCAAGTAATAGCTGTGACTTAGTAGTTATTGTTTCCCATAAAAGAGCCTTTCTCTTTTTAATCTTGCTGTGGTGTTTTCTTAAATTGCTATATACAGTAGATTGGTATATTTTTAAAATTACAGTTTCAATTATTTCTAATACAGACTAATAAAAACTTTTAAATCTTTTAAAACTTTTAAATCTATGCATCAAATGTACAGTAATCAATTCAGTTCTGACTCAACATGGACATGCACAAAAAGAAGACTCTGTTTGTCAGAAAGCTTTGTCTACTGTAGCTAAAAATAAGAGGGTATTGTAAAACCATCAGAGAGCGACTCAGAAATGACTGTTTTTTCAAAAAACAGGTATGGAAAAGAGCGAGGGAGAGAAAAGGGGACAGGGTGAGAAAGAGAGAGAGGGAGAGGGAGAGATTAAAGCAGAAGAGTAAAAGGTCTATAATCTCTCTTAAATCTCTCTTACAATTAGTATTGTTGGTGCTATTATGGTTTTGACTCACTTCATTCTGAGTGTCTGGCAGTTAGCCACATATTCTCTCTCTCTTTCTCCTTCTCTCTCGCTCTATCCCTGTCTTTCTCTCGCAGAGTCTGGGTGGATAATCTTGGGATTAAGCCCACGGTCTGTATATGGAGGCGTGGTGCTTATTAAGCCATTGAGGTGATCCTCCATCATCACACACTACAAAATAAATCTAGTGTTTTGCTTGATGAGTTTTTCTCTCTGTCTCTCTCTCTGTCTCTCTCTCTCTTCCTCCTTCTCTGTCTCTCTCGCTCTCTGGAGGTGCTTTCCTCCCACGCCGTCTGTTTCCCAAAGCCCGGCCTCAGTCTAAACACAGAAACATTTGTAACACACAGTAGCCAGGGAGCTCATCTGGGCGTCTGCTTCATGTGCTCCTTATGAGCGTATGTCGTGTCCTACTTTTTGCTGAAACACATTTTAAGATTCACATATTACTTTTAGGAGCAACAAAGAGGATCTCCCTATTCTAGCCATAGCATGCACGAATGAGGTGAAAGGCATAACGAGGGATGAACTTGGCTCGTGTGAAGTGGACGCATGCTTCCATGTTCAGACTCCCCTCCCGATCATGACCGCCTTACAATGACCTCTGACCCCGGCATGCCTTCAGGCCGTCGCTGTGTTTTGCTCCGTCTCGATCTGTTTGTCCTCCGGATATTTATGTCCTTCAGCGAGAAACACTGGGCCGTGTCCCAAAACAGCTGAACGCAGCCCCGCCACAGGAGAAAAAAAAATAATAATAACACAACACAACACAACAAAAGAGAGGCAGAGACAAGAACCATCCAGCGTTCTCTGCGGCCAGGCTGGAGTTATTTGTCCCGGAGTCAGGCCTTGAAATATTTCTTGTGTCGTTTTTCAGAGCGGCCCTTCTGAGATTAAGTAAACACGGGGGAAAGAGAATGTTGCTGTTTCGCTCCCTCCACTTCCTTTTGTTTGATTTGACAAACAGTATGAACGAAAAAAACACAGCGGGATATGTAAACAGGCAGAATGCGAAAACGAGAGGATGAGTTTACAGGGCTCAAGAGGCGGGAAACGAGGCTGACAAATGCTGAAGAGGAAAGAACAGCGGAATGGCTGAGAAAGGAAGAAAGAGACTTCAGCAACACTGTCCCTGGTTGAAGGTTTGGCGTAATTAAAAGAATATATGACAATAAATGAAAAAAATATGTTTATAAGCAAGAGAAATGTGTTTAATCCAAACACTGACAGTGAGGTTTTAAGTGTGTTTTTTATGTTTTAAAATACAAATGATCTGCTAAAAAGGCCAGCATCTCAACCCTAAAGAAAAAAATATGCAGAGAACAGGTACTACAGGAGATCTATTGGGAACCACAGTGCCAGTCCAGCTAATTCTAGCTGACATTCTGAGGATGATTACAAACGTGGTGATGCATCATAAGCCTTCCTGTGCAAAACAAATAATGTCTCCAACATTGTCTGTAAGTGTGTCAGAGCCCATCTGGTCAGTTCCGCTTGTGGTGTGGCATTTACATGTTGTGGTCGCATTAGGGATCTCTAGGATCACATGATCTGATCTCGTCTGAGCTCCAGAGTGGAGTGATCTCTGTGTTTGTGAATTCCGAAGATGATTCAATAAGCAAAAATTTCAAATTGACTTTTTTTTCTCAGTTGTACAGAAGATAGTGATCCAGCACTGCAGGCGACCAGCAACAAAACACTCCCACACATGAATTCAGTGGACCCGTTTGGTAGGAAGACAGGTATGGTATTAGTAAAGAAGAATTAACCCCTTAAACTATAGCCCTACAAAACTATTAATAAATCAATCATCTTAAGACTTTATTATTATTACTATTATTATTGCTATTTTTTTATTATTATTATTATTTTTATTATTATTATTATTATTATTATTATTATTTTTTTTTTTTTTTTTTAATTTTTTTATTATTATTATTGTAGAGGAAAATAATTAATCATTGGATCGTACAATAAAAGAGGGGGAATAGTCAGATACTATTATTATTGTTACTATTTGCTACTATAATAAGAAAATAAAAAGGTAACGTGTAGACAGAATGCATGCACAACCATAAAGCAGTCAGACTTCCTGCACTAGTCTGAAGTGAACATTTGGTGACCTGACTGTATTGTCTTTATCCCCCCCTGTTCTGTAGAGAGTATGAAATACATAACACCTTTATTCAGCATTTAAACATTTCAACTGTCATTAATATTTCATCTAGTCCTCTGTGAAGAAAAGGCAATTTAATTGCATTTGATTTTGTATGTTTATAACAACTGCTCTAACAACTGATCTTGATGGGTAGAGTAGAGGGTGTGGGCATTGTGCAGTAACAGTATCATCCATCAACAATGGATTATGCAGACCACAGTATAGACAGATCTTACGTGTCAGACTGTTTAAGCTGGTTGCCCTAATACAGTCAGATACAGTCACTAAAGCATGAGGATATGCCAGCCTAGCATGTCATTACATGGCAATGTTTAATGCAGAAATATCTGTTATTTATATATACAGTATATATATATATATATATATATATATATATATATATATATATATATATATATATATATATATATATATATTCTTTAATTTGGATCTCACAGTTTCAAAATCGACTCCTGCAGAAAAGATTCAAAGTATCCTGAATATCAGAATTATATCTGGATAAGGTGAAACCACTTGAAAATGCTAATGTAAGCAGCACAGCCAGACGGATTGAAGACAGATACTACTTTGACCACTTAAACCACTTCAGGAGGTGGTCTGAGACCCATTTGAGCCTCATGTTATAGTAGTGTAAATGCTTCTGACTTGCCAAGAAACATTAGACAACCAAAACCCCTAAAAGTACAATCCAATCTGGGCACATGGTCTGTGTATGCAGGGAAGATAATCATGGAGGATGCACATGATTGACCAGATCAAATGAAATGCTTAATAGCAATATGGACAGACACTAATAAACTGCAGACCACAGAGGATGAACGGAAAAACAATGTAATGAGCAGATCTGCAATTCTATATTTCAGTCTCACTAATCAGAGGTGCATTTAGCTGCCAAATGTTAATGTATGTTGCTAAAATCTGAATACTAACTGACCCTGTTAGCTGTTCGTAAACTGAACTCTAGTATGCACAGAATAAAGTCCAGTTATTTAACATAGAACAACATTGTTAAAATAAATGAAAATGAGGCCGTCAAATCAGTCACAATGAGAAGTCAATTTTTTTGCTATATGTGACATTACATTGCTGTTATTCTGACTGTTTGTTTGACTGAATATTTTGACCGTTTATGAAACAGTAGCTGTTATCAGTGAATGGGAGTAAGTGTGATGCAGCACTGACAACAAACAGCTTATAGAATCTCATGCCTTCCATAAAAAAGAAACATGGCAAAATGGTGGCAATTTCACCTTTTACAGATCTTTGGCAAGAGATACAACGACAGTGTCTAAGTGAGCTAGCAATCCCTCTTGCACAAATAAGACAGTTATGTAGTTATAAGTGTAGGGAATTGAAGTGTGGGCCCACATATTGTTAAAACAGCAACAAAGAGGGGCCAGAAGAACAACGCTGATAGTTCAGATCTCTATCTGAAATAAAAGAAACTTGTTCAAACTCTTGAAACTTGTTATGATGCCTCCTCCCCTCTGGCTGCCTCTGCTATTTGGCCCACTGTAACAAGTTGTTCCAGTCTGAGGAGGCTAAAGTGGCCTTCGTGGTATTGTTGCTGTAAGGGCCTGCCTTACACTAGGCGGCTCACATGTGGGCCTTACATAGCGAGGTGGCTCAGTCATCAGGAAAGTTCTGAAGTTTGCTTTTGGACAAGAGTTGAGAGAGGAGGAGGATCCCCAAGCAATTGTTTTGGTGTATACCAAAATCAACCCAGCCCCTGAGTGTCGCTGAGTGGGGCGATGAGGACACAGTCGACGCAAAGTTCCCAATGACAGAGAAGGGTCCCACAGCACTGCCTATGGCTTTAGAGCGTGCAAGCCAGCCAGCATTGGGTTCCACAGCAGCACCCAGACCTCCAGCAAAGGCCTTTGAGAATGCTCAAGGTCCCAAGGCTCCGTCCAGTGCTACAGAGAGCACTGGGCTATCAATGCCTGTTCTCAAGGCTCCACTCAGTGCTACGAAGACCACTGGCCCGTTGATGCCTGCGCTCAAGGTTTCACCAAGTGCTACAAAAAGCATTATTCCTTCGACACTTGCCCTCGTCCTGCCATCCCAAGCTTCGGCTCTGCAGGGCATTCAATTTCCAGCTCCTGCTCCGCGGGCCGCTCCAGTTCCTCCTCCTGCTCTGCAGGCTGCTCCAGGTTTTGCTCCTGCTTCGCAGACCAATCTAGTTCCTGCTCTGTGCGATGCTCCAGTGCTGACCCTTACACAGGTCTCATTATATCATGATGTCTCCCCCCTCTGGGGAGACTTCACTTGGGCTGTCCCTGGCTCCATGCATTCTCCACTACTACTCACACCTGCAACTGACCTATAAAGACCCACATATATACTGCATTGTTTTCTCGTTCTCTGTGCTTGGTGTCAAGTCTAAGGTGTGTTTATTTTGGGTTTTTCTTTTTGTTTTGACCCCTGCTTTTGTCTTCTGATATGGTTTTGTCTCTGATGTCAGATGAGTTTTGACCCCTATCTGTCTGAATTCTGATTAGTGGTCTGCTCGTAATAAAGCCACTGTGCAAATGAAACCTGCCCTGGCCACAGGGCTTTACAACAATAAAGACTCCTAAATGGTTCTTGTTTTGGAAGTACAGTTATGGGGAAAACCTTTAACTGGAACCTTTACATCACTCAAAATGGTGCACATCTCATTAATGAAAAAGAATCTCTAAGGCATCAGCCATTAATATGCTTTTCAGGGAGCCGAAAGTGTTTTTTTCTGTAGCATCACTCAAAGAACTCTTTTAGGCACCTTTATTTTTAAAAGCCTGCAATAGCCTCTGCTCCCCAAGGGGCTTTGGTTACTCCACAGGCTTTTGGAGGTACCATCCTGTACGCGTTCTACCAAAGCAGACCTCCAACAGAGTGCTGTGGAATTCTGGCTTCTCAAACCGTTCCCAGCATCGGAAAGACAAGAGGGAACAATCTGAAACGCTGCGGTTTGTGTCAGCAAGGATGACCAGAACCTAAAACATCTTGTAAGAATAATAGTCGTTAAAGGAGAGGGGGGAAAAAAGAGCAATGAGAAAGTGCTTCGGATGGCTTTTGTTAGGACGCTGTAAATTCCGTACCCAAAGCCGAGCCAGGGTGGTGAGAGGGGATTGGTGCTGAGCCCCCCTCGCAGGCACACACATCAGTGTTCAAAAAAACACCCATTTGCAGGGCACAGTCCAGAGTCTGTGTCGCTGCATGGTTGTGGTCAGTACATGCTTGGACAGGAGAGACGGAGAGACGTGGGCGTGCATGAGGTTTGGCTGGACACACACGCACAAACACACACACACACACACACACACACACACACACACAATACCCCCTGTAGTGAGGGCAAACTGTGAAACCCCAGTGCCCACAGAAACTCCCCGAACAGAAGAAATCCACACATACCAGGTTTCAACAGTTTTAACGATAAGCGAATAAGTGAAAAGAACGCTTTCATTTTTCTTCCCTAATTCCTCGCTTGCACATAAACCTTCACTTTCTCTCTCTCTCTCTCTCTCCCTCACTCTCTTTCTTTCTCTTTTGTTCAAGAGAAAAAGGGAAAAGCACTTTTTGCCAAGAGCTGGAACAATGGTTAAGCAGTCCAGAACCTCCCTGGCTTAAAACAATACCATCAATCAAAGGCAACAGAAAGAATATACAAACACACGCATTTATGAAGAGGAGTTGCGTGGAGCCTTGCTGCTTTAACTCTTTGCTTCCCCAGAGAGCAGCAAACTACCACAAGGGCCTCATTTGCCCAATGAAGTCATTAGCAAGAGCAGAACTCGGCCTGTGCAGAAACAGTAACAAGGTAAACAAAAAGCTCACTTAAGATAAGACGTTTTGTGCTTGAGGTATCATGCTAGCAATGTTTAGAATTAGCATTGGGATTAGGATCAAACCGAACATATGTTAATGTATATATTTCAAGTTTATTGTGCAACAGTCTGATAAACTCTTTGAAAAATAAAGGCTCCACATGGCTCTTGGCTTGCATGTCTCATTTGCAAAAATGACAATTCTTGACAAGTTCTTCTGCATCCAAAGCGATAGAGCAACAAGATGCCAACTTCTACTCACTGATGTTACTGACACTGCACTTTTAACATGTTAATTCTTCAAAGGATCATCTGTAAAGTCCATTTCGAACCATGGACACTAAACAAAAGCCATCTTTACATTATAGAATCTATACAGAACCGTTTTGTCTGTAGCACCAAAAAGGGTTGTGCTATGGTTGCAATGTCAGGCTTGTTGCTATAATAGAACCCTTACTAAACATTTTTTGTGGAAGAGTTCTTTTTTTTCTTTTTTTAAGAGTTTATATCGTAAACCTCAAATCTTGTCAATATATTTAATATTTTTCATTATAGGATTGTTGAAAGAACATTCTAAAATTATGAATTATATACCTTATTTCTAATCACAATGCAGTTTACAGCATTATTTCTTAAAACAAGCAAAATTACCTGCCAAAAAATTAGTTCTGATAACAGATGATTTCATTTCATACAATTATTTAAACCTAGCAATTATACTAAATTATATCTGAATGATATTACATTGTTTTTTTGCAGTGCATGATTATTTAAACATACATTTGAAAAAAGGCTGCTGCATGTTGATTATTTGAAATGTATCTGGAATCTTTAGGATTTCCTTGGAATCAGATTTGTTTCAGAGGTATATTTTGGAGTAGGTGAATGGAGTCACCCAAATGTGTGATTGTTGTTAAGGAGCACAGCTAGATTGAAACTGTGAATGCCAGAGGAAATTAGATGAAAACAGTGAAATTAGTCGGTATTTACCGAATTGAATGAAGATAAGAAATAAGGAAACAAAACCTGATGCGCGTATGCATGACCTGTACAGAAGGAAGAATCCAGAAAGAAAAACAGAAGAAGCGCAGAATAAAATAGATTTACATCAAAGACATTGTCAGTAATTACAAATTGGGCATATGTGGGTTAGGAGACTGTAGCTGACTTAAATTCATTGGCCACTTTATTAGAAACCTAGCTAGTGTACAGGTTGCAGCCCGTCTTTTTCTCCTATCCATTTTTTAGTGGTCACTTTATGACCACATAACTAGTTGGATATTTTCGGCATTACTCACACTTTTTGGACACTCTGTGACACTGAAAAGTGCCTGTTACACACATAGTGGCACCACACACATTACCATGCCACAATCATGTCCATGTGTTGATGATTCACAGTCCACATAATATCTGGTCAGGCCTGTGGTCAGAAACTGGCCAGTGAGGAACAGTGTAGCCTGGGCCTGACGTATTACAACTATAGTTGTACACCTATATAGTGCACAACTAAGTGGAGTGGAACTCAGAAAGTAGCTAATGAGTGAAAGTACAAAGTAGATGTTTCTAATAAAGTGGACAGTAAGCATATGTTGACTGTTGTTCATTCGCAGTTTTCAGGACTAGTCCAGTGAACAGAATTTACAAGCATTTCTATGCGTGTGTTGTGTAGAAGTTACTGGGCAAAGGCCATCAGACCTAAGTACCTCTAGCTAATGAGCATGCATGCCTCATTTATGACTGCCTTCATCATTTTCATATTCTGGCTTGATCAAATCATCTAGTTAAAATTGTTTGCACATGCAATTTCTGTATCAAGATGGATGATTTGACAATGAGAAATGAGCCAGCATTTTTGCATGTATTTGATGTCATACCCCTTGAGGAAATAAATACAGCTATAAGAAGTACAGTAAGAAGTATATGATGTTGTTTCATAGCTCAGTAACTATATCCTACTGTTAACTATCACAATATTTATTAAACATTTCTTTCCTTTGTCACTGTTTTATAGAAGCTGGAAACCAACAGCAAAACAAAGTCTTAGTCACTAATCTTCATCCTTGTTATTCAGGTAATTTACTGGTAAATGTTATGAAAAACAACTTAAAAAGTTATGTACCTAGTGGAAATTGTAAATACTCAAATATTCGATCTTACACTTAATTGAGATTCTCACTAGAATACTTAGGAAAAATAATTTTGGACAAAAAGGAAAAACTCCTGGATTAGATAAAAAAAAATACATT
Organism: Prochilodus magdalenae; assembly: GCA_024036415.1. NCBI lineage: Eukaryota > Metazoa > Chordata > Actinopteri > Characiformes > Prochilodontidae > Prochilodus > Prochilodus magdalenae. The sequence continues at coordinate 334,175 of JAMWET010003524.1, read as the reverse complement.
AGGGTAGTTAGGGTATGCATGTTTATGTCAGTATCCGTAAGATCATTTTTATTCACAGGCTGATATCATTATGTAGTACAGATGTATTTAAAACAGATTTATTAACTAAATTTGATACAAGCAAAACCACATCATCCAAGACAGTTCTCTGCTTTGAATTATTTTCTGTTTGGAATTTATGCAACTTGGTAAAACTCACTGTACTGATCCTTCCAAAGAACATTCACTGTAACAAGGCAGAAGTAGACCTGTAGTTTTTAAAGACTAGAAGTTTTCTAATCATGTCTTGAGATCAATTCAACTGTAGTAATGCTACTCCCTAACTAAGGGCCGCTAAATCCAGCTCTTATATAATTCTCACTCTTCATTGTATTCATTAGTTTAGCTTGTATGTGCATTTATCAGTTAACTGCAAACAATATGTGGGGCTGTTACAGTGTTTTCTTAATGTTATGGGACCTAATACAGTGAACCAGAGGTTCCTGAATATTTTGGGCCAAGGATTTAAATGTCACCAAACTAATACCAAATCGATTCCTCTGGGTGGGCAAGGCCTATCTCTGGGTGGGTGTAGACATGCCTGTGCTTGTAAAACTTTCAGACCTACATATTTCAATACATTTCTTTATCATCAATTGGTTCATTGAGTAACTAAGGGGTGAATGACCTTTTTGCAGGGCCATTTGGAGAAAAAATAAAAGTCACTGTAGCTGACATCTTAATGTTGTCTGCTTTTTCTTTACTATGGGCAGCTATGAGAGGGAGCAACTGAATTGAGGGCCTAAATGCAGGCCTTTGCAGTTTGAGGGGGTTAAGAAACTCTGACCTGAGGTCACTGAGCAAGTACTACACACACACACACCTGCACACACACACACACACTCACAAGCACACACAAACACATATGCGTGCATGCACACACGGCTTAACTTCTATCTAAGCAGTAAATACTATCAGTCCTGAGCAAACACCCAGTTTGGCCTATAGGCATTTCTGCTGTGTGCTTTTCAAATCTAGAGCCACGCTGCAGACGCTCCAACATTTGGACCATTCATTCTTAGAGCAGCGAAAGAACTACATTTTTCAGACCACCACCCTACGCAAACACAGTGTGTTTTTGTGTGTAAAAGATAGGTACTGGCAAAGTGACAAGAGGGCAGAGTGTTGGGGCCAAGATGAAATCACACACTTAAAGTCAAGCTTAAAAAATAGTTTGTAGATTTGTAATTACTATACTCATACCGTTTTCTATAGGTTTATCTCCTTTGCATTTCCAGCTGAAGATAAGCTTATTCCCTTTGTGCAGAAAGAGAAAACTACTCTGAAAGGTAACAAGCATGAAAATCCACCTTTCAAACTACAACTGTTTTCAAGCAGTGTAATCTCAGAACGCTGTGTGTATGCCTGATGTGATACAAACAAAAGCACCACATGACAAAAGCTAAAAATTCACAGATAACTGTCAAGAACTACAAGTGAAAGAAAAGAAATGAATGTAGCAATGCAGGAAGTATGAACAGAGAGTGATGTTGTTACCATTAAATATTGTGAATGTGATAATTCAGTTATCTGTATTATCATAAAGTGGTTAATACACATACACTCATTTTACTTAACCACCATCTTAATCACCAAAACAAAGCAAGGCTGACGTAGGAAAATTCCGGTAGCTATAAAACACAACTTTCTAGATTACTAATCTTGAGCTTTTTTAATAATTTCACAACAAATTATCTAAGAAGAGATGCTTAATCAAAAACTGCATATTTATTGCATTTAAATATTTAGTAACATGCAGATATGCTGTATTTCTCAGGAACAGCTGAGCTGGTACGAAAGGGTAGGTTTTCATTTGGGACGAGTAAAGGAGTCTGTGTCAATTGAGCAAATGAGCTAAACTAGAGCTAAATGATAAGTGGGCGCATGTGGATGTACCAAAATGTTAGTTGATTAGAAAAACATCTTTGCATTGTTTCTCAAAGAAGCCAACATCAGCTAGAGAAAATTATTTAATGTAGTAAGTGATAACGCCACACTAAAAGTGTGTTCATTTAAAAGTACCAGTGTTTTAAAGTACAAATCGCACATACTTATGAAAATGAGCATTTACAGTCCTGTTTACATTTATACCCCAGTTCAAAAAGATTTTTCTCTGCCTTTCATTATTACAATACTGGCCCCCCGAAAGCCTAACTTAAGTACCTGTGCATGCTAAATCACTGTTAAACAACTTCATAATGAAATATATAATGACTTTTATTTTTCAACATACTCCAATTTTTTTTGCTCTGTTGATACAATCTGATTTTCCTACCCTAGCGCCTTCAAAATGGCAGAGAAGTGAAACAAGCATATTGGTGGTTTGCAGGAATTTTTTAAATACACTCCATGATGGCCGGTCTAAACAGCACATAATGCACAAGTGCATAATAGTTCAATAGCCCAGCCTTATGCTGATAACCAAATTCTACTCTAATCTGTACAAAGCAAAAGGGCAAGGTTCAATCAGGATGCAGACCGACCTTAAGTCAGCATGGCTGACTGATCTGTTTATCTGAGCTGAACTGATAAATTTTGTAGCACTAAGAGAGTTAAATATGCATAGTTTCCTAAGGTGCTAACTTTTATTACATTAGCATATGCAATTGATGGGTTTAAGGTATATGTTATATGGTATATTCTTTTAAAAGTGCCTTTGGAGCAATGCCATGAAACAGTGCTGACCAAAGTGTGACCCAAAGTTGGCCCAAGAGGATGTTTGATTTGGCCTGCCAGAGAGTTACAAAAGAACAAACATGATTTTTTAACTACTGTATATATAATATAAATATATATAATTTAAATTCCCAATTGCTTTACTGTGATATTTTGGAGTTCCTTATTGACAAAATACACTTTCTAAAACTGGAAAACATTTGTTGTTTTGCCATTTTAGCCCCTAGGCATCTACAGACTTTGCCCCCAAAAGGAGGCAAAAAGTAAAAAAAAAAAACTTTCAATACATGATTCTTGAAAGTAATACTTTTTTAGCCTTTAAAGTAACATGTTTATTAGCCTAATCTTTGTTTGCTGCATCTATGTATGATGGCTTATCAGTTTCTCCTCTGCTTAGTGAAAGACCTGCTGATTGAAACACTACTGCTTTTATTATAAGTGTCTTCAAAGCTGTTTGAGATTTTCAAGGAAAGTATTTTAGTTATTGTCTGTGTTATGCGTCATAGCTGCAACAGAGCTCTGTTTCTATAAGTTGTAGCAAAAGTGGTTACATTGCTCAAAAAAAGAATTGAACAAGAAATTATCCCTGAAACACTGGTTGGGTGTGGTGCTTTAAGATTAGGTGTTTTTTAGAGAATGTGCATTTAGTTCAGTGTAAGAGGCCTAGTGCATGCAGTGGTTTTGGTAGAGCCTCTCCCTCTGTTTTTGACACACACACACACACACACACACACACACACTCACATTGCAGATGCTAATCAGTGTACGTTCAGCAACCCCACTTAAACCTCCTATGAGGTACTGACATTGCAAATTGGGGGCCGGGGGGGGCTCTAACCACACACACTTGGTTTGAGAGCAATTTTGACAAAAAAACAAACTCATTCACTAGAAACATTTATCTCGATTGCATCTTATCTGTGTTCCTTTACACTGAAGTAAGCAAATCTGCACTGTCTTGATCTCCAGAACAGAAGAAAGCAAGTTTGCATTTTATAGTTTCAGCCTAAACATCATGAAGCACCAAGATTTGTTGTTTTTTTTTGTCTCCAAAAAACTGTAGAATTCCTGGAGGGCATCAGGTGAAGTTAGCTTTCTTTTTATTAAAAAAGAAAATAGTCAAAACTGTCAAAAACATAGGCTTTTCCTTTCAGATATTAAGAATCTAAATCTAAATCTAAATCAATTTAACACAGCAACCTCCATTCAGGAGCCCCAAAGGTCATAGAGGTAATTTTGAAACATTCATGGTTGAGTATTTTAATGCACCCACAAACCACAGAAATGATGGCAGGGGCAGCGAAGGACTGCTGCTGTGATGCTGTGGGTCCTCCTCATAAAAGAAAGTGAACCATGTAAGAGTTCTGGGCCACAGTGCTTGACAGCACCCAGAATTCCCCTAGTCAAATGGGGCATGGCCCTTCCTCGCAGGCTCCCACTCTCACTTTCTCTTTCTCTCTCTGTCTCATGCTCTCTCTCAACACCCCCAACTGCTTTTCTGCCTTTTTTTCCCCATCTCCTCTTCTCCCTCGGGATTTCTGCTGTGTGGAGCCGGGACAGGCTGGCGGCATAAAGATGTCTGATCAGACAGCAACCCGGCTGTGTTCATCCCAACAGGCCCAGTCAGTGGCAGATCATTTTCAGAGAAAAAGTGATCATAACACTGCACCTCTCGTTCTAATGAATCCCACACCCATCAGAAAGTGACATCACTTTATAGAGCACTTATAGCTACACTTAGATAGCACCTTTCACATTCTCCAGGACGCTTTACAATTGGAGGTGTCTTGGAGAATAAAAATGTTCTGAAAAAAGAAATGTTTGTATTTACATATATGTCTATCAAAATATTCCACTAAGTAAAACGTTTATTGCATGATGTCTTATTACTGACAATTACATCATGCCTCATTACTATAATAACACCATGCTTGCCAACTGCAGTTTACCATGTAGTTCTGTAGGCTTGATCTGCTTTCTGTTTCTTGTACCCCTGATATTTAAAGACATGCCCTGTCCTTAATTACTGTACACTGACACCTTAATAGAGTGAACTGCATAACTCAAAGCATCAAGATGCTAACAGAAGGTCCCTAATTGTCTGCCACATCAAGTGTTTGTGTTGTAAGATATCATCATTTTTGATAAAGGCAGTTATAACAGTTTTCCAAGACCCATTCCTTTTTAAAGTAAGTGTAACAACAACCTATAACTTGTCATACTTCAGCTTTACGCAGACATTACTATGCTACAGTGTACTGCAATCTTAGTGGGACATATTTAAAAAAGATTTACATTGATAACCAAGACTTTTTAACGCATGACATTTGTTCATTAAATCTATAACAAACACATCAAAGTAACTGTAGCCATTTATTCACGAATGGCACATAGAATTTGGAAGTGCATGTGGAATCACTTATGACCTGGTAAGCCCCCACCTGTCTACTCAAAAACACTCAAAACCAGCTTGTTCTCAGCAGGGTCTTACTCTGCTCACAGACGAAAGGTCCAAACCCCTCTCAGAAAAGGCCTCAGTCCTGAACATATGCACCTAAGAAATGTATGCGGTCAGAAACATAGTCTCGCAATCATTAGGGGAGATTATCTATGAGAAGGCACTGACACCTTCACGGGGTGACAAGGAGGATGAAGAGGTAGTCTTACCCACTGTAGGGCAACACTGGCTCCAGAGAGATTGGTAGAAATAGCACCAATAAGCAGTCCTCTAGTCTGATAGAACCTCTGAGAAACCTTCAACGCCTGCCAGAGACACTGAAACCAAGGGCATTAAGAGCTGGCCTGATCTGAAACGTTCTCAGTCTCTCTTCTGGCATATGCAACATCTGAGGCTGCACAATGAAGCTCCTTTGGATCTTAATGACTATAGCTGGAAGATGCAATATTGGAATCATACCTGTGCACCTTTCTTGTGGTGTTTATAATCTAGCTGCCTGGATACATATTCTACATTGCTTTTGCAAAACATTTGGTGCAGCAGTACCATAGCCGGTCACCCTTCAATTGGGTAGCCGCGGTTGAGCATTTCAATGAACCATCCATTGATAGGTTTCTTTAGGAGCCAATAATGTTTCTTCTGTGGTATTTTTCTGGCATATTTTTATTGAAAATAGCCTTCAATCTTTTTTTGTAACACAGAGTGATTTCTAATTGCACTGTGGGAAACGAAGATGCTCAAGAACTCATCCAGACTTTAATTCAATCTACTCATGTGCTAATGAAGATGAATTTCACTCATTTTCATCTCTGTAACCACAAAAACTTAATGGAGAGTATGGGTGGTTTCAACGACAGCCTTTTCTTCATATATCAATCAAAAACTGTTAACAGTCGATGATGCCTCTCAAGTCGCAACAGCTGCCATTTTGTTGATGTAGATAGAATAAAATTAGTATAATTAAATATGGTTGATCTGTTTGGCCCACAGAAACTACTGGATGACTAGCAAGCAGTAAGTAAACTGAAGTCGAGATGGCCCCTCTTAGATAAATACAAATTTGTTTCTGATGAAAACAGCCTGTTTAGTGGGACAGATCTGACCCCAGTCCAAACCAGCAGAAGTTTCACTGACCACAAAAATTCTTATCACTGAGTTTTAGCACTGATTGGACATGTGGAGTTTTTCAGGCTATGTTCTCTATCCTGAAGACCCCCCACATAGGGAAGCATGCAATCTGCTGCATTTCGCTGCCCAAAAGCCAAACCACATGTCAATCAAAAGCAGTCTTGTGGTGTAAAAACCTGTAACTCATGTTCGCATCACTTGCAAACTGTGAACTATTCTGGAAAATATGCTAATACTGTACATTCAATCCAGGGTTTGGAGACGAGAGATGCACAGGTTGGAATATTCTTTAAAATACTACTGTCTGTCCAGTCCAGAAATGGTGGGAAACTGATGTAAAGAAACAAATTACAGACACAATTTCATTTCTGATTTTCATTGCTCCCTCTGCAATTTAAGAGATATGATATGCCAGTATAATCTCTAATCTTACTCATAACCAAAACAAGCAATCAACCGTTGAAAACTACCACCATAACCAGAAAAGCATTTGACTTTACTGGCCAAAACACCCCCATGCACACTAGCTGGTGCTCTAAAACACACAACAATCCTTGTTCTCAAAACAATCTGTACTTTTTAAAAAGAGTTTTGTTGTTCTTTTTTTGTTATTGTAATTAATACTTTGAACATTAAAAACAATACGTCTAGCCTAATGTTTCAGAAATAATCAAAAGTCCAGTAGAATGAAAGTGGAGGGTTCTATGGTATGTTAACGTTTGTGTGAATCAGATAAGCTGTTTCAAGCTATTAACAGGGTAAGAGAAATGGCATTTGACTTTAGAGCCGTGTGGGGATGGTACAACAGTGGTATCCCGAGCGTAGCTGCGTCTATCTGTGCATCATGTGCAGACTCGAGAAACAGGGTGGAACATGGAAGCCGTCCCACACAGCAAGGCCACGCATCACAGCCAGGCAACAGTGTTTGAAGAGCTGTCCTTCGAAAAGCCGAAACGATGCTATCGGCCCTTTACACGCAACATTGCTGTCAAAACAATAACACACACATGTCTAGCTACAGGAAACACATTTAAAATGAAAACTTATGGAATTACACTATTAACAGAAAACACATACAGATCAACCGTTCATGAGTTTCCATTGCAGTGCTGTATGAGCTTCTTAGACAAACGGCTAAACACATTCCAAACAGTATATTCTTTTTAAAATGATCCTTTAACAATTGTAAAAACCTTAATCAACAGGTTAACTATTATAAACTTTAGTCGGCGGTACGTGTACTGGCCCTTTATGACTCAGAAACCTGCATGTCACTGTCCCATATGAGAGTAAACAAGAGGCTAAGAGTCAAGAGATCAAAGCGTCAAAGTGTCTCCCTCTCTGTCACTCTCTCTTTCATGTCTCTCTACACTGCCTCAGTGGGATGTTCCCATGCGATGCCCTGTGATAGATAAGCCTGAATCTGAAAGGCTACCAGTATTCTCAGTGCTAAATAAACCTTCACAAAGGTGCTGGACCCAGGATGGAAAATAAACAGCACTCTCTTATTTCATGACATCCACTGCAGCGCAGAAGGGAGCGAGATATAAAAAAGAAACTCGCCGTTGGTAAAAAGAGTAAAATAATCAGAACCAGATTTGGGCTGAAAATCCAAATCGTCTTGTCCAGACTATATAACCTGTCCATTTTCCAGGAGTAACTTTTACACTCATTCACTTAAAAAAGCAAGGGCCTGGCAATGCTTGTGTACTTAAACAATTTACAATATAAGTAGTATACTTCATACTTTTAGCCAGGGTCTGATTTGGGGTGGCATATAAAATCTAAATTTTTATATACATCATCTTTGGATTAAACTGGTTCTGTAATATTTATGGCAAACTGTGATGATCAAACAATTTTTCAGTTCTAGCTATAAATGCCAAATCCCTTAAATAGCGCTCATATCTGCTAGTGCCTCTAAGGTGCTAAGCTAATGGTGATTCACATGAATGTTTTGGGCTAGTCAAGATAAACACAGGTTTTTAATAGTAGTAAAGTACTCGCAGTCAGTAATGTGTGAAACAGGACCTAGTATGTTCTAGTTAGTTCTGAGCATTCTAAAGTTGAAGTGTGGCCACAGATTTTGGCCAAGCAACTCAGTAAGTGCTGATTTTACGATATTTTCTCTATGTTGATTTCAAGTTGTCCCAGCATGCAGTAACTGTGATGTCATCATAGACCTCTGTAGAGTGTAAACAACATTTCTTCACTCGAAGCACACCCAAGAACACACACACACACACACACACACACACACACACTGGTTTAGGCATATGGAACAGTGAAAGACCCTCCATGAAACACACACAGCTTGTCAACATTGAGGTTCTCTTTTTGGATGCACACACACACACACACAAACACACACACACATGTTCTGTCATTCTCTTGCACATGTCTGTGTTTGCCTGGGCTGCGCCATAAATGAGGAATGTTAAGTTTTATTAGTGTAAACACTTTAGGTTTTTCAACTCTACAGTTACAGTAATGTAGAGTTCATGCATACGGTTTATGTCAGCCAGATGTCAGAGATGGTAAGGGGTGGTTAAATACTTAAGACTGGTTCGTGTGTGTGTGTGTGTGTGTGTGTTTCTTTGTTTTTGTACATTTTTTGGACAAAAAAGTCTTGACTTGTAAAACTTGAGACAAAAATTTGTCAAACTAGTCTTTTCTTGTGAAGTTATAAATGACTAAGTTTAGAATTTGGTTTAGATTTTAGAATTCTGGAGTATTCTTTTTATATATGGCTACTTACATATACTCACATTTATATTATGGATATAGAAATTTTATTGATCTTTTCATCAAACTATGTTCAAAATATTTCTTCATAACACTTTTTAAAAAGCACTTTTAACAGGTTTGAAGAATATATTAATTGTGGTTATTTTATTCAAATAAAGGATTAAACATTCCATTTTGTCACTACCAATCCAAAAATACAATGATCAAAAACAAACCAATTGTTTCAGTGTAGTGACTGTTTCAGTTGTGACTGTTTTAGGTCATTTTCAGCATATTACAGGTGGGCAGTATATGACTATCAAGCACAGTTTAGCTTTTTTGCTTGTATTTTTTAAATACAAAAATTGTTTACTGTATTGTAAAAAAATAATGTTAATTTTACACTCTGATTTTCAGACTTTGGGACACATTTACTTCAAAACGTTGTGATCAGATAATAACACAAACAAATATCTAAAAATAAATTTGAACTAATTTAGCAGAATGGTCCAAACTGCTATGGATAGGTATTGGGCTATGGAGTTGAACTGCATTTTTTTGAATAATCACCCTAACATTAGTTATCAGAACTAATCATGCAACATCTATACCTACCCTCACTTGTGCCTGAATACAATTAATTGCTCACATATTTTCCCAACATTAAATCTTTCTGAGAACTGAAAGGCTGTTACTGTGGCAAATGAGGACATACTTCCTATTATTATGGATGATTTATGAATAACATCTGAATAAGCAGGTGTCTTTTGGACACATACTTTAGGTCTGCCTGCGTAGGTTTGGTATTTGCGGAGACGGAGAAGTGTCTGTAGCTTCTATCTGTAGTCTGGAGTTTGTGTGTACTCTTTGTTCTTCTCAAATCTGAATCTGATTCAGATTCTGATTATGAACAGTTGACGTCTGTTGCAGTAACATCCACTGTACAATTCTCTCATTGTTTTCTTAGCGTACCCATTAGCTCCTAATGAGTTTAATTAATCATTCTCAGCCTTAAGCCATTTGTATCACTGTTCTCAAAGTCCTTCAGGCCGCACACCAAGACTGAACATTCCTTCTGTCAAAACAAAATCATAACCCACTTATTGTTTTGGCATATTCAATGTTATATTGGACACACCAAAATATTATGAAGAGGGCTATTTGCTTCACTCAATAAAGTGTGTTTAAAGGACCTTCTTATAGAGTGGGCCAACTAGACATTCATTGTTATTTCTGAAAGCCTATCCAGTAAAACAACTTGAGTGTTTTTACCACAAATTTTAGCCTCTCTTTAATAATCATGCTGGTCATGTGACTTGTGGTTACATAATGATAGCGGTAATGGCAGCAGTAACGAATAGCAGGATAATGATGATGAATCTGTGTGATTTGTTGAGCCAACCCAAGAACTTCTCGGAGTAACAACAATCACCACCTCTACACTTGTACAAGGACAGGCAGAGAGAAAGAGAGAGATATAGAAAGGGTGAGTAAGAGAGAAAATGCGAAAGAGGATGAGAAGATAGAGAGAGAGAGCTAGGGACAGAAAGGGAAGTATAGAAAGAGTAGCAGATTTTGGCAGAATAGTGGCAGAAAGAGAGGAGAGAAGAAAAGAGACAGTGAAGGTGAAAGTTCTACAATAAAAACAGCAGCAAAGTAATAAAAAGGGAAAAAGAAAAATCAGGTGAAAAAGAGATGTAAAGTGCATGGACAAAAGACGGCAATGCAAGAGAAAGAGAGTGGGTGTAACTCAATTAACTTAAGCATTTGAGCATTCGTCTGTTCCTGCTTTTCTGTAATGAATCTAATGCTTGTCATTCTCAACAATAAAACTTTCAATTAAAGCAGACAGAGGGGGGTTGACAAAGAAAGAAAGAAAGAAAGAAAGAAAGAAAGAAAGAAAGAAAGAATGAGATAAAGAAAGTAAGAAAGAGTGAGATAAAGAAAGTAAGAAAGAGTGAGATGAAAGAAAGAAAGAAAGAAAGAAAGAAAGAAAGAAAGAAAGAAAGAAAGAAAGAAAGAAAGAAAGAAAGACAGACAGACAGACAGACAGACAGATAGAGAGATAGACAAATAGATAGATAGACAGACAGATAGACAGATAGACAGATAGATAGATAGATAGATAGATAGATAGATAGATAGATAGATAGATAGATAGACAGATAGAAAAAAACATAAAGAGGGAAAAGTAAGGAAGGAAAGGAAAAGAGAGCAAACAGAAAGGATAAAAGAAAACAGAGACAGAAAGAGACAAAGGGAAAGAGAGAAAGAAAAAATGAGCGAAATAAAGGGAAAGAAAAAAAAGAAAAAGAGATGTGAGAAAGAGAGAGAGAGACAGAGAAAAAGGCAGAAAGAGAAGGACAGAGAGAGAAAGGGAGCGAGAGAAAGGGCTCAGTGATTTAGCTGATTTTTTTTTAGTGGCTGATCTGAAACTCATCTTGGTTGTCTTGGCATCTGTCAGAGTCTTCTAAAGCCCATCCCTCCTCAAACAAACAGTTATATATGCTCTCTTCCCGCGCCCCGGCCCCACTTTCTATTGGGCACATTCATCATTGCACCCAGAGTGAGCTCTTGAGGCGCGCTGGCAGGTACTGAAAGCTTTGGAATGGGAGTCGGCTCTAAATCTTTTGCGATACCAGAGCAAATCGTGCTACGCAGAGGGCTCAAACTCAAATAGAGAAGCATGATAATATATCTAGCAGGAAACACAGGGAATATAGGCAGTTATCTGGCCTTCATATGAGGTGTGCTCTTTTCTTAGTCACTAGCACGCAGTCACAGTCACAGTCAAAGGTCTGGTTAAAATTTTATCAGAAGACAAATAAAAAAGAGTGGGTAGTCAAATAGTGCAGTTAAGCATATGTGCACAGTGCCCCCCCACACACTGCTATTGATAGCCCGGCACTGTTTGAGTTACATATTTCTCCGTACACTCACGCTTCGATAAGACACTGTGTATACAGGAAAGAACCCAGCTGAAGTTCTGACATAAGGAATGCGTGCAAAATGAAAGCGTCACCAAGTAAGCAGTGATTGTAAGGATATGTTGAGTGGTTACGGTTTCATAACACCAGCTGAGGATGAAAATGTGTATCTTTATGCTAAAGATAGACGACGTAGGATGTTTAGCCTTTCAAAATATTTATAGAGTTACTATAAATTCAGAGTGACAGATCACTGAATTACATTCCTGGGGGGAATTCAAGAGGCAGCAAGAATTTGTTTCTCTAAATGGTACCTACTGTGCAAACTGCCCAACCTAAAATATAAAGAACCAATTTATGAAGGCTTCATAATAATTACTACTGCACACACAAAATACAAATCAGGAAAATGTTAAATTTTCAGGCAGCCACTTAAACATACCATGAACCTCGAATACTGTTGCTCCTCTTTCAAATACAAATCCTGCATTTGCAAAAGGGCCAATTCCAAAATCCTTGATTCCCAGATGTAAAACAAAACAGTCTTGGCTCATTTATATTTAAGGTCACACCCCAGCCTTTACATACAACAACTGAGCGACAGTAACAAAAATGGCTTTTTGTGGAGATATCTGCTGTGCCAGGCTGAAGAGGATGTCTTCATAGCCTTTTAGAAGAATGGGACTGTCACCAAGTCCATGTGTGTGAATGTGCACAAGTATCATTTCTTAGCAGCAAAGCACATTTTGGGCAAATCGTCAATACTGCATAGGATGGTAGGATGAGCAAATGTGATATAACAACAAAAACATATTTATTGTTTTAAAAACATTAAATATGCAGTAGTTTTGATATTAAATAGGCTATGTAAATATTGAACTTTGACTAATTCCATGTATAAACTCTTTCGATATCACTTTAGAATAAGGCTACCTTTATAAAGAGTTTATGAATGGTTAACTAATGGTTTTTAATTAGGTAATAAACACCTTAAAACCATTAATAAGCAGTTACGATAAATAATCAAGACGGGCAACAGTGACATGTTGATAGTCCAACAGTGAACCAGTCTAACCAGTGATGGTCGCTGATCATATTTCATCTTTTCTATCAGTTTGCATAAACTCTGTCACCTTCAATACATCAGGTTCATATACATCATATGGAGAAGCTAATTTTTCCCCTTTTTATTAACGTGATGTAACTGCTTATTAATACTCCCTAATGTGTTTATGACCTAATAACCAATAAATAAATGGTTTTAAACCATTTATAAACCATTTATAAGGGTAGCCTTATCCTAAAGTGGTACCACTCATTCTCCTAACAGCTTCCATTTGATTTGTGTTGAAGAAAAATGGACCCCTCTCAAAAAATAAGTCTTAAAACAAAGGTCTTTGTTTCGAAACACAAACTGAACATAAAACATAGCTCCAAAAAGCAATACTTTATGTTTACGTCAAGTCAAATCCTATTTGTCTGTTGACGAACATGTGATGTTGGACTACAATCAGATGGAAAGGTAACTCACTGGAGAGTTCTTCCAGCCACAGGAGATCAGGCGCAGAAGATCAGGCAGCAGGAGATCAGCTATAGAAGATCAGACGGCAAGAGGTGCGGCCACGCATTAGCATGCTGGGTAATGTCTTCCATCCGCAGAGGAGCGAGGTCCATCCAACCACCCTGCGGACACACTGGCTGTTCTCACACGTTCACTCTGTTTGCCTGCTGCAGAGGAACGCAGATTCTCTGTGGAGTACATGGAGTACAAAGTTTGATCTACATAAGCATCAAATGACATTCTAGAGAAAAGACTGCTGGGGTAAGAATTTAACTGGTGCCTAATCCAGTGGCACACTATACGAGTCTAGCGGACGAATGCATATTTTTGTATCTTCATTGATCTAACATACCTAATCCAACCCAGGAGTGACTTGATAATCAGTTGTCAAGTTGAACAAGGTGTGGGGGACTGTGGGAAACACAAGGATATGTAGAGTTTGGGGTTACAGCTAGTGACCCCTAAACCCTCACATCCTAATGCGGTTTTGATTTCCAGGCAATCTACTCTTCAACATAAAGGTCTCAAAACGGGCTGTTTGGACTAATATAGACACAGTACTTCAGGTTCTCTAAAGAACAATTCTTAATAGCAAGATGTACAGATGCTAAGACACTTTGCATGGTTTGAAGAATTTAAATAATCCATACAAAATTTAAATTGGTCAATTTGTCTACAGAAAAGCCAAGAACCATTTATTTTAATAGTATAGTTTATCTGGGGATCCCTTGGTAGAACAGATTTTAACTCTGTCTTAAATGTTCTGGATGGTACAGATGATCATGTAAGAAACTAACTCCACTCCTGCAATTGAATACAGAGTGCCTGTTGAATTAAGATCTTTACAAAACTCAAGACAGATGGAACTAAGACTACAGTTGCACGTTAAGGAGCAGTGTAAAAGTGGGTAAAAAAGTATGCAGAGAAACAGATGGACTGCAATCTGTAATTGTACAACTACAATGTGCCCAATTATGGTAAGTGTAGCTGATAACATGGGGAATGCATGTAGCTACAATGAGGTATTCCTAGTAAAGTTCTCTCTGGGAGTATATAATAACTTAAAGGGTTATATTTTTAACTGCATCACCAATTCAGAGGTCAAAAGTCAAAGTTTACATTATGTTAAACTACAACCGAGATGTAAGTGACATATAGCAGAATGTTTAGCTACTGAGAAAGCAAATTATCCAACTTTAATCTTAACCACATTTAGCAGCATATGGAAAAAGCTCACCCAAAAATGCTGACTAGATTTTCACACTTTGGTTTGGTGAAACATATGAGTGACATCAGCCTGGCACACAAATTTTTGTCCATGGCATTTGTTTTTTATAAACACTGCATTTAGTTCTCAGTTCATCTCATTTTAAGTGTCAAGCTTTTGTCACTTTTAATATATTTTCATTTTCACATTACTCATTCTCCCAATGCTTGCAGCATCTGCCTCATTTAATACATTATGAGAGTCTGGTAGCTGTACAGGCTACTTCTGAGAGGTGTGAATTCTTTACTTGGACACTCACTAACTACTGGATGTGTTATGTAAATGTGGACACTCGTCTGTGTCCCCGCCAACTCTAGTTCCCCTGGACTCCCGGTCACGGATGGCAAATGGAACTTTGAGGACTGAATCCAAGCCGCAGGACACGCCTCTGCTTGTTAGTCACTGTTTACCAGTGTGCCATTCGGGAGTCCGCATTTAAACAAACTCATAACAAGACTGTAAAACTTAGCACAGATGCTGTCATGAAATGTAGCTGCAATATCATAAGACAGTTCTAAAGACCTCTGCAATGCATTACTGATCGATCAGTAGAGGTAGAATATGTGTGTTCGCTTCAGGCCAGGAGCCTGTGCCCTTATGTTTGTTTAGCTCAGCGATTCAAATGTGTGAACCACATCACTGCTCATTCACATATCAAGATGTTACACGTCCAAGCAACACGTCATTTGACTGCATGTCATTAGCCAGATTTAAACAGTGTTGATTTGTCCCTGGCTAGGAGCTGCAGTAGAGCGCTCAAACATCTGTGCGGAAAGTCTTACAGGAACCCCATACTGGCGTGGGAGAAGAACATCATGAATGGGGGAATAGAAGAGGAGAGGGATTAAGAGAGAGAGAGAGAGAATCAGAGAACATGAAACAGAGGAAGAGTTAGTGAGAAACAGATTGAATACAAAGTAGGAAAAAGAGAGCCAGGGAGAAAGGGAAAGAGAGAAAGAGAGAGAGGGAGCAAAGACGCACATACTAATGTAAGCACATGTAAACCCCCAAACATACACACACACAGGGGATATTGCTCACGTTTGAAGCTGAAGGAGAGAAAACCTGGCCTGAGTACAGAGTTGGCAAGACAGAGAGAGAGGGGGAAAACACACTGTGAAACAAAGAATAAGAAAGTGTAAGAAGAAGTGAGAGCAAGATTACAACTCGGATAGACAGATAGAGACAGAAAAGGGGAAAGCAGGAGAGAGTTACCAAAATAAAGAAAGAGGGAAAGAGGACAGAGAGATTGAGGGACAAAGAATAAGAATGAGTAAAAAGATGTGATTATGAGATTGGGAAAGAGGAAAGGAAATACACAGAGATATATACACATGAGAAGGAAAGAAGGAGGAATAAAAATAAAAAGGAAAAAAGAAAATGTGAGAACAAAGTTTAAAAAGGTGAGACAGATTTAGAGAGAGAGAACGAGAGGGAGAGGAGAAAAGAGGGAGAAGAGACTGAAAAAGAACTGAGAAATAGAGTCAGAGACAGAGAGAGCATAAACAGAGAAAAAGAAATGGTTTCAGAAGAAATGTCAGAGACAGACAGAACCTAAAGTATAAAGGACTAAACAGGGGCCGGGCCGGGGGGGGGCATGGGGGGGGGGTGATTTTAATCTGATGTGTTTGTAAGAAGTGAAGTAGGTGCGGGTACATTCCTCCGGCACCATCATTCTCTCTCGTGGATGATTTACTCACTCAATCACACTGCTCCTTATTAAGTAAAACACAGCAAACGCCAACCAAAAAAACTGATCAAGCCTCCACAGGTCTGAAAGACCCCCTCTCTCTCTTGTTCCCTCACATACACATTAATTCCATCTCTCACACAGATTCCCTCTGTCTGCCTCGTCCCTTCTGACGTTATCAGTGGTCTCCAATTGTCGATCATACCCTGACAAATTGATCAATTCAAAGCTCAAGACAAAGGACTAAGAAATCCCTTTCTGCTGACGAATGGCTGGGAAGATAACGGTTATCAGTGATGCAGATTGTTCAGTGCATGTAACGTGTGATCTACAGCAAATGTAAGAACTGACTGTAAATACTGAAAGGGGGTTTGATTGCACTCAGGAGTGCTGACTGTGCTGCTTAAACAGATTTAGTGGACTTTAGGGTCTCAGTGTCCTTCGGTTCTATCGAATTTAGACCCTTCACATTTAAGTAAGCAGACTGTCTGTGCTGCATTTGGTAATTCCAGGTAACTGGCATCTTTTAAGGTGAATACATTCATTGCTATTGGTTTTGTTGTGAGCTGGAGGCTTGCTGAAACATGAATGTATGAACATGTACACACAGTAAAACTACTCTTGTGGTATGAAATTTGTCTTACTGGTTAAAAAACAGTAAATACACACTATATCATAGCTGTTAGGCTTTTAATAATGCTACTGCATCAAAATAATGTTCAAGTTTTAATCAGCACAGTTTGAAATGTGAATCTACTGTTCACTCAGAAGACTCAAAAGCGCCGTCTATTGATGAGAAATGGAAATTCAGATAAATAGACTTTCCTAAAGCCATGAGCAATATGGCCTTACACTCACAAACTGCATTAAGCTTTAGAACATTATTTTGTGACCTCTTGCCTTCCATACATTTATATATATGTGAAGCCTGACTGGTCAATACACAGATTTCAGTTTCAAACATCACGAGGCACTTAAGTCATCAGGCCTTCAAGTAAAGTAGCAGCAGATGATAAGTAACACAATATTCTTTTTATTATAATTTGTAATTTTTTGGCATATATAATGTTCATTTTACAATTGAAAAGTATTTTAAACATTCATATAACATTTGCAATATGGCGGTTTGTAAAAAAAAGTGCTTCCTTTTCCTTTGCTCTAGTCTGTATTTCAAAGATTTACAGAATCCAAAAAGGAGAAAAGTTCTGCCAGTGGTGACAATAGAGACAGGAAAAGTCGAAAGGCACTGATATTCAGTTCTCATCAAACAAACAAACAAAAAAAACTGACAAAAATAAAAATAAAACAAAAAAAATATGAACTGAGCTACAACAGCACTTCACAGGGGGTGAGAAAGCACAGGGCGATCCTCCTTTCACACCCATACACCCATTATCTTTACTGCATAAATACAAAGCTTTTACACATCAGTACCCCAAACGTGTTCTCCGTCAGGTCATGTAGTCTGACCACACATAGTGCATATAAATCCGCCTTGTGAAGGGCAGATGACCACAGTTTAGAGTTTGGGCTTCCAGTCCTTTGCTTTGGCATCTCGTTATTAGTCCGTTTAACAGACAAATCACCCCCCACCCCCCTTTTATAGACAAGATCCATCCAAGACTACCGTCCTGCTGTGAAGGGTATGGAGCTGAGCTTCAGCCTGTAAGCAGAGCGGCAGCAAAGGTTCATCAGTGCACGTCTAGGTCTGCAGAACAGAGGACAGAAAGCTTCGTGCACATTTTGTGTCTCTGCAAAAGAAAAAGTTTGCAAACAAGCCTTGTGCACGTTTATGTCTCTGCAAAAAAAACGACGTTTGCAAGAAAACAACAAGCCCTGTGCACGCTGCAGAATTAGCTTTGCTGAGGAGGGGAGGGAGAAGGGGAGGTGGGTAGAAAAGCTGGTACCTTTCAAAAACAATGAGAACGGCTGTTGAAGTAAAATCATGCCCTACATGAGCTGCACTGATATGTTTGGCATTCTTACATGAGGAAAAGGAAGTACAACAACACAGCCATTGAGTCCACAAGTTCAAATAGACTATGTGCAGACATGAGCTTATTATTATTATCATCATTATTAATATTGTTTTGTACAAAAGGCACATGTAGACCGCAGCTGCCTGGCTCGTGTGGAAAACACTTTTTTCAGTATCGTGTTGCGTCTTTAAAGTCTATCCGGCACACGCTCTGACGGGGGGAGAAAGCTGAGAGAACTGTCTCTTCGTTCAGGCACAGCCTCCCACCGCCTTGGCGAAAGAGCCGTCGGGCAGCTGCCGGAAAATGCCGCGCAGCGTCTCGAGCTCGCGCGTTAGGTGCTCGACCCGCTTGCGCAGGCGCTCGTTGTCCGCCGCCAGCTCGATCACCTTCTGTTGTGTCTCGGCGTTGCGCTGTTTCGCTTTGTCGCGGCTTTTGCGCACGGCAACGTTGTTGCGCTCGCGCCGCAGCCGGTACTCGACACTGCTCTTGTCCACAGGCTTCTTGGACTTGGATCGCTCTCCGCTTCCGCCTCCTAACAGTTTCATGGACCCGCCGTGCTGGTGGTGGTGCGGGCTGGGCACCGGGGTGGGCGGCGGCGTCGGGTGTCCCGGTGGTTGCAGGTGCACGGCTGTCTGCGCGCAGTGCGCGATCTGGTATTGCAGGTGCGGTGGGTGGTGGTGAGGGTGGTGGGGATGCCCATGCTGGTGCGCGTGCTGGTAGGCGGGCGGCGGTAGAGGCGGCAGAGGTGGCCCGTGACCCGACTCGTCGTCTTCCCGCGGCTCCTGCTTTATGGCGAGTGCGGGCCTTACGCGCGCCTCGTACGCCGTCTCCAGCTTCACCGGGTCCGCGTAGCCGTTCGCGTAGCCGTAGGCGTGCTGCGCGCCGTCAGCGTAGCTGCCGTAGTCTCCCGTGGCCAGCTTGAGTTTGTCGTGCCGCGCGCCTATTCCTCCTCCTCCACCCCCGCTGTGGAAGAGGTCGGCGAGGAAGTCGTCGTTCAGCGCCGCCGGGTCGATGTACGCGCTGATGTCGATGGAGCTCTCGTGCTCGCAGATCTCGCTCAGGTCGTCCTTGTAGCAGTAGGCGCCGTGCGGGCTCGCGCCGAGGCTGGTGAGAGGGGGCCGAGGGGCAACCTCGTACAGGTTTGGTTGCTCCATTGAGGACCTAAACGCCGCCGGCCATGGTGACGAGCTCCGGGAATCCAGTTTCGCGGGCTTTAGACACCGATCACACTCGCCGGCCGTCCGCGTAAAAAGAGGGCGCCACTCGGGCAGAAGTCCCGCTCACTCGCTCTTTGCGTGTAGGTATATGTGTATGTGCGAGTGAGTGAGTGAGTGAGTAAGTGAGTGTGCGTGCGTGCGTGCGTGCGTGTAAAGCAGCACCTCCTCACTGCGCTCGTGTGCCTCCCGTCTGACACACAGCCTACCGCTCGTGCTTTTATAGAGACGACTGAGGCCGCGCCCCGGGTTCTAATGCGCTACACACGCGCGCGCACGCACACACACGCATCGCTCCATGCGGGAGACGAGAAACAAACGCGCGTTTTACGGCACACAGTCCGCGGATCGCCTTTTAGTACTGAACGCAAGTCCTGCCAGGCGCTTCTGCAGTCTTACAAGGTAAAACGTTCAGAATGATAATGTCACTCCGTTTTATTTTCTGCGCGCAAATCTCAGACTGACTGCGGTTTACCTCCACTTTCACATCTACAGAGAATCCCGTGTATCAGAGACTGAGAGCTGCAGTTCTAGCTGCAATCACTTGATGACTTAATATACTAATATACTGAATTTACCAGCTACACACACACATCTCTGCATTTATTTATTCATAAAGAAATTAGAAATGTATATATATATATATATATATATAATATTTCAAATTTATTTATGGATAAATAAATAAATGCATGTATAAACATATGCATATATATTTGTAAAAATGCTAAATTGTGCACCCGAAGAGTATAGTACAAGCTGATACAAGTCCATCTAGCACAGTGGGATACTGTAAAGCGCTGTATTAGCCACTATGTGTTTCTACCGTGCAGAAAATTACAGACGTTTTTTATCAGTCATCAGCCGTCTAAAAGCTCTATCAGTACTGTAGGCAATAACAGGACATTGACGTTAAGTGTGGTCTATAGTTTAATACATAAACATTAGAAGTGCGACGACTTAAACAAGCACGGTACACGCTTTAATAAGCAAACTCTTCTAATGACCAGAGCCCACGCAGTGATGAACTGTGATAAACTCAGGAGCGGGTGAGTGATGTTAACGCTCGTCCAGTCTGCGCACGTGTGTGTGTATGTGTGTTTACCCCCTCAGACTGCTCGATCAAACTGACCGTCAGCGCGCGGGCTGCTTGCGCGCACAGCCACCTCAGCGCTGAGGGCGCGCGGGGAGCTCCCTCTACCGCCGCACCGCGCGACACCAGGGCTCTACATATAGTCGCAAAATACCCCACTTAGACCGTGAGCTATTTCAGTAGTGAGGTTTTGGTTTAAAGAGCGCCCGGTTAGGCAGTGGAGGTGATGGTGTTGGGGGGACAATGGGCTCAAATATTTGCGCAGTAATTAATACACACAGAACTAGCATTTTACGGAATTAGTGGTATTGGCTAATAAAGTCGTTCTGCATTTGGTATTGATGAAGCCATTAGTCAGTTCCCACTGAAACGACTGTTATAATGTAACTACTGTGTTTATATTTTGCCGGAGCATAAACAAGAGTCTCACGGAGTGTTGCAGTATATAATGCCTAGTATAAAACCTAGTTTAAATGTTAAATTACAGTAACATTTTCATGCGTAAACGAATCATACGGAGGGCGCCACAAAACCCAGCTGGTCTGAAGAAGAGATACTGTGTTTAGTTAGACCTAGCTGCAGCGGTCTCCTACCCTCCTCCTGCAGAGCTACTTTTCTCCAGAGTCTGGTTGTAATTCGCCACGCCTGCTCCAGCTAATCAACCGCTTCCCAAGCCCCTGATAGGCTGGATCAGCTGAATTAGCGTTAGGGGGCGGGGCCAGCTTCAGGTTGGAACTGAACTCAGGAAAGTGGTTCTCCTGGAGGAGGGGATATCACGAGTCTAATGCACGGTTTATTTTCAGATGTTTATTCACAATTAAAATGGTTTTATTTGTGCTCTGATTTGTGATCTTACAAACCGGCACTCACTATATTGCCATATGGCTTGACAAACTGACATTTCCCTCAGGGTTGTGCTGATAAATTAGAATTAAAAATAAAAATTTAAATAAAGAAGGAAAACAGATACAGATATTAATAAGTGAATATTAATCACGTGATTGACAAAAGTCACTTAAATGTATAATCAATTAAAAAAAAACACACAAAGCACTTAATAATATAAGCACAACAAACCCAAATTAAACTCTGAAGTTTAATTAATTAATGAAGTCTCATGTTAATTTTTTTTTTATGCGTACAGCCTTACAATTAAGGAACAAAGCCGTGTTATTTCATGGAGTCAACAGAGACCAGGGCAGTCATGTTATTTCACTCCACTACACAGGTAAGTAAAAAGACAGACAGGAGCTCAGTGCAAACTGATTTGTTTCCACAATATGTACCTTGTGATCTTCTCCAGAGGTAGACAGCAACTCGTTTTGCAGCTAACTAGAGCAGATATCTCTGCAACTGTACCATCAAAAGTGTTATTTCTTCACATTTGGTTAATAATTTTTAGTAAATTTTTGGATGTTTAAAACAAAAAAAACCCAAACAAACATATGGCATTTCTTAATTTTAACTTTACACATCTGTGTCAGACATCTGGCAACATGAGTCTAACCATTTCATATAATAACTTTCTATGAGAGAGTTTCAGAGGTATTAAACTATTGATATGTCTGGTTCCTAACATCACTGTTAAAGTGGGAGGTATGTACAAACCGATTTCTTTCCATTATATGTACTGTATTACATATTATCTTCTCGAGTGGTAAACTAGAGTAGATATTTCTGCAACATGATACATAGATGTCATTGATGTACCATTAAAACAAATATTTCTTTACATTAGGTTAATAAGTTGTACATTTTTTAAGTTTTTAACATTGCTCCTTTAATGTAAACGCAATAAAGTAAAATGCATTTTTATTGGGTAAAATTTAGCACAAAACTATCATAAAACAATGTGTCATACATCTGGCAACGTGTCTAACCATTTCATATAATAACTTACTATTGGAGAGCTTTCAGAGGTATAACATTTTTGTTCATGTGTCTGGTCCTATCATCACCGTGAGGAACTCTGACTTGGTCAGTTCTTTAAAACAGTGCATTTCACACTAAACCACTCTGAATTACACTGTTTGTGTCCAAACCATTTGATTATGTAGAGTTTGGTGGAATTCCCCTTACAAAACATTGTAGAGCATGACTGGCTAGCCTAATGGTCTGACCATTTCTCTAATTATTACACGGCCAGAACCAGCTGACATACCCAGTAAAGCATACTAACTAGGTATCTGATTAAAGGTTGTCAATACTAGATGGTGTTTTCTCTGTAAATAGACCTCCAGGTCCCATTTCTGACACTGATATAGCCTCATAGTCATTAGTGGTGCACGATATTAGCAACCGATATATTATTTGCCAGCATACTGATATTTTTCAGTTATCAGCACCAGCACGGTATTGGAATTTCAGCCAATATTACAACCGATTACTTTCAACTTTTTTTTTTATTATTACTCTTCTTATTATCTTTTTATACTGACAAATGTACACTCCGGCCCCCGAGAGAACATCTGGTGTGAGAAAATATTTTACAGTATAAACAGAGCACACAAAAACTAGTCTGCAATAAACAGTACAGCAATACACCTACTAAACCCAGACCTAGATCGCTGATCTGCACTCTGATGCTGAGATGATAAGCATGACGCAGTGGAGGCTATATGCAGAGCGCTCCATACTGCCTGGGATTTCATGAACCTCCGAGACGACATTACGACTCGGTGTTGGTATTAGCTAGGTTAGCTTTACGTACGACTTAATGGTCCTCATTCACGACTGTCTAAATCTTTTAGAACAGGGATTACAACTCTGCCACTAGTCTGTAAAGCTCTAAATGGTCTAGCACCCGTTTACATTACTCTGTTTCAGCCCGTGATCACAGACCTGCAGGTACTGACCTTCTGTTTAACCCTTCCCTAAGAGGAACCTTGGACTCTGAACTATGGCGCTCAGTTCCACCTTATATTAGACGATGAAGGTCAGTGCCCACTTTTAATACAAACTGAAAACCGTCTCTCTTAAACTAGCGGTTAATTAAAGCTCTTGGCTTATTAAAACACACTGTGAACTAGCCGCTGCACAACCCGCATATTTAAAGCTAAAGCTAGCTAATTTAGGGTTAGCCGCAAAAGGGAGCCAACTCAGAGGTATGCTAGCTAAAGCTATTATCTGAGATGTATGCTATTTGTTACTAATTCTCTTTTTAAACACTATTCTTTAACACCAAAACATAAATAGCAAGTAGTTTACCTCAGTCGCTGTGCAGTGGAGCTGGGATAACTGATGAACGTTGGCAAGCCTAGATGGCTAGCTACATTCACAACCATTTATCAGATGTTAGCTCATAGTCAGTGCAGCTGGAGTTTATAATCAAAACAACTTCGTTCGAGTTTTAGATGATAATACTTATTCAGGATAGTTTTAAAAGTCTGTTAGCTACAATAAGAACTGACTGACTTTCTTCATATATGCCCCCGTACTGAGAGAAAACGACCGTTTGTTCCGTTAAATTTTGAAATTTAAATGAGGCATGAGCGCGTGATCCGCAAATTGAGTAGCGGGTGTGCTGGATTAAACATCAGTTCATATTAATGTTAATCGAACGGAGTTCTTCAAGAACCAGTATTTCAACATTTCTGAATAATTGAGCCCTGGAGACGTAAACGGATTCATTCAAAGTGGTTTAAGGTGATTAATCTCTTTACAGTGGTGGTGACGTTACCATGGGTCACCATGTCCACCACACAAATATAAATAAATATTATATATCAACCACCAGTGAACCTACACATTCCCTTTCACATGTTTTTTTTTTTGTAATGTTGATGATGGTAAAATAGCAGAAAATCTGCAATAAAAACATTTCTCTGGGGATTATTTCAATGTAAAGCAACCTGCATGTTCACTCCTGCCATGAACAGATTAAAGGAGCAATATGTAAAATGATCTATCAATCAGTCCACTAAATTCATGTACCACACAGCCATTCCCCCTCCTTTTAACATTAGCAATGTACTTGAAAAGGTTATCTCCAGCAGAGGAAAGCGGCTCTTGTTTTTTCACGCTAACTTCAGTAGATATCTTTGCAACACAATACATAGATGTCTTTAGTGTACTATCAAAGTGGATATTTCTTCACATTTGGTTGATAATTATAGTTAACACTATCACAAAACAACGTGTTTAGTCATATTGTATAACTTTCTATGGGGCAGATGTGAACAATTGTGACTTGGTCAGTTTCTCTACAACAGTGCATTTCACACCAAACCACTCTGAATAACTGTTTACATCTAAATCATTTAATTATGTACATTCAGCATCCCCTTTGGCAAGTCAGACAGCTTGTAGACTGTTTTGTTGTTGTTGGTTTTTTTGTTTGTTTTTTTGTAGCCAGCTATGGGTCTTTTGGTTTTTGTTTAGAGGATTTTGAGCCAATTCTTCCTTACATA
Organism: Prochilodus magdalenae; assembly: GCA_024036415.1. Taxonomy (NCBI): domain Eukaryota; kingdom Metazoa; phylum Chordata; class Actinopteri; order Characiformes; family Prochilodontidae; genus Prochilodus; species Prochilodus magdalenae. The sequence goes on along the minus strand of JAMWET010003524.1, from coordinate 309,007 downwards.
ATGCTCCAGGTTTCTTTCTATGAGATTCTTGGGTCATCTTGGCATACACTAATCTTTTGAAGTCTATCCCCAGATTTTAGAGGATATTTAGGTTGGGGGACTGTGAGAACCCTGTCAGAGCCTCCAGTATGCCCTCTTGATGCTTATTGTGGATTTTGAGGTGTGTTTAGCGTCGTTATCTTGTTGTAGAAGCCTATTGTTTTACAGATGGTGTGATGTTTTCATCCCGACCTTGCTGGTCTTTTTTTTTACTTAATCTATGTTCCCTCTGTTAGTGAAATGCTGCCTGTGCCGCTGGCTTCAGCACAAGTCCAGAACATGATTGATCCACCCCCTGTGCCGAACAGCTGAAGAGATGTTCTTTTCATGGAGTTATGGGCATTTTTTCCTCCAAACATACCATGTGCTCATTCCAGTTCTACTGTCACTCCATCAGTCCACAGGACATTCCAAAATGCACCAGCCTTGTTTAGATGTTCCTGTGTTAGCTTCTAACACTGCATTTTGTTGTGAGGACACAGGAAAGTAATTCTTCTGAAGACTCTTCCATGAAGGTCATATTTAATCATTGCACCACCTCTCCAGAGTCTCTTAGGGTGTTCAAACTTTTTCCCAAAAAATGTGTCATCTTGTGTCATACTGCACACTACAGTAGTGCACACTGTATATGCCCCCTGTGTGTGGTATCTAGTCTAGTAACAAGTTCTGACCTACGGTGTAGTATACTAACACAGTCACATGACCAGTTACCTCACATTTACCTCAGAGCTGTTATTACTGTATCCACTGCTGCTAACGCTGCTCAGTTCACCTGAAATACTGCTGCTGCTAAAGCTGCTCAGTTCACCTGAAATACTTTTAGCCTAGCTGTTACCGATCCTCTGCTATTTTACTCTAGAACCGATCCTCCAAAGCGGGTTTATCTTTTATTAATCTTCAGACCTATATATTTAACTTTTTGAGGCTCATTCTGATAAAAACACCCCACTACAATCACTACACCCACATTTATACTAGGAATTGCCTGCGTTTTTCCCGCAGTGTTACCCGCCGCCGGTTTCTCTGGCTGAAGCAGGCTGAGAGGGATGCAGTACACCATGAAGATAGCTCCCCCTATATTTACGCTATCTTCCATGACGTCAAGGGAGCATCCGTATTTGTTTACTTTCTGTTAAAACTTCCGGTGAGACTGCTGGTCCATTGTTATAGCATACGACCACAGTGACACCCATCTTCTTTAGGTCAACACCAGTTAACAAGACAAGCAAACGACAGAAGCATTCTGTGTTTGTAAGGTAGAGGAATAAAGGCTCACTTAAGGGGTGTCACAATAATTGGAAGAAAATTAGTATTCTGCTTGAACATCAGTGTTACAAACACAAAAAAAAAAAAGATCTGAATGCAGTGGGCCACCCTATAACTTACATCCACTGCCTTTCAAAGTAGAGGACCTGTGTCTGTGGTTAAAAGCACTCAATTTAAAACATCCACCCAAAGTCCGTACATCTGCTTCTACCATTTTATGGAGGGAAGCTGATACCAGAACAACCTTACCCAGGGAAATGGTTCGGTTATGACACTCTGGTGAAAGAGACATCGGGTGCTTGTGAGGCTGTCAGGTAAGACGTTAACTTAGAGCTAGCTAGTTATCTATACTAGCTAACGTTAAATAGTTTATGGGAACGTTGGGTTTGCAAAGCCACTTTATGATCAGCGTCCACTGTGCCGACCTTCCAATTATGTAGGTACAGATACGCTTCCGCACTTTTATAGTTCTTCATGGCCGAACCGTCTATGTCTACTGAGAGTATAAAGTAATTGAGGATGTCACCATAGGTAACATCAGGCCACCTTTTCATCTCTTCCATCTGTTATGATTCTTTGATGAGATAATGTTGTCCCTTTCGAAGTCCTTATTGCTTCTTTGGTCTCCTCCCCAAGTAACTGTTCATTTAGTTTTTTGTTGTTATTTATTTGCCTAGCTAGCTAGCAAAGTAGCTGATGGAAGTCCTAAAACAAAGGTGAAAGAAACAAGCTTCTGAAAGTGGGCAAAATAAGGCGAATACTAGAAACTCTGACTGGAGTAGAACACCATCTGTGTCCTCTTCAGTGCACTGCAGATCTTCAGTTGCGAATTACATAATACTTTTAGGTAGATTTAGTATGTAGTATGCCATTTCGAGCACTACAATTTGATCTGCCCGGCGATGAAGTGCTCATTTTTAAAGGTTTGTGTTCGCTGTAAAGCCAGAACCATAGCTTTAAGAGTGAAAATGTGGCTTGTCCAGGAGTCCTTATACAACACAGGCTTTGAAACAACACGTTAATTGTAATGGCCTTCTGTTTAGGAATATTACACATCACCTTTTTGGTTGCCAGATCCCTTGGAATGGTAATACCTAACCTAGTACCATTTATTTTTCAACACCAAACACTTGATTTTTTAAAAGAAATTTTAATATCTGTGCTTTAATACACTTCTGACCCCCCTCATGACTGCATTTAATGTAACATGGCATTTACAAGCGCCATATAAAGCACAAGGGACTTTACTGCTCCGCTACAGCTGAGCGAACTCACTGGTTTCATGTGACTCTCCTGTTACACAAAAAAATTGCCCCCGAACTGCATCCCGAGATCTGATTAGTTTACAACGCTGTCAATCAACTGCTGCACTTCGTCGTGCTGTGAAACGCTGCTCGCTGATTGGCTGAGCGGACAGATGTCCCTACATGGTAAAAAAGATTTCGCAATACTGCGAGGCACGGCTCAGTGTACCAAACAATAACAGCTCCTCCGGTGCTCATGCCCCGTCAACAGAAAGGGCAGCGACTTTATCCGCGATTTTAGAGGATGAATGAGCCAAAATCTGAACCCTGATCAGGTAAGGCGTCTAGGAAGCTTTTATACGAACTACACTCCAGAAAAATCGAATGGAAATGTCACATAGCTGGGTTTCTTGCTGTTTTCCTAGCTAGCTAGCTTCGCTAACTTCAGTAGCTAGCACCGAGCGGCTAAAGCGATTGCAAAACAGGTTTCAGTCCTGCTTTAACGGAACACACATTTTGTGGCAACTAGGAGGGATGTGTTTAAAATGTCTTAGGTGTATGTTTTTGTTTACCGAGAGGCAAGGCTTATGTGTGTTCGAGCAAACTTAACAATACAAGTTAGCAAGCGTAGCTAAGCCGTTTCTGTCTTACGTCATTGTTAGGAATGTGGCTAGCCGGCTAACAGCTAATAGAGGCATACGGTAAGTTTTGACCGAGATAATTAACTGCTCAGGGTTTCACAACCTGACAGACAAACCCAGCCACGACTGTAGACGCGGTATCTAGTCAAAGCACACAGTAATACCGTTCAGCTAACGTTACTGGTCGGCTAGCGTCCTGTGCGTTAGCCAACGTTTCGTTGCTAACAAAGTGGCTAGCTAGCGGTATTCCCCCTCATTCCTGTTGAGTTACGTAGCTGCGATGTGGCTCTGCCTGAGTGACCTTAAAACAAACTAGCGAGCTCTCCTGACTAACCGAGCTGTCTTGCTTAATGACAGTCGGTTGGCTCGCCCTCTGAAGCCCGGGTGTGTGTTTTCCGCTTGTCTGCAGAAAGTTTGCCACGTTGTTGGTAGCTGATTTTAAGCGTGCACGCTGTAAGTGAGTGCGGAGTTTCCCTGAGCGGAGCGCAGCGCGGGAGGGAGTGCGTGCGCGCGATGATGCAACAGCGAGCAACGACTCCAGCGCGAGACCAGAGGTACCTAGCAACATATGCGCGTTGCCCGGCAACATGCTAATGATTGGTGGGCGCAGGTGGATGTGAAGTGTTTCTTAAGCGCGCGGATTAATCGAAATGTTGGCGCGCGCGGAATGTGCACCCGTGATGTAGTCTGTGATGTGACTTTCATGCAACATGGTTAAACCCTAGATGATGAAGGATCCAGAGAGAGACAAGTATGACAACGAGCCAGTTTCCAAACAGGGACACTTTAATTACTTATGTGTTCAGAGAATATGACCAATATAGGACTGCACAGGTGAACAGCATCCAAGAGGAGGAGATGGACATATGTACATAACAATTATTATAATAGAAATATAAAAAATACTCATTTATAAGCATCTGCATAAGCACGAATGAAGTGTGACAGGCTGTATCCTTAATGCTTAATCCTTAATTGCATACTTAATGCTAATACTAACAAGTGTTTGGGTGTGTAGTACAGTTACAAATTAGTATACTCAAAACCCAACAATGCACATTTATAACCAGGGGATTTTTGAGTATAGTCATGATGGACTCTGTTGTCCCACAGTGCACCAGGAAATGAAAAGGTAAGAGCTTCTCACGTCTGGGAAATTCTAAAAAAAGAAAGTTGGATAGTGATGCAACAGCGACCAGAAATGTAGTGTAAATGTAAATTCAACCCAAATCTGTCATAACAGCCTGTGAAAGTAAAATTGTTCGACTAAGTAAATTGCTTTCCTTAGCTAAATTTAGATGACAAACTAGGAAGGGGAGTGGTCTGAAGTTTACAAAGGCTTTGTTCAGACTGCCAGGCCCAATTTGTTTTTTGTTTTATTTTATTTTTTGAAATCCGATTTAGATCCAGCAAAAAATGGTTTAAAAATGCCATTCCAGTCATATTTTTCCAGATGCACCTTAGTCTGGATAGTCTGGCCACTCAAATCAGATTTCAAAGTGTCTTTTTTGCGTCTCTTTCCAATGCGACAAATAATGACAACTATATAAAATCCAGAGTGCTGCATTTCAAGAAGACTGCCAGAGAGTTGTGTGGACTGGACAGAGTCATGAAGGTGAAACCTGATGGAGTTTGCAAAGGGACGCACCTCTATCCCTCCTGCTTCCTCAAATAAAAGCCACATCACCAGAGTGGCTGAGTAGTTACGACTACAGCATTATCACAGCAACCTATGCAAAGTTAAATTGATGTCTGGTCACATAAATCTGATCTGACCACTTAAAAATAACAGTTCGGATCGTCGTCTGAAAAGAACTGATCTGAGAGTTTAGTTTTGTGCTAAACCTTAAAGGCTAATACAAAATAAGCCTGTTTCACTAAAAAAAACTTCAGACACCAAACATGCCTTGGCTTGATCAACTACTTTTGGACTGTGAAAAACACTGTATATGGGATTTTCCAGTAAACCGCCAGCGACTTTTCGCCTCTCGACACCTCTGATTGCTCATCGCTGAGTTTCACAGCACAAATCAAATTCATTCCTGCTAAAAAAAAAATAAAATTGCGCACGTGTGTTTGTAGTTTAAGTCCCATGTAGTTGGATTTTTGCCACTGTTGTATATCTGCGGGCTAAATCACCGCTTCCATTCCTGCATCTCTAGTAGGAACAAATATCTAGGAACCAGAAAAGGGTGTACTGCTTTACGGTGAGGGAGACGAAGCGTGTACTATCCTGCTCAGTGCTCATTTTCTATTGGTAATGGCCACACTACTTCACTCCTGTTTTGTATAAAATTAAACTGCATTGAAGTTTGTTGCATCACTAACTTCGCCCATACTTTATATCACCAACATTCATTCTGCCTCCTGTTGGCTGGAAATGGCTAACTCTCATTGAAATCAAATGACTCTTGGCTGCTTTGTGTTATTGCTGACCGTGTGAAGGAAGGGTAATGCTTGAAACACTGCCTTCACCTTCTTCGTCCACCATACTCATTCTGACATTTGGTTACACAAATGTAAGCAAAGACTTTCACCAATCGGTTTGAATTAATTCCAGTTACGCATTAAGACAGAAGTGTTTATGTGCACATTCGATGTCTGATGTTAATCTGTGCACATGCACGCTACATATAATCTGATCATATCTGTTTTCAGTCATTAGACGCTTCCACTCTACCATAACCAAGTATCTTAGGGCAGTATATCATATCGTAAATCTTATGGCAGATATGTATTGTTTTGTCAAATTAGGAGATTTTTAACTGTTTTTAATTTTCTCTGTAGTCTTATAGTCTCTTGTAAACCCAGTGTCCTTCATGTGTACATACACTTGTCTGTCTGTTCTGCTGTCCTGTTGGTCTTGGCCTCTTTTGCAGACCAGTGTCTGCTTAATCCCTGTTGAATATAATTTAAAAATATATAAAAAATAATAATTTAATATGAATTTAAAATTCCATTATAAAGCAAAAGCACAAGTGCTCCCCAGAACATAGTTACACTTGAATCAGATACATGTCAATTATTATTCTATTAACAGACTATTTAAAGGGTTACCCACCCCTTATTCAGTTGCATGTAAAGTGTATTCGGATTGACGTTAAGCGGATTTGTCTATTCCAATTTAAGCATATGTGGGTATTTTTAATTCTTATTGAGCTGTTGGTTGGATTGTTAATGGATTATCAGAGCTGCAGGTAAACATGGCTATTGCAATCCAGGTGCTGCAGCCAACAGCCGTCTACAAGGTCTAAAAAAAGCGTATCGTTTTAAAAGCTTGAAAAAGTGCAATTCATAACGATTTTCTGGTGACAAAGTAAAGCTGTGATGCAAGGTAATACCAAACTGTGCAAATAACTTCAGAAGAAGAAAACATCCCCAATAGATATTTTCTTATTTTCTCTTCTTACACTGCTTCACTCATGCCTGTCACCTTTAATCGTTTTCCTTGCTGTGGTATAGTTAAACAGAACATAGAAAACCGAAAAGGCTTAGAAAAGAAGTAATCTGGAAAGACATTAAAATTTTATGGGCCCTAGTGTATTTAGTTATTACGCTTATGTGTTGTAATTAAAGTATGTGCTTATCCGTATGTAGAGTTGTGGGAACCTAGTTCTATAACAGGTCTGATGATGATAATGATGACATTACTATAACAATGTGTTCTTTTTTTTGTTTGTTTTTTTTTGTAGGCAAGTAACAGTATAACCACGCAGTTGCATCCTGCAGCAGCCAGCCATTTCATTCTGCTATTGCAAAGAATCCAGTAACTACAAGCACCAGCAAAGGCCGACGGTGAAGGTCGGTGCAGGTGTGAGAGAGAGAGAGTGTGTCACAGTGGACAGTAGATCCAAATGAGCAAGCAGTCGCAGCAGAACCTAACCACTACAGATCAGAACGGAGTGAGTGTTATACAGATCCAGGCCCACAGCAGCACGTCCAACTCCGCAGGAGCCACTGCAGGCCTACAGCAGGTGCATGCGCAGACACATTTAATTAATGCATATTCAGACTGAACCCACCTGTTTACAGATCTTATTCATGCAACTTAGATGCTTGGTAGAATTAAGCTGTAGATTCAGTGGAGTCTTTGTGTGTGTATTGGGAGACATTTAAATCCAATATTTGGTCCAGTTTATATCAACAGTATATATTGAACTTTGTGGCATTAGTACCTAAGCTGGACCTAAGTGATTAGTCTCTGAGGTAAACTATATCGAATGCAGTTGTGGGTAATGGATAGTAATGGATTACCTATATACGTGTGTGTGTGTGTGTGTGTGTGTGTGTGTGTGTGTGTGTGTGCGTGCGTGCGTGCGTGCGTGCGTGCGTGCGTGTGCGTGTGTGTGTGTGTGTGTATATATATATATATATATATATATATATATATATATATATATATATATATATATATATATATATATATATATATATATATATATATATATATATACATACATACACACACACACACACACACACGTATATAGGTAATTATGCCTAGACCGATCCATTTTGCATCCAATTCAAAATCCATTACTGATTACGAGTATCAGTTTGAAAGCAATATCAGAATTGGACTCAAAAATTATGAATCTGATGCAATCCTCCAACAAGTCAGTCCTGAAATAGCACACACTCATGTGTGATGTCATGTTGTTAGTTTTGTATTTCTTCCTCTGGGGTCATAAAGTGGTTGGAGCATGATGGTCTTCTTTTAGATGGGTTAAAATAGCCCATTTTAATGTTTAGTAGTTTAAAAAGTCTGAAATTTGGATTGACACCAGGCAGTGTTTTTGAGGCTTTGGAAAAGAAAAAGTAAACCGTGGTATTGTGCTACCTCCAACATCATCATAGTCCAGCTGTAGCGACTCTAAACAAACATTGTAGTGGACTGACGTGAATAATTTATGTATTCTGACAAAAACTGAGAATTTTTTTTCCATCACAGTGAATAAGACTTAGGCCAACACTCTGTAAGGCTGGCTCAGCTTCACTAAAGGTATTACAAATGAATGCATTTGTGGACAGAGCATGTATAGCTGAAGTGCTTTCAGACTGACTGAAGTGTGTTCTTCCCTCCTACTCAGGTACCACAGTTAGTCCCAGTCAGTCCAGGTGGAGGCGGCAAGGCCACACCCCCCAGCAAGATGAAGAAACAAATTCCAGACAAAGACAGCGAGGAGTACCGACTGCGGCGGGAGCGCAACAACCTGGCTGTAAAGAAGAGCCGCATGCGCAGCAAGCAGAAGGCACAGGACACGCAGCAGCGTGTCAACGAGCTGAAGGAGGAGAATGAGAGACTGGAGGCCAAGATAAAACTCCTCAGTAAAGAACTGAGTGTGCTCAAAGACCTGTTCCTGGAGCACGCCCACAATCTGGCAGACAACGTGCAGCCACCCGCTGCAGCCGTCACCCCCGGAGACCTCTGCAACAACAACAACAGCAGCAGCGGCAACAACAACGGCAGCCAGTGAGACTCACTCATTGCGGGCGCAGTTTCTTTAGTGTGCGCCAGCGATGGCGGCCATCTTGATTTAACCCCTTTTTCATTTGGAGTTTGAACAACTCCAAGACCTGCAAAATTAAACAAACTGAATTATTCTTTAACCCATTGCCAATTAAAGAAAACAAAGCCTCCCATCCCTTCATTCCGACTTTTCCTCCACTTGTGAAGGAAATCCAGGCTGTAGCGGTGTGTGGATTTGGGGGGGAAAAAAAGTCAGCTAACTAAAAGTTTTTTCAGCTGTAAGTTTGGACAGAAAGAAGCACGTGTTATTTAACATTTATCGCTGTTGCGTTCAAAAATAGAAGTTGCTTTATCCCTGCAGCGTGGATTTCCAATATGGAAAAGATCAGGGGCTTTATTTTATTTGATTTGGAATAGGGTGTTTCTTTCGGTTCTTGGGTTGTGTATGATCTGTCACTACTTTGTTGTCTTTTATACACTCAGATTCTGTTTTTCTTTTTTTTCCCTTCTGACGTGGTGTGTAAATAAGTATGGAGGGAACGTCGAGAAGCATTAACAATGCTTAAAAATGCCTTGGGGAAGTTTTTTTTTTTCTGTTTGAAAGTTAGTTAAAGGATCATAGTAAATCAGTTGCCAACATCAGACTGAGTCACTAACCAGCATTTGCTGTTGTTTTTAAAGCAGCTTTATGAAAGCGTTGCCGCAGGCCCAGCTCTTGATCAGTCTTTGGCAGCTTGTCAGATTCATAAGAAATGCCACAAACATGTTTGCACGAATTGTTCTGAATGCCATGGGGGAGGGAGATGTATGATCCAGCCAGCTTAAATATTTGCAGATAAAATGTTGAACTTGTTTTACTTCAACTTAACAATTCTGGAAAATGAATTCCTAATATTTTCAGATATTCTGATTATACTTGCCATGGAGCGACAAAGTCAGAGCTCTTAGTAAATATATGTGCTTGATGTTTATTTAAACCGTTCCAGAGGGAGTGGAGAACATGCTTGATCACAGAAATCTGACTGAAATGACCGGAGCAATTTTGAAATGGCTTTGTTATTATAGTTCTGATAACCAGTTCTGCTTCAGCGAGATTTGCCATTTCTAATATCAAGTACATGTTGTCATGTTTGTACATATGAAACGGGCCGTTGACTAAACAAAACTAAGCGGAAATGACCTTTAACCCCTCGAAGTTCAGATCTCAGCAAGGCATTTTGTGGGTTAAGGTTACCTATCTCGTGCTAATAGCTCCTTGAAGTAAGATACTGCATCTGTATTGGGAAGTGCAAGAGTAAAAAGTCTATTTATGGTTTGAGGTTGGGGTATTTGTGCATATAGACAGAAAATATAATATAATTACATATGAATGGTACAGCCAAATGAAAGTAAGGAAGTCTTGACTTCTTTTGGTTAAAGTGGCCCAAAGAGCAAGTACTTCAGCTGGAATGACCGTACCATTGGTCATCTGTCTTTTCAAAAGGAGTTACTGAAAAAAGGAAACAATATCAAAGGTCCCCCTTTGTTGAACAGTGCTTACTGTATTTGGCGTGACACTTTGCTAAAGTCTGCATGGGTGGAAGGTCCCTACCAGATGTACTGCTTCTGTCCCCGAACGCCGCAGCCAGACACCCTGGACGGTCTAAGCTCTGTTGCATCAGTGCGAACGGCAGACAGTGCTGGCGTTAACAAAAGCCGTTAAATTGCAGTTAAGCCTCAAACACTTCTTACAAAACTTGCATAGACGTAGACAGACGACACGAGAGGGAGCGAGCGATGGGATGGTCTTGTGTCTGGGGTGTTGGTTGCTAAAACAACCCAAACTGATTTCATCACCTCGGCACTGCTGGCCCTGTCTGCGTCTGGTATGTGTGTGTGTGTGTGTATGGCTCAGTAGGTAAAGGAGGCTCAGACGGTGGTGGGGGGAGGGATTTTCACTGACTCACTGATTAGGTTCGCAAGGAATGTTCCGCATATAGTAGCTCTTCAGCCCAATAATTATTCATCTGTTATTGTTCTTCAGTCCATTATTTACCAGTCATTCATCGACATGACTTGATTTTGGCAGAAGGTCAATTCCCGGGACTAGCCGTTAGTAATTCCTAGACAGCCACACTCTTTATAGCCTTTGTAGATGGACTTTTTGTACCTCAGGCTACATGTAAGAGCCTCACCAGACAGAGCCTTTAGTTTCTATGTACACCTGTTTAAAAAAATCAATAAAAAAAACATCAAAAATAAGGAAAGCAAGGTAATAGCCAGACCTTTTGAAGCATTGTTTCTCCAGTTGTTTTGTATATTTCATTTTCTATAACTTGGTTTAAAAGGTTTGAGAATAAGCATGAAAGTTAATGCATGGTTAGCACTGTATGGAACAAAATGCACTACTTAGCAGAGGAAGATTAGGCTTTATAATTTAGGATAGTTAAAATGAAAATAACAAAGACATTGCTTTCAGAGTAAACAAAAAAGGAATGATTGTCAGTGTTCCACAAATATTTGATTGGCATATTTTGCTGAAGTATGAACGTTGCTGGGCAACTTGCTTTTTTTCTTTCTTTCTTTCTTTTTTCTTTTTTTTTATTTTTTATTTTTTACAAAATGGGGGTTATTGTGCATTGTAAATTAAAATTGAATACAAAATGTAAACATGTCCTTTGTGTTTGCTTTCTTAAGAAACATGATGTATCGTGAGGGTTTCATTAGTTCATAAACAGGGACGCCCAAACCATTTGGTCTTGGGGAACCAAAAGTTTTAAACCATTATAGCGTTTAATTACTATAATACTTTAAAAGAACAATTTAATAGTAAATTAGAATTAAAAACAAACAAGTGCTATAATTATTTTTACTCAGTGGACGACTTTGTAGTGACCCAAATCAAAAGCCCTTGCTTATTTCCTTGGCATTGGGCAGCCCTGTTGTACCCCATTAAAAAGGTATTCAGGTGTTCCCTTGATGAAATCAGTGGTTCTAAAGAGAACCATGAAGCATCAGCTGAATGCATAACTGCTTCTTCTCATGGTTAAGTGGTTCCTCGCTATGATGGATAGCCTGTTGTTCATCGTCGCTGTCCAATCATAAACACGTCTCCAATTTTGATGATTTTTACTTTCATGCGTCATTTGAACACAGCAGCTGCTATTTACACTGCAAATCTCATGATGAATGGACCAAGAGAAATTGCCCAAAACAGTTTGAAGAAAAGTCAGTTTCCATAGACTTACGTTGAAGTTAAATGAGGTTTTTGGCCTCTCCTGTAAAGTTGCTGTTTTTGAGATCCTTGTTTTTCATTGGACAGCGATGATATGGGTCTTTAATTTTTTTAAATGGTGCTATACTGCATCCTAATGAGCCGCGCAAGTCAAACAGCCGTTTGTTATTGGTGCAGTATAGAAGTGTTTGTGTTATGCTGTAGCTTGGATTTTTAGATCGCGGCAGGTGTAGTTTGGTTAACTTTGTGGGATAACCTACTCAATTTCCAACAGTTTAATGCAAACACTTTCTTAGCTGCACGTTATTGGTGCCTTCACTTATCTGGACCTATGGTGTGCAGTGTTTGCCTGCAGTGTGCGTCATTCACCGTTACAGTCAATATTGGCAGACCCAATGATGTTGAACAAGTCGCCTGGCATTTGCCTGTTTGTTTCATTAAGATGTAAAGAATAGTGAGGTTATAACAGTAGTCCTGCAGAGCGGGATGAATGTACTGATTGGTACTCCTGTAGCGTTTAGATGTGCCTTTCTTGACCTAATTATAGACCAAACAAGACAGGTATGGTGCTGGTTAAACACAATTAACATGAGGCCTGCCTCGGCACAAGCAGGACATGTTATCTCAAAAGACAGCGAACCGGCATAAGCTGGTCGTGCTTCTATCAAACACTGATTAACACAGAGCTCTTTTGTTTGATGGTGCATTATCTGCTGAGTTCCAGGTCAAGATATCTCTCACTCTTAATTTCAGTCAGTCTGTCACATCACAGACATCAGGCCTGGATGTTAGCTGCAACCATTTGGTACACCAGTAGAAGTAGACCCCATTCAACTTTTCTGCTGGTTGCAGCTGATCTTGCTTGAGTTTTTGGAAGCTAGTTGCACACAGCTATGGTTAAACACAAGGTGCCAGGATCCTGAACTTCCCTGACAGTCATTTTTCATTAGAAGCTAATAATTAAGAGTGCATGATAGCAGAGGCATGCCAGAAACTGTAGCCTTTACTTGGATAACTAACTGCAATTGCTTCTATATTGCCAGTCCTAGTAAGCCACTAGAAAGCAGAAACTCCTGAAGGTCCTATCAGTTCCTAAAATGACTTTGAATCACTTGTTGCCAGGTTAGACCAGATGTACAGAGCGCCTTCAAAAATCTGTTTACCCTACCGAAAAACAGAGGGTATGCTCGTGACATCAAAGTTGGTGGGAGTCACTGCAGTTACACTTATACTGATTGTCAATAAGACCTCAGGGAGAGGCAGCAATAGTGGAAATGCAGCCTAAACACAAAAAGAGATCGTGTGTGATTGACTGTAGTCAAAGTGGATTATGTAAAAACTCAGAGCCTTCTTTTTCTGTTCCACCTTAAAAGGTGAAGTAGTAGCTACTATGATGAAGTAGAATGTAACTGCTGCACCATTTAAGGTGGAACAGGAAAATTCAAACCAGAAGCTGGCAAATACGAAGCCGATTCACATTTACATAGATGCAATTTGCAGATACAACTGGAATCCAGGCAGCGATAGGTGGATTTTTAGCTGCTATTGTGTGTCAGGATTGTTGGATTTATTGCAGCATTTCAGTACTGAGTATTTATCACTATCAAATATTTAGTATTTAGAAGTTTTGTGTCTGTATTGATTAATTGATTAGCCCTGTATGCGGTCTAAATAAACCCTGGTTTCACCATAAAAGGGAACTTCACAAGCAACCACCCAACAGCATCCCCCACAACCCAGAAGGATAGGTGGCTTAGAGTCCAGCTGCCTTTAATTTAACCAGATAATCATTTGCAGCACTGTTGCAGAAAGTTTTGCCACTTAGTCTGCCACTGTCCATCTGCTTGATATAGCATGAACCTGGATTCGTCCAAGAAGGCAACATTTTTCCAATCCTCCAGGATCTAAATTTGGTACTCCTGTGCAAACTGGAGGCGACGGTGATGATAAGCCTTGGTCAACATTGGTGCCTGAATCATCTGTCTGCTACACAGGTCCAGACGTAACAGTGTTGCACTCTTACATGCTTTTCTCAGAGCTGCTGAGTTCATTATAGAGGTTAACTTGTCGACTGTGGTGCATCAATTGCTCTGTGCCACTCACCGGAGTCATCGTTTCCCTCAGACATCAATGGCCCATGGGGCATCACTGTTATGTCATTGGGAGGCGTTCAATGTGTGAGAAGTCTATTCTCAGTATACCTTCACTATAACGGCTCTAGAACATCACGAGAGGTTAGAGGCTTCTGAGATTCTACCACCCTTTGCCCCTTTGGACATCAGTAAAGTCATGTCCTTCGCCCATGATGATCATAATGCATTCTGCTACAACAGATTGGTGTGTTCGCTTATTTATACATTCAGCAAACCCTGTCATGTAGCATCTGTGACATCCCAGGCCGAGTTTAATGCAAATCACAATGTGGTCATAATACTCTGATATGGCCTGGTATACTGTATACTATTAAAACAGTGTAACTGTGAACATGTTTAAATTCTCCAAATATAGCAACACTCACCCAGTGACTCCCCTGTGATTTAAACAGCATGTACTACCTCCACAAGCACCAATAACAGCTGTGATTGGATTTGGCATGTACTGGAATGCAAGTTTCTGGATGTAGACCACATCAGTGTTCAGACACTCTTGCATCAAAGAATCTGCAGTTGGGCCAGATTTGGTGGATGCCTTTCCTGGCACAGTTCTGCTTTGGAGCCATTTTCCACACATGGAACGAGACATTCCCTACACTGTAGAACCTCTTCTCAATCTATGGATCCTGTCACTCACACCTCCTATCATTCTTTTGCAACTACCACCTTAAACAGCTTATTTTTGACAAAATTGAGCTACAAATTCTCATTTCTCAACTTTACTCACCTCTACACAGGCTGCCACACATGAGTTTGTGGGTGGAGTATGGATAGGTCAGGTAGTTGATGAGTCAAATCAGGCGTGTTGTAGCTGTAAAAAAGCATTAAACTGCAGTGCAGGGCTACTCCAGGTCAGGGATTGAGAAACACTGTTTTGGGACGTGTAAGGCAGCAGCAGTACTCTTGCTCTGATAGAAACCATTCTTATGCAGGCTGCCTGTGACTGGATAAGGCCTTTACATGTGTAAGGAAAATCAGCAGAAACTCTATCTAAATCCATTCATTTCCTCCTTGCTTCCACAATCCCAGTTCATATTTTACCTTGGCTTAACCCACCATTCATTTATAGTCTGCTTATTAGCAGTACAGTCTTGCCGGTCCAAGAAAGCAGGGAAGGGAGTGAGAGGGGCTTAAAGTGTCTCAAAGGAGACGCTGTTGTAGATATAATGTGTCAGTGATAAGGGATATAAATTTTAGGTAAATTTTACATGATCATAAGTAACAAGTCACGACTGCTTTGCACATAGCCGTCCTGTAGCTCAGGGGTGCTGTAAGTGAAATGCAGACCTTTAAGAAAGGTGGCTTGCTCACAGGAGGGCTTGGACCCGGTTTCCCTTTCCTATGTCTGTACATGGAATCCGTGGTTTTCTTTTCCTTTATATAAACTGCTTTTCTGCGAAGCTGCTTTGAGACAACGTTAGTTGTAAAAAGTGCTATAAAAATAAATACTGATTGATTGATTGATTGCTTGATTGATTGATAAAACAGGAGAGTCACTTGTATTTATTGACCTTTACTACCCAGACTGGCCTTGGTGGTTTGGGTTGGGAACTATGATGATCATAATTAATAATATCCCAATATGTCACACTTTTCTAGACATGCCATGGACACTGTCAGAACACTAAGCTTCATTAGAGATTCTAAACCCACCAGCCACTTCATTAGGTACACCTCCTTGTATCTTCTCACACTCTCCATTATATCAGCACCAGTGACCTGTAGTTCTCATTCTCAGCACTGCAGTGACACTGACGTGGTGGTGGTGTGTTAATAAATCCTTTTTAACCGGATTTGTAGCAGTGTTTTTAAATCGCGTCCTTTTAAGGCTTTTTTTTCTTTGCTGTAATCCAGCTGTCGCTGACTTTTGCACAGTACTGTATTTTTCCTAGGAACACTACCGAAGTTTAGACACACCCAACCAAATGGATGTTGCTGGTGATCTGAAAGACTCTACAGTCTTACACTTAACAGCTCCACAACAGTACATATCCTGATACACCACATGTACACCACATGTACACAGTACGATACTCCTCCATATCTCCACCTCTAATATATATTTAGTGATGTAAAACTTTGATCTCTTTTCCTGCAGAGTGTAAAAGCTCTAGCTCTCCTTTCAGGTTAGTGAATATTCATGATGGACCGACCAATAGAATCGCTCCAAACCTGCTTAGTAATAAACCTTGTTCTATCAGCTCCACTGCAGGGTAAGAAAGCTGATTCATCTTCCTGAAAACCAGCTTTCTCCTCCGAGTGACATGAATTGCACATAGGTTGTTTCATAGATGTTTCAAGGTGTTTGAGACAATAGAAATCAATGTTGCAATGAATAAATGAATGAGTGAATGAGTGAGAGAATTAAGTATAGAGTAAAAACAGTACAACTAGTGAAACAGTACTTGTATAGTACAGTAGCCCAAGTTTGTGTTGACTGTCTCAGTACTTCCAGAAGATGTAGTCTAAACAGATAGAGAGAAGTTCTGGAGGAGACTAAAGATGGAATGGCCTGAGAGAATGGGATCTAGCAGGCAGCGCGCCGTATGTGTGCATATGCGCGTGTGATCTGTGTAATCTGTTCAGGGAGATAAAGAGATGTGACGTATCCAGGTTTCCCAGCACAGCAGAAAGAGAAAGAACACGGTGAACTTTATGAACAACTCACGTCTCACCTCTACCTCTCGCGCGCGCTCTCTCTCTCTCTCTTTCAGGTGCCGACTCAGAACTCACCTCCTCCACTGCTTTTCTAAAACTTCCTGTGTCCCATATGACGTGTAGTCCAAATCTCACTCAAAGCTCACTAAAACAAGCAGAGACAGGCTGCCATACTTTATGCCAGAGCCACATTAGTGTTAATACACAGGAAAAGACCTTATTATCATTAGAATTTGGCAGACAGTTAATATTGAAAAAGTTTAATAAAGAGTATTAAACCAGAACTAGCCTTAAATTTCAGCGTCTAAATGTATTTTGTTACATAACAACTAATTATGTACAGACTGTGTGGCCTCTAAAGGGCGGCAAACTGGCACAAGCTGCTCATGCAGTCATATGAAAGCACCCTATGAAATGTTTCTCATTATGGTACACATTTTTGTCCTGCAGTTGTTGAGATATCGGCACCAGTCTGACTCCAGAATGTTTGGTCTGATCAGGAATAGTGTGCTTGTATCCATAATGTTATATTCAGTCTGCATATACTGTGATATAGATCTCCCATCTACTGAGAGAATTCCTTGCCTAATCTGTCATGCAGACTGGGATTAATGGATTTTGACAAGGCAATTCTATAAGCCTTCTTGACCACCCTTGAATTATTTATCTATTTGGGATCATTATCCTGTTGTACACTCCTTCAGTTTCAGTGTTTTGGCAGATGGTTGCACCTTCTCCCCTAGCACTTTCTGATAATAAAGAGAATTAGTAAATTCAATTACATGACGCAATTATGCATGTTGGTCAGGCCCTAAGGCAGCAAAGCACCTCCAAACCATTTCCAGCACCATGCTGTACAGTTAGTATTAGGTTCTTCTGATCAGCTGCAGTCTTTGGTTTTCACCAAATGTGGCATCTGGTACTGTGGCCAAAGAGCTCTAGTTCTAAGATAGATACAGATTATCAAATGTTAATCTTGTCCCGGTGTTCTTTGTAGACAGTAAACTCTTCCTCCTGGCACACCTTCCATGTAGGTCAAATGTAATCGGTCTCATTCTAATGGCAGATGCATTGACTTTTACATCAACAGTGGTGAGAGCTACCTGCAGATTCTGCCATTCAGGATCACTCTGTAGTTCTACAGTTACAGACTGTAGTCCATCTATTTCTCTGTATACTTTATTACCCTGTTCTTTAATGGTCAGGACCCCCACAGGACCACCACAGAGCAGGTATGATGTAGGTGGTGGATCATTCTCAGCACTGCAGTGACACTGACGTGGTGGTGGTGTGTTAGTGTGTGTGGTGCTGGTGTGAGTGGATCAGACACAGCGGTGCTGCTGGAGTGTTTAGACACTGTGTCCACTCACTGTCCACTCTATTAGACACTCCTACCTTGTTGGTCCACCTTGTAGATGGACAGTCAGAGATGATAGCTCATCAGCGGACGCTGCCCACAGGACGCTACCCACAGGGCAGTGCTGGCTGGACAGTTTTGGTTGGTTTGCTTCCCAGTCCAGCAGTGACACTAAGGTGTCCAGCAGCTGCACTCACACTAGCACAACACACACTAACACAGAATGATCCACCACCCACATAATACCTGTTCTGCGGTGGTCCTGTGGTGGTCCTGACCATTGAAGAACAGGGTGATACAGCATAAAGAGGAACAGATGGACTACAGTCTGTACCTATAGAACTACAGAGTGTCCTGTATGGTCAGTGGAGCTGATAACATGGATAATGAGTGTAGATACAAAGAGGTGTACCTAATGAAGTATTAAATATATATATATATATATATATATTCACTTTTACTTACTCCGTCACATGACTGTACGTCTACTGAATAGTGATTAACACTGAGCTCCTTTGTTTGAAGGAGAATTCTCATCTATATTCTTTCTGACATATAATCACGTTTAACATTTTGTCATGTTTATACATCAAAACAAAAACTGTGAACAGGTAAATGTACTGTTACGTTACAAACTCAATCGTTATAGGATTATGCGAGCGCATAAATATTTACTGTATGTATTCAAATGTATAGCAAAGTAGCAATTATAACTCAACACTATAATAAAGGACTAAAACATGCGGGCAAATACGTGGTAAACGACAAAGCAGCATATGTTCTGCTACCTCTCTGGTTTACTCTGCATATCTCTCTTCCTGATTTCCACTATTTGGAAGAAATATCAAGTACAGCTCGAGTGAAAGACGTTGTCAGCACCACCCCAGAAAGTGGAGGAGCTACAGGTTTTGCATTACACTGCATTTCTGTCCCAAAAGAGCTTCTTCAGGCCAATAAGCCCAGCCAGACGCCAGTGTAATAAATTTTGCGTTCGAAGGCCCAGTGCTTTGGGTGACCTCATTTACATGTCCAAGGCCATAGATACTGTGTTACTCGTGCCAGCTGGAAGAGCAGCCGGGCCAATATAGCTGAGATAATAAAACGCTGAATCAATAGCAGGGTAAATTCCCACTGCTGAGGCGACAGTTCAGCCCAGCAGTACACTAGTTAATGAGTGACAAAACTGACATCAGACAGGAGAGTGCTACCTGACAGGTAGTCCAACAGACAGACAGAGAGAGAAAAAAAGGACACATGGCCAGACAGATACTCTGGGTGCCATCTATTTCAAGTTCTAAAGTACACTAGCTCCATCTCGGCGCTACCTTACATGCCTCTCGCTCTACACTGTGGCTATAATTATCAGCCAGCCTTTCAACACAGAGATCTATAAATAAAGCTGGTTTTATGATGGGGCTGATTTATCGGCACATAGAAGCACAACAAAGACCGCGGTGCATGTAAAGAACTTGCTATCATCCCTATACTGGCTAACATGACTACTTTCAGTCAACATCAGCTGGAGAATAAAACCTCTAATATGATTTGCAAATGTTTGGTATGGCTTTAAAACATATTTGTAAGTTGAGCGGTATTATGACTTTTTCAGATTTTGGAATGATGAGGTGTAGACCTGAAACGGACACCTAACTCCACATTTGCCATGTTTTGGAAGTCCCTTGGTTGGGCATCGTCGCTGTCCAAACTGGAAACTTTACAGCATAGGGCAAAAACTTTGCTTCTGATGTGCATCACCAGTGAAAAGTCTAGACACATCTTCTCATAGAAGGTTCCCCTTATGTTTGGGGAAACTCATGGAATTATACCGTCCACCTTAAAATTGGAAAATTGAAAATGAAAGCTTTAGAACAAGTTGTCAGGAAGACTCCAGTGCTACGTCACACATTTATTAATTACTCTGGCCAATCGCAATGCGCCACCTGTCACCTGACACCTTTAAAAGGATTGAACTTTTGTCGCTTTCAGGTGCCAACGTTTCATGTTCTCCTCTCCCCACCCACCACCACTTTGGCCCCGGTCCTAATGACCAGGGAGTAGGTTCCACCCCTGCTGCCCATATCCGGCAGGATCTGCGATGGTCCAAACAGTTCAAAACCTGTGCCCAGGGCGGGGCCTATGCCTAACACTCCTTAGTTGTTTGTAAATTGTTATCTGTCAAATTGTATACCTTATAGAAGATTAAATATAATTTTCCATCTACAGCTTTTGTGCCTTTCTGGCAGAACTTTACAAGAGGATGAACCAGCTTTCTTACCCTGCAGTGGAGCTGATAGAACAAGGTTTATTACTAAGCAGGTTTGGAGCGATTCTATTGGCCGGTCCATCATGAATATTCACTAACCTGAAAGGAGAACTAGAGCTTTTACACTGTGCAGAAAAAGAGATCAAAGTTTTTACACCACTAAATATATATTAGAGGTGGAGATATGGAGGAGTATCATACTGTGTACATCAGGAGTAGATGTGGTGTATCAGGATATGGACTGGTTCAGACTCTCATCAGTTGGAGCTGTTAAGTGCGAGACTGTAGAGTCTTTAAGACCACAAACTACATCCATTTAGAGGGGTGTTTCTAAACTTTTGACTGGTAGTGTACGTCAATGTAAAGATGTTGTATTCCAGTGATACTGAAGCTATGTTTCTATTGGCCCATTCATCATAACATCTGAACACACTGTAAAGAACAGCTGCCATGTTCAAATGAAAACCACAGAGGAAAAATAACTGGATTTTCGTCTTTATAGATAAGCCAACATAATATTAATAGTCCACCTGAGATGTTGTGGAGTTTTATGAAGTCAAGAAAGCTGCACTTTTGCAGTCTGTTTTACCTCTGCACTGCCATCTTTGTGGAGAAGGGTCTTTCTCCACTCATTGGTCATGGCAGGTTGGCCACTAGGGGGCTTGTAGGAAAAGACTACAATACTTTGATGGTGGAAAGGTTAGACAATATAATACCAGAGAAACATTTATGTCATTATGAAAGAAACTGCATTTCATCTTGTATGGTAAATACAAAAAATATTCTGTATTTGATTCTAGACATTACAATCTTCTTATCTTACTAAATTAAGAACTTCAGGTTGGTGTTTTACATCACTGCTCTGAAAGACATTATAAGCCCAAACACTGTAATATACATTTAAACCACTTCACCATTTATATGCATGGAGTAGAACTGTGAAATAATAAAGGCTACCAAATGCTACGTATAGTTTATTTATTTGTTGTTTTTATCTACAATTTGTTTATATTCAACTTAAACTACAAATGTAGAAAGATCTGTATTAATTTTTGTCCTGCTCATAAGAAGCACAGTTGTGTTTAATATATACATTTTTCCAGGCTAAAGCTAATTAAGATTCTAAATTAATAATTTACATAAAGTAATTTTAATTAAATTTATGTGCCATGGTGTAAGCTAAATGGTGTTTTTTGCTAACTGTGTTTGAGCAAACGTGATCTGCAAAGCATCAATTTCTATGCAAATGTTTAGACAATATTGATTTTTCTAGCTATTAAAACATATTTTAATGGCCCATTAACGTTTATTTGCTGAACTTCTGTAAAATTACAATTAAACATAAAAAAAAAATTTAAATAAAAAAAAGGCCTGTGCAAATGTTATGGCACCTTATATTTAATGTTTCATTATATTTAGCATGTTAATAATTACACAAAAATTAACAGAAAAACAGAATGTTTAAAGTGCACTCTGTAGAAAATCTGCTAACTTCGTTTATAGGTAGAAAATCAACAGCACATGTTAACAGGAGTTGGGTGTTCAAACTTTTGCATACGACTTTAGTAGGTTTACCAATGCTAAAACATTTTTTGGATTTAAAAATTGCTTGTACTTGAACTCTAGTCAACACTTTTAGTGGATCATCCGTCCAAACAGTATTGTTTGACCTTAAAAGAAAAAGCTTAGTTTAATATTGAAGAGTGCTTTCCTTAAAGACGTTCTCGCACTCATGAATGTTATAAATGAAGAAGTGTTATGCACAGTGCGGGAGTACGAAGGGTTCCACAGTGGCAACGCCACTGTAAATCATATGAAGGAGTATAACTTGCATGGATTACTACAGGAATCTCAGCTATGCTGATTCTGTTTACTTTCAGTGCTGCTCTCGCTGTCTCCTGTTTTAATATTCTCATTAATATCATACAGCACACCCCTCCCCTTCCAGTCAGAGTTTATCTAGCATACTTGACTGGCAGAGCAAATCCTTCTCTTTACAGCGCAGCAACACCACTCAATCATTCTCTTTGGATTTTACGTAACTGCACAACCAACACAAATTGCTGGGTGGTGCGTTAGGCACTGGGTGTCGAATGTTAACACTTAGCACATTTGCGAAGAGTTATGGCTGATTTCGACAACTTCAAGCCAGATGGTAAGTTGTATACAACCATGCATTGGCGCTGGGTGTCTATAGGTGGAGTGCATTGGCTGGTTTCACACCTGGTCAGAGAAAGGTCATTGGCTGCCGGCCCCTTTTAGACAACGTTATTGGCTGGAGCCCCGTGTGGGAGAAGGTCATTGGCTGGCCATGATGTTTTGGCTGCCAGGTGTCTTTTGCATGGTGCAAAGCAGAATACACTCCCCCGATAAAAAGGCATCCCGTATTCCTCTCCAAACATCTCCGGGTCGCCCAGAGCATGGGTAAATGGTGCTGACGTTCATGCTGACCAATGTGAATTAATCAGACGCATGATCACATTCTATTCAACTCAACTTTGTCATTTTGCCAGAAGAGAATATCAAAAAGCTTGCTCATTGGTGCAACAGGGAAGAATTTTACAGAACAAGTGAAACATGCAGGATTGAAGGGTGTACTAAAGGAAATACTAAGTACAAAGGGAAACAGATCACCTACATCACCATAGAGTAAACATGGGCTCCTGCTCCCCCACATATGACTAAATATATAAACTGGACCTTTAGTGTAAATGCCAGTTGCTTTTGTAGTTAAGGATTAAGTCCAGTCATAGATTACATTTACTTTCCAACAGAGAACCTCCATACAGAATACTGTTCACAGCTATGCTTAATCCCTGTCCAGTAAACCAAAACAAAAAAAGCGTACCCAACAAAAAATAAGTCCCCTGGGACTGAAACGTACCTAATAGCATGTTGTACCTTCACGAGCACGAATAACAGCTGTGATTGTATTTGGCAAGAACTGGAGAAGTTTCTGGATGTTGGCCACATCAATGTTTGAGACACACAGACATTTGTGCATCAAACAGTTGTGCAGTTAGTCCAGATTTGGTGGATGCCTTCCTTAGCACAATTCCATGGGGTATTCCCTGTAGACTGGGATTTTAGCCACTGCTGGTAGACCCATATGACCATACGCTTCCATAGACCTGCAGATTCAGCTACTTCCTTCACACTATGGACTTTGACCACACCCACACGCAGTCACTCCATTCAGCCAATCATTAATATCTACTTCGAAGCCATTTTCCACACATGGAACGAGACATTCCCTGCACTGTAGCACCTCATCTCAATCTACTGATCCAGTTACTCACACCCGCAGGTATTTTTAAACACATCATCCTCGTGCAGCGCCATCTGCAGGAGCCTGAAGTTACTACCGCCTTAAACACACAAGGCGACTAGTTTTTGGCCTGGTGAGCTTATAATATATTTGTTATTTTGGCAAATAGTTATGTTCAGCAGCAGTGGTATCTTGCTAATGTTAAGGAGAAAATGAAAGGAGAGCTAGAGCTTTTACACTGTGCAGAAAAAGAGATCAAAGTTTTTACACCACTAAATATATATTAGAGGTGGAGATATGGAGGAGTATCATACTGTGTACATCAGGAGTAGATGTGGTGTATCAGGATATGGACTGGTTCAGACTCTCATCAGTTGGAGCCGTTCGGTGTACGACTGTAGAGTTTTTAAACTCACCAACTACATCCATTTAGAGGGGTGTGTCTAAACTTTTGACTGGTACTGTACATGGTGGGTTATACACTTGTTGAGCTGAGCAGCAACACCTGCATGTCTGTACAGTAAAACAAATCACAACAGAAGCGACCACCTTGCTTTTCCTGTGTAGACCAGTTAGCATAGCATAGCAATAGCTTCGCCGTCACTCGTCATGTTTGTTTGGATCTTAAGTCATGCGAGAAACCTTGTGATGTAGCAGTTCGATAAACTCCTGTGACATCTCAAGAATCTGAACCACTGATCGGGACTGCTGGTCATGTGCCTAATCTGAAAGTATGTGGTGTTCCATTCAGGGCAGATCGTGCAGTATTGGGACTTTTCAACACTGGTTAGGATTTTTTAAATTCACGTCAGTCAGTCATTACAGACACACTTGTTGGCAAGCATTGATGCGGCTAAGCAAGGGCCATCCTACCCACCCAGAGACAGCGGGGCCACAGGCTCTTCTTGGTCACCCGACCACAGATGTGGACGAACTCGCAATCTTTAGACGATAAAATATTTACTTTTAATATGTTCGAAGTACTTTCTACATATATTACAGTAATTAACATCATCATATGATATAGCAGAGGGTCGGCCCTACAGTTTAAGTCTGCGCTTGGCCTTAATAAATCAAAGTGAATGGACGCACTAAGCTTTGATGGTTGTAGCTGGACTTGGCCGTGTGCATTTGGCTTGTATATGTGCTGACACTCCTTATGAATGTTTTACGATGGATATGCAAAGCATTAAACAAGTTGGAACCGAGCCTGCAGTTTATATGGGAACTATAAGTCTGGGAGAGAGAGAGCGTGTGTGTGTGTAAGAGAAAACACACTTGATGTGATCATAAGCCCAAGTTTTCCCCAATGGACGCAGGCTAAAATGTTTTCTTATTTTTTTCCCACAAACTGCAAATATTGACATTGCGTTTCACTTCTTATTGCAGGTTTCCTCGCAGATGGGAAACCAAAACATCCAAGAGCTGGACATAAAAATGAGCGATGAACCTTTCTGGTTGCATGGCCCCCTCCTCCTCACATCCCCACCCCACCAACCCCTTTTCCTCAGCGAACACGCCAAGATACATTTGTTTAAAGTAAACCTCCTCGAAGAACTTGGCAAGTCGCGTCCTACTGAGGAACATCTGGAAAATATGTCCCACGGAGAGCGCTTTTATTGTTTGCCTTTTAAGCCTCTAATGGTTTTCATAATTTAGCATAAAGTAAAGGATATTATTTTCAATAATCTCTCATTCATACGGGCTGCTCGTAAAAAGGCAGAGCCGTGGAGATGTCAAGTTATGACTGAGTACTACACGCACACGCGTGCACGCACACACACACACATATATACGCACAGGCCAAGAACATTCGGCCTCGTTACTGTAGGTCAGATAAGGCTACAGGGAGAGAAAGAGAGAGAGAGAGAATTCTTTAAGCCTTTTTTTTTCTAAATTCTTATGATGTCAGAAGCATTCATGAGCTCGGCTGGATATCATCAGTCTCCACAGATAGAGCTTCAGGTCTGCACATGTGTGTGTGTGATTTAGACTCCAATCCTTTCCCACATTCTCACATGGTCAGTTATGATTCTTTGGCTAGAACGACTTACAGAGATGTGCGAATGTGTGTGTGAGTGTGTGTTTCTCCATCCGGCCTCAACGCCTTGGAAGCGGTGCTGAATGTCCGGTTGGTGTGGACGGGTCAGTGAGGAGTGTTATGTGCAGCGTGTGTCTGTCTGTGTGTGTGTGTGCTAAGCGGGTACAGCGCAACTCCCCCAAAAAGCTGGAGACAAAAATAAAGCAAAAACATCCTCCCTCCAAAGCCAAGAACAATCCACCCCCACGAGAGAGAGAGAGAGAGAGGGGCGGTGGGGGTGGGGGGAGAGGAGCGTGATAGAGACAGACAAGAAGATAAGAAAGAGAGACGCTGAGTGAGAGTGTAAGAGAGGTGGGGAGTGAGAGAGGTTGAAGAGTGAGGTTGGAGAAAGAGAATGAAAGATGTTATATTCAATTTAAGTAATTGGTAAATGAAAGAGTGAGTCATTGAAAGAGAGCGAGAGGCAGAGAGTGAGACAGTGAGAGAGAAAGAAAGTGAGTGAGAGTGGGGGTGTGCGAGAGTGAGTGAGTGAGAGAGAGGGTGAGTAAGAGAGTGGTGGTCTGAGAGAGTGAGTGAGAGTGGGGGTGTGAGAGAGACAGAGAGAGAGAGAGAGAGAAAGAGAGAGAGAGAGAGAGAGAGAGAGAATGACCAGCCTGCTCCTGTTCCTCTCTCTGGCCCCGGGGCCTCTGTGCTTCTCTTTGCCAACAATGTGAAATTTGTGCAAGCGCAGCAGAAAGGCGTTTAGGGGCCGGGGACGGATGGACGAATCAGAGATAGGGAGTGACTCTCTCTCTCCCTTTTTATCATATTTTCACTCTCTCATTCTCTCTCTTTCTCTCCCTCTCTCTGTCTCTCTCTGTCTCTCTCCCTTTGGCACTTTGTCTCTACATACTCTTTCTTTCAGCCCCTCTCTTGTTCTAATAATCTCCCTGTTCTTCTTTTCTCTCTCTGTCTAAACTCAATTAGCTTCTCTCTCTCTGATTCTCCTCCCACCAATCTCTCTCTGACTCGGTCTATCTTCCTCCTTGTTACTGTCTGTCTCTCTCTCCCCCATCACTCTCCCTCTCTCTCTCTTCTCTCTATCACTCTGTCTCTCTACTCCTCCCTATCACTCTCCGTCTCTCCTCTTTCTCTATAACTCTGTCTCCCTCCTCCTCCATATCACTCTGTCTCTCTCTCTATATATATATCTCTGTCTGTCTCTCCCCCTCGCTATCACTCTCCCTGTCTCTCCCCTCTCTCTATATCTCTCTGTCTGTCTCTCTCCTTTGCTATCACTCTCCCTGTCTCTCCCCCTCGCTATCACTCTCCCTGTCTCTCCCCCTCGCTTTCACTCTCCCTGTCTCTCCCCTTTGTCTATAACTCTAGGTCTGTCTCTCCCCCTCCTTATCAATCTCCCTGTCTCTTCCTCTCTCTTAAACTCTGTCTCTCTCTCTCCTGTCTATAGCTGTATGTCTCTCTCTCCTCTCAATCGCTCTTCCTGCCTCTCTCCTCTCTCTATCACTGTCTGTCTCTACTCCTCTCTATCTCTCTTCCTGTGTCTCTCTCCCCCTTATCCTTCTGACTCTCCCTATCTCCCTATCACTCTACCTGTCTCTCTCTCCTCTCTCTATATCTCTCTGTCTGTCTCTCCCCCTCGCTATCACTCTCCCTGTCTCTCTCCTCTCTCTATAACTCTAGGTCTGTCTTCCCCCCATCACTCTCCCTGTTTCTATCATCTCTCTAAAACTAGGTCTTTCTCTCTCCTCCCTGTCTCTCTCCTCTCTCTATCTCTGTCTGTCTCTCTTCCTCTCTATCTCTCTTCCTGTGTCGCTCTTCTCCTTATCCCTCTGACTCTCCCTATCTCCTTCTGTCTCTCATCCCTTTTTTATCACTCTCTCTGTCTCTCTTTCTATCACTCTCTCTATATATCTGTCTGCTGCTCTTTGAACCGCTCTGTATCACGCTCGCTCGTTCCACACTAGCACGAATGCCGCACTATTGGCAAAACAGTTAATAACAAACACAAACAGGAGAGAGACAGAAAAAGCAGCAGTGCATAAAGAACAGTTCGTATTGTTCTCCTCCACTCTCTTCCCAACATTCCGGAATCTTTCAGGACTGCATCCATCAAAACCAGGGTTCAGAGAAAGAAAAGAGAGAACGACGTCAAAGAAAGAGGAAGAGAGTGAGAGAGATGGAGGGGAGGGTTTCTAAAGTGACGACTAACATTTCACATCTGCTCTGAGTGATGCTGGCTCCCTTACACGCACATGCTGAGTGCTCAATACAGCCTTGATGGTCTTGTTCTGTTGTGTTTTATCCTCTAATACTCCCCTCTCTCTCTCTCTCACTCCCTCTCCCACTCTCTGTCCCTCCCTTCCTCCTTCTCCTGCTCTCTCACACGCATACGATTATATATTCTGCAGGGCGTCTTGCCAGAGATTTAATGTTTACATTCCTCTGCACTGAAAAGGTCTTCGAGAGCTCGACTACAGACTGTGGCTATCAGCTTTCTTTCTGAAATCAAAAGAATGAATAAATAAGGAGTTTGTTACAGTAACAGAGAAGACCTTAGACTAGATATTGGCACATTGCTGTGAGAATTTGATTGTATTAATAAAGAAGACCATTATTGGGGTCAGATACTGATGTGGCATTAGACTTGTGTATGGTAATTCTCTTTATAAAGATCATATGCTCACAACTGATGTGCACAACTATGTGCACAACTGACACAGCAGTTGGTGCATGTGGATGCTGTGGGACATACGGTGTACTTGAACTTCTTAAAGCTTCTTTCAAGCTTTTTGGAGGAAATAAAGGTCATTCTGAGTGGTTTAATGTGAAAAGCTGTATAGAAAGAGTTACTCACAGCAGAGGTGATAAGAACCAGAAGTCTGAACTTTCCCCAAACTATTTTTTCTTAATTTCCTGAATATACATGAACACATCCCATACTGGCAACATATTTCATATTTAAGGCATGATTAGTGTTCTAATCTAACATTTTGGGGAGCACAAATAAAATAATTATCCCAGTGCAAAATCTATAGTGCATTTTGTTCTAATGAATTGCCCTACCCAGCTACATAGGCTAGATGTTTCAATACATATAAAAAAAATATATATTGGGTTCTCTGGTGTGTGTACATATACATATGTGTTTATATTTTATATATATAAACACATATGTATATGTACACACACACACACACACACATATATATATATATATATATATATATATATATATATATATATATATATATATATATATATATACATATATACATATATATATATATAATGATATTAAACTGTCATACTATTTCATCTCTAGTGGGTTCTCTGGTTGTTTCAGACAGTAAATAAAAAAAGACTATATTGCAGACATTGCAGTATTGACATCACCACCGCTGCAAATAAATCAATGTTCACGACAATGCACTTTTCACAGTGAAATCAGTTAAATCCCCCCTTAATTACGGCATTACCAACACTTCACTAAACTAAACTGGGCATTTATCAGAGTTTTATCTGGACACTAAACGCTATAAGTAAGTGTTTATTTGCCAACATAGATGTTTCCTCCAACAATGTTGCAACAAAAATGGACTCAGTTACAGGAAACAGTTTGTCAATAATAATTACCTGCTAACAGAGAGGGAGAGAGAGAGAGAGAGAGAGAGAGAGAGAGAGAGAGAGGGAGAGAGAGAGAGAGAGAGAGAGAGAGAGAGAGAGAGAGAGAGAGAGAGAGAGAGAGAGAGGGAGAGAGAGAGAGAGAGAGAGAGAGAGGGAGAGAGAGAAAGAGAGAGTGGGAAAACTGTTTGGAAAGAACTTGTTGCATTCTGGCCAGGATGGCATGTGTGCTGAAGCGTGTTTTGTGGTGTTGCACTTTTGGCATATATGCAGCTGAACACTTTATACAGAAGCTATTGTTTTGTCTTTCCGCTTCATCATGCACACACACACACACACACACACTTTTCCAGACTACCTTTGGAGAAATGGATGAAGCCTCCACTGGATAAAACCCTGACGCAGGCAACTTGCCTGTGGAGATGCTGATGAAAACACTCCAGCACAAGAATATCCGGTCCTCTCCATTTCTCTAAGCAGCCAGCATCTTTCCTTCCACCTGCGGAACATTACCATGCATACTGTACACACATTAGCATCCAGATTTAATGCTTTAAAACTCACTATGTCTAATGGAAACACACCTCTCCATAATTAGAAACATTCACTCACTGACACTTTATTGACTACACCTCCTTCATGCCTCCCTTATGCCACTATATGTGTACAGTAGACCTTTTCTTACAGTCAGAGTGCCATAACATACTGCTTTAAACAAACATCCACCTGCATCATGTAACAGAGCTGCAATGGAAAGGTCACAGTTTTCAGCCTCCCTTAAAGGCTACATTCACCTTGCAAACCTCGTTGCTTAGACTGATTTCACTAACATGAACATGGTTCACATTCACAAAGGGGATAATGGTGTGGAAGAGTGTTTGCCCCTTCAGGATTTTTTTTTTTTGCATATTTGTCACTTTTAAATGTTTCAGATCATCAAGCAAATTTACATATTAGTCAGAGACAACACAAGTAAACATTAAATGCAGTTTTTAAATTAATGTTTTTATTATTAATGGAGAAAAAAAAATCCAAACCTACATGGCCTTGTAAGTGACTTAGATCTTTTAGGTGAATGAAACAGAAACGACCTGCATGTACACATCCAAATTAGTACCAACACGTGAGTGAACCCCATGAACAGCTAACTAACCAGCCGAGCGAGCCTTTTTTACCAGGATTACCAGCTCTGATCAGATCACAGCTGTTCATTATTGGAGCTGGATTGAGATTGAGGGTCAGTTGTGTTTCATTTCCACCGTAAAGTAACCATTTTGGAGATGCTTGTTTTTCATTGGACAGTGATAATATCCTGTTTATCTGCATGACTATAATACTCCAATATTTATGGACATAGTTTGAGGCTGTTTTGTCAGTTACATCAACAAGTCTATTAACTGTCATTCATTCATCATCTAAGTTGCTAACCCTCCTGGCCTATCCCACTGCTGATTGGGCGAAAGGCAGGAAGCTCCTTGGACAGATCTGTTAACTCTCAGTGATTACCAAATAAACTGGAAGCTTATGTAAGGTCTCTGAGCTAGAAGATGACAAATACAAATAGTGCATTAACAGATGGGCCACGGCCCCTAGCTTTACACCAGCTGGAAGGAGCTTCAAGGTGTCCAAGGGGTCTCTAATAAAGTAGCCAGTGAGTGTATTGGGAGAATTAGCTTAATAAAGCTGCTGCTTGGTAGTTCCAGAATGCATTCATTTAGCCAAGGAATACTCTACCCCAGTGCCTGAGTGTGTTTGTGTGAGCGTTCTCTGAAATCACATACCCCTGGGTCACCACCTTTCAACTTTTGACCTTAGTCCCTGGATTAGCGCCGCTGTTGGCTGCACTGTGCGTGCACCCCCCTGTGGAAACACACGCATGCATGCGTGCTCACACAAACACTCAAACGTGTAAACAACTGGACATAGGCATCAGTGATTCTGTCATGCCAAATCTTCTTTTACAAGAGCAAAACATAACCACTGCCCAGAAACCTCAAGTTTGGAGAGCAAACCAATATACTAGTCTTAAACACGGACGTCCATGAAAACGAACACTGAAATCTGCATCTATGGTCCACATCCAGCATTCAAAATGCCCTGTGGCAATCCATATGCTCCACTGGTGGCTTGCTGCCAACTCACTGTAGCAATACACATGCTTGCTTCAAGGGCAGCAAAGCGGTCATTTGAAATTTCTTTGTCTGGAACTTCTTAGTTGGTCTGTTTGATTTTGTTAAAAGTGAAGTTCTAAATGTCCTAGGAGATAGCTCAGCTCTGCTAAATGGAGCCTCTGCAGCATGAAAAGTGAAAATGGGTCTTAACCATGAGGTCAAATAAAACCTACAAAACTGTTTGGGACTAATATAGATTAGCAATGCAAAGTAGAACGAGTTTTTCGAAAACTGAAAAACAGAACAAGGGCAACATATCTGATGTTTCAATTAATAAACTTATATACAATGTTAGTATGTGTACACTACTCTAAATTTGATTCCTGTAACATGTTCCAATAAAGTTGGAACAGAGGCATGCTCAACACTGTGCTACATCACATTTCCTATTAACAGTGTTCAATAATAGTTTGGGAACTGAGAACACCAGTTCTTGCAGTCATATAAGCGATTCTTTTTCCCATTCTTGCTTGATACAGCACTTCATCTGCTCAACAGATGTCAAATATCGCGCCCCATAATGTGCCACATGTCTTCAATGGCAGGCAGGCCGGTCTAGCACCTGCACTGCCTTTCCACACTGTTGTCACACATGCAGAATTTCTTGCTGAAGCAAGCAGAGCTGTCCCTAAATGAAGAGCTTGTCTAGATGGCAAGCCTCCCCGCATTAATGGTGTCTCCATGGAAGTTACACATCCCGCTGGGACTAACACATTACCCCATATACAATGACAGATGTTGGCCTTTGAACTTATACCAATCGGGATGGTCCTTTTCCACTTTGACCTGCAGAACTCAACATACATTATTTCCAGAAACAGCTCATCAGATCACATCACACATTTCCACTTCTGTCCATCTCAAAGAGCTTCAGCAAAAGAAGCTGGTGGTATTTCTGGATGTTGCTGATATATGGCTTTTGTGTAGAAGAGTCTTTTCTAAAGCATTCACTAGCATATGTGGTTATATACTGAGAGATCGAAGGTCACAGGCCCCTTTACACACGGACTTTCCTGAATACTCAGAATATTAATATTAATGTTATGTTCAGTAGATGGTGAAACTCGTAGCAGTCATGTGCTGGGAAATGTTACTCTTAATCTGTTGGACAATACGGCAACTGATAATTTTGTGAATGCTTCTTTTATACCCAGCCATATTAGCATCACTTGTTACCTATTCACCTGTCTTAGATTAGTGCATGTTTACCAAAGGCAAGTCATTCATTACCAACACCACCTACCCTTCTGATTTGCAGGGGGTGCTAGAGCCCATACAAGGTGCTTATTTAGCATCTCCAGTTCAGCCACCTGTCCTGTAAACAGTAAAACCAATACGGGACGCGATTTGTTCCGTATTTCCGTAAATGTCCAATATACACATCTGTCACACATACATGATTGATTACAAGCTCCCCCTAAACAACGCCCCCCACCCCACGAATCTGCTAAAATACTGGACTAGATTTGTTTCGTATTTCGATACATGTCCAATACTGTGACTCACACATGAAACCCCCTGCCCCCGTCCTTTATTTTCATTTCTGAAAGGTGGCAATCCTAATTCGAACCCAGGCCCATCTTGCTGTGAGGCCACAGGGCTAGCCACTGCACCACCATGCCCCCAAAACACCAGTAAATGACAGTTTACAAATGACTGCTTTCTGTTTACATTTGCCTTTACCTAAGACTTCTTTGGGTTAGGGTTTTGTGCATATTCCTCCTTATGCAGACCCCACCAGGGTGAAGGCTAGCATATGCTTCCTCCAAGTCATGTGGAGCCAGCCAACACATCTTTTCTCAGTACCACTAACGCAATGTCATTGGACAGCTTAACACCCTTGGAAGGGAATGCTAACTGCCACTTATGCTACATCAGCTAATATATGACTGTGTTGGCTACCATTATACTGAGTGATGGAGGGAGAGGATGGGCCATCTTACCCACGCAGAGAGCGCAAGTCTAATCATGCTCTCCTGTACTCCCAAGCACAGTCAGAAGTCACAACGCCAAGGATGGAACCTGCGGTCTCCTGATGACGGAAAAGCTGCATTGCAACAGTGATTAGGCTGTCAGCATTCTCCATTGTCTTCTACAGCTCATCATGCATTCAGTTAATCCAAAAAGAAGAGCCAGAGCTGCTAGGAAGTCACATGCCTTGTGTTCTGATGGGTTTTATTGGCCCAGTTACTTAAGCCACGATTGGAGAAGGTTAGCTTGGTCTAATCAGTGATTGCACAATGCACAACACTACTGTTATCCATACATACATCTTCTTTTCTGTACACATTTTTCATCCACTAAGTAGTCCCACAATTTTAAGATCATATCAACGTGCCAACTCCGGAATTTCGGCCTGATCCAAAATGGTGTTTTTGCATGCAGCTTTTAGATCCAACTAACGCCTGTTGGTAAAACTTCATTAAATTCTGAATAAAATTCCATGATGAATGAAAAGGGTGAAGAAGTGTCCATGCATCCACTTCTGCTCGACCAAAATACACCATTTCAAATGGTACAAAGCAAATGTTGGTCCAGTTTTGCACTCGTCTGTCTTATTTTCTCCATACTTTTGTCCTTCCATAGAATTCCATTCATTTTTAGCCCTACCTGAACTCTACCTGTTTCCTACTGTACTGCTTCCTACCCGACAGTCACCATGTACTCACTCAGGGTAGATCCCCAAACTCTAATCCAGACATACTAACCTGCACTCCTCTATGTGTTATGTATGCATACTTCATTCCTCCACAACACTCCCATTCATTTAAAGCACTGGCTAGCAACAAACCTAAGCTGTACTGTCCTTTGTGGTCAGCATAACGCCATAGCACTCGACACAATTTTTAGGGGGTCCATAGGGTTAATTAAGGAGGCCCGTACCCCGGTAAGACCCCCCTGTATTTTGCGCCTTGAACACATCTATCCAAATCCAATCACACACACGCACTCCCACGCACATGCACTACATGAACTCCTCCATTTTCTAGTTCCTGCACATGCATGCAAACATAATTAATGACGCACTATGGAGAATTGCATGATCCAACCTTAGTGAGATTTACTGTTTGAAGAGGCCCCAAAGAGCCCAAATCAACTCAGTACTCGACCCCTTGAACCATGTGTGTGAGTGTGTATGTGAGAGAGAGAAGAGTTGCTCGTTCTAGGACAAAAATACTGTAAATCTGTACTTATGACCTTCCTGGTCTGTATTCTAATCGACCTGGCCATGGTCCACTCCCATACGCGCTCTCTTCTATCAACTGTTGACAGAATTCAGTTCAAGATTATGAGAAATTGTATCACATAACTCAAAATCCAATCTAGGTTAGTTTTATTGTTATACTCACTATCATGAATGAATGAATAGCTGCGCAAACAGTTGCACCCAGAAGGAATCAACTGACAGGAAAGAAACCTGGTTGTTTGACGCTGTGAGACATGCAAATGATTTAAGTTTCGTGCCTGTGATGTAAGCAAGGATGTGCCTTATCGCTGTACCTGACTGACCCAACAGCTCTGATTGGGGACATTCAGTGAGCAATGATGTCCTTTACCATCATCCTGTTAGTGCCATCACCATTGGCAGACTGCTGCACCACACAAGACAACATGCACGCAGACCGTTATGACAACCGCCATTAACACCACAGCAACATCAGCAAACACTGCAGTGGTGTCGTGGCAGACTGAATGACCCAGAATGGCAGCGGGTCATCTTCAGTGACGAGTCCTGCTTTTGTCTTGGTGGAGACGACCAACGAATCCGTGTGTGGAGGCACCGTGGTCAGCACCAAGATGAACGGTTGGTTGTCACACGTCACACATCCAGAAGAGCTGGTGTCACTCCACCTCCACCCCTACCGCACCATCTGCAGGAACTGTGTGAGAATATTCAAGCTGCATGGGATGGATTATCACAGGAGTCCATTAGGAACCTTGATGCCGAGACGTCTGGCATGTTGGGTTAGCAAACATGGCGGCCCAACGCCATACCGACAGACAGACTTCTGTATGTGTAGCTCAATAAATATTGATCAAATCAGTCTAAATATATCATCAGTTATTGATCCTGGTAACCTTTATCTTCCTTCCCCATAGAACTGCAATCCAACACCCCCTTTTGGGTGAGACAATTCATTGGATGAGAGGGCGATAACTAAAGACCCAAATTCTATAACACTGTTGCTTACAAACCTTCCTAGTTTTGATTATCGACAAAAATACAGCTCAGCTTGGAAGCACAGTGTTTTAAATTGGAAACTTAGTGTTACGTAGCGACTCTAAAGGAAGCAATTCAATATGATTACATACTTTAATAAGAAAACAGTGGTGCACTGCGGTTTCTCATTAGACTGAATGTGTTTTTTGGCAACGTTCTGCAAAGCTTTTACAAATCCAGCAACTGTTATGATGAAATGACACATGTGAGCAGAGCATGGCTAGGATTCTGTGTGTGTGTGTGTGTGTTTGTGCATTGTGTGTATCCGCCTGACAAGGTCTAGAGTTGTGTATATGAAAACAAAGAAATGTGTGTAGACAGAATCAGGAGAAAACTGGAGAGAACTGATTGGGGTTAAACTCTGCATGGGCGTGTGTGTGTGTGTGTTCACTGGCCTTACTCACCAGGAACCTGGATCTCAGGAATTCTGTCAATTCTCCAACTCGTCTGTAAGCAATCACGATCGTCTTGATTGACGGGCCAGAACCAAACAATTCACACTGATTGTCAGAGTGAATTACGTGATATGGGAAAGAGAGAGCGAGCGGAGAGAGAAGGAGACAGAGTGATGAGAACTGATCGATGGGCTCATTCATGGTTTAGTTTAGGGTTGGCTCGAGGTGTGCCGGTGTGTGTTTGTGTGTGTGCATGGTTTTGTTTTTGTACATTTGCAGGATCTCACTGGTTAAAAACCAGAGAAACAGCCACAATGCCAGGACTCACAACACGGTCCAGACTTTTAAGCCACATGTTTTAGCTTGAAGCCAGCATTTCCTTTTCGATACTGAGGTTAAGGTGAGAGTCTGGCTTAGAACATTGGTATTACATAAAGCTATGCATACACTGAGTGTGTTTGCACATACCTAACAATTTGATCATAATCTACGCAGTTATCTGATTATTGAAGGGATTTCTTGGATTGGATTAAGGCCTAGAAATCAGATTAGGGAATCTAATAAAGAGAGCTGGGTTTAACTCAGTAGCTGGGTTTCTCAGTGTGTGTATACTCTTACTCTGACTTCTTTTGGGTTCCACAATCAGTGCATGTGCATAAACAGGCAGCAATACTGGAGATAAACTAACAGCGTTTAACACAGTGCAAGATGGGCATAAAACACTTTTGGAGTTATGATGAACTTAACTACATGATTTATGAAATGAGGGATGTAAATATCCTTCATCTCCTAGATGATCTTTGTTCATATTTTCAGGTAAAGGGACTCCTTGTTTTAAAAAGCTGCAGCATAAACTTTGTCCAATTGCACAGCAAAAGTCAAATAATTGCCTGACTCATGTACCAAAATCTGATTTTCATAAGTTTAATGCATGTAATGGTACGTGTCCACTTGCCATGTCTTTTATTTAACAGGTTTTGGCGTGCTGGATCTCCCTGCTCCCTACACGTGGGCGTGTCTGTAACGTTTCGATATGTAAATAAAGGAACATCCTGTCTGGAAGTAAATAATCTCAGTTTTTATTAATGTAAAGCCTCTAAGCTTTGAGCTGAAGTTGAATATCATGCATACCAGTTAGCTGTCTAGCTAGTTAGCGTACATTTCAAGGACAAGATATCAAAACTGCCAACACTTCCAATACTGTAAAAATACAACAGTAGAGTTACTCATTCACACTCAGTCGAGACACCAACACACTGCAGCTTCCTCCATACAATATTCCATTTGTTGATGTTTTTATGTAAAGAAAATGAGGCATTATAGAATTCTGGAATAGTTAGATGCAGGTGTAACTAGCTTTATCTGCATGTTTGAAAGGAGTTTGTTTTGTGCTCATACGACGTACCAACCTCCTCTTGCCAGATTGTCTGGACACACATTAGCATAAAGTTGAAATCTGCTGAGGTTTTTGCCGCACAGTGAGGCTGCCCTTGACACAGCTCAACGCATAATGCACTGTGGGAATGCCCCAGCTCTGACCATTAAAATGAATATGATGTGCCGAAGCAAAAAGGTGATTTGACACGTACCTTAAACACACTCATTGTTGCTGTCATATCAAAATAATAACCTCTTTTCTTTGACTTGTAACCAACATATTGTTTAAGTGTCATGATGAATGGAGCAATAATATAATTGTCTGCCACAAGAAATTCAGAGAGACACTCCAGTTGGGTCCAGCTGAACTCCAGAATTAATTCGATATTTCATGCGTGTTTTAAAATAAGTTTCAAAAAGAAAAAGAAAAGGAAGGAAAAGAAAAAAAAGTTACTAGGCTCCTTTCAATCTGTAATAATACTTTTTATGGGGTCCTCCTCATATAACACGCGTGCACCTAGCTGCACTTTAGCCCAACTGCCCACCATCTTCCCTAATGCATCTTACATACCCCATAAGACCCTCCCACTACTTGGACCATACCATCAGCAGGGTTACACAAAAAAGCAAAGGACAGAATGCAATTTCCACAGTTCATCTGATCATTGACATTCTTTACATTCAACATCTGAGCTCATACGATAATTATTTTATGTACACTTCCAGGTTTTACACATAAAGGTTTTACACAAAGCTAGCTTAATGAATTATAATATTAACTAAATGTTACCCAGGTGTAGGAGTAGTAGGATGTAACTAGTGATATGTCCGGCACCTTGACATCATAATATAATATAATATAATATAATATAATATAATATAATATAATATAATATAATATAATATAAAGGGCAATATTACTTACTTGTGCATTACATTAACATGCATTCAAAGCAGGTTGTTTCTTTCTCTTATAAAGTTTAGAAGATGAAATCATTTTTGTGTTATCACAACAACACAAGGCCCACACATATCTGCAAGTACTGTGTGTTGGCAGTACAATGCTATATAACATCTCAATAAACAGACATCAATCCAGCAAAACATCACACCAGAATAGGGTTAAGTCAATAATAAGCTGGTTAGGAGAACACAGGTTGGGTTTCTACCTTCTCCACTCATTGGAGGGGTTATTGAATCCTGTCAGCAGCACTTGATTTGATGCTCTGGTTAGATAAATTAGGTTATATAAATTAGATGTTAATTGTTCAGATGTAATTGTTTTGGTATTATGGTAGCTGGACTTCCTCAAGCAAAGCTTTGAACATTACAATGTATTGTTTACTTGTATATTAATATTTACTCTTATCTTTTTGTAATGGCATTACATATGATTTTCTTAGATGGCCTGATGATAGGGCCGCGCGTCCTGACACTGTATGAATACAAACCAGTATGTTTGTGCAGTTCATCGTACTTGGTTTGCAGGAGTCTTGCTGATTTATAGACTCTCACACTGCGACCTGAAACGTGTTATCTCTCAGTTTTTTGGACGTGTGGATCTGCTCACAGTGATTTACACCACACATATACTCCAAAACATGCGCACACACACACACACACACACACACACACTCGTAAGGCAGTGGTTGATATGGTCTCTTGCCCGCTGTGTTTTGGGGTTCTTTGAGTTCTTGGGTTCGTGGTGTCGGTTTTAAGTGTAAATAAACTTCGCTCCCATCGCTCTGCATTTTACACTCTGAGCCCAGCGACACACATACTCACGCACAAACAGCATGGCTCACCCTAAGGCCCGCACAGCCACACATACTTTGAGCCTTATTACGTTATTTTATTTCAAAACATGAAAAGAAACACAGAAGCGATCACTTTCGTTCCTCCAAACGTTTTAAAAATAAAGAAAGGGAAAATAAGATGTTTTCTGCTAAAGAATCCTCAGTCTGCATTATTTTCATACGGTTCTTACGCACAGTGCAGAGTCATAGATATGGTAGTTGGTGTCCCGTGTGTTTGAGTCCATATTGTGGAGAAGTGATCTGCAAAGTAACGACACCCAGCTGATACGCACACATACACACAG
The DNA here is from genome assembly GCA_024036415.1 of Prochilodus magdalenae. Taxonomy (NCBI): domain Eukaryota; kingdom Metazoa; phylum Chordata; class Actinopteri; order Characiformes; family Prochilodontidae; genus Prochilodus; species Prochilodus magdalenae. The sequence continues at coordinate 269,506 of JAMWET010003524.1, read as the reverse complement.
GGGCTACAGATGGAAGACATCTGGTTCTGTCCATGAGGACATACTGGAATGGGTCAGGACCCCTCTGGTCCATCCAGAGGAGTCCACTCCACTGCCAGACTGAAAAAAAGAGAGCATGGAAGAGAAAATACAGAGAGATAATGAACTTGAGCGTGTGTACTCCATAGACGGAGCTGCTCTGTGAGTGTGTTTGTGAACGTGGGTATGAATAAGAGGAAGTGTGTTTCACTGGTGCAGTGAAAAGAAACTGATGAACACAACTTTACTACACTAGCTAACTAAAGTATATATCATTTACAAAGGACATGGCTGGCCAAAGTGCGGTTGGTGTGGCACAACGTATAACACCACTCGTCATTAAGCTTCCACACCATGTGGGAGATTGGGATTCGATTCCTGGTCTGAGTGACTATGCTGTGCTACACCAATAAGAGTCCTTGGGCAAGACTCCTAACACCACACTGGCCTACCTGTAATATGATTACCTTGTAAGTCGCTCTGGATAAGAGCGTCAGCTAAATGCCATAAATGTAAATGCTCCAATAGGACAAATTCATGTCACCACAACAACGAACTCACTTCTGGGTGGATAACGCAGGTAGTGCTGCATTGATACAGGACTGTGTACAAATCCAAAGAGCTATTTAACCAGGATACTGGACACAAATTTTCCCAGAGCAATAATTTCACAACTTAGTGTGGTTAATATTCCATCTAATTCTGAATTTGCACCAGCCACACTTACAACTGCAACCTGGCTGGATGTTAGGAACCAGCCTTGTGAACGGAGGTCAATGGTTCTAATCCCTGTGTAACAAGGAGGTTATGGCAGGTTACAAGTGCAGAGTGGTTTTATCAGGGTTTTCCAGGAATCGGAATCAGAACAGGCAGGGGCTAGAATACAGGCAGACATCATCAAAGGCCTATAAACAAAACCCAGCAAACCAAAGCAAGAGTCAAAACCATGGAACACGAACACAGCAAGATCCTAGGATCAGGAACAGAAGGAAACACGGCTTAGAACTCTGGTAGGAACATAGACTTGGCAAACAGGCAGAGCGAACAATGGGGTATAAATGGGAGTCCTAATGAAGAGACACTTTAGCAACCAGCAGAAGGCCTAGAGGGCAGGGTAGTCCATAAACTGGGTCAACAGAGGGAACTGATGCAGTGCCCTTAAGGCAGGGGCTCCCAGCAGCAAGACCACAAAAGCCAGACTCCTCAGACTGGTGGCCCTCCCTCACTCCTAGTCTGCACTCTGCAATGGATTCCCATTGAAGAAAGAAGAGGTGTGGAGACAGGAGGGATGGTTGCTGAAGGTCTGAAACCACTTGCTACAACCTAGTTTGGCCAAGTTTTTTGTTAACAAGGAAGTTGAGGCAGGTTGCAAGTGCAGAGGAGTTTTATTAGGGGTTGTCCAGGAATCAGTATCAGAACAGGCAGGGGTCAGAACACAGGCAGGCATCATCAGAACTCACAGGACATGACTGAAGTGCCTTTAAGCAAGACACCGAACATCCAACTCAAATGTCAATAAACTTTTGAATCATGAATCTTAAATTGTGGCTTCAATTGAGCTACTTCTTTTTTTACTGTGTGCCAGTTATTCACAAGCCCTTCGATAACAAATAGCGAATTTGTTCTAATAGGTTAATTAAGACACAGAATAATAAACAGCTTGTCTTAAACTGTGTTTGGTTTTGGGTTATGCACATGATTGTGCTGGGCTGCCACTCAGCAAGAAAATGTGCATCAGTATATTTGCACGAGCACAATATGTGTGGTGAGTCCTTAGGTTTCCACGCCAGTTCTGGAGTAATAAAAGTCGAGTCAAGTTCTGAAAATGTGCATAATAATGTTAAAGGGATTTGTGGTGGGTCATCGTAAAGGAATGTGTGTCAGTGTATTTGGACGAGCATGACAAGGGTGGTGAGTCAAGTTCAGAACACAAACACTGTCCTTCACATGAAGTCCACCAGGCTGCCTAATATTTTAAACAGACCCAGTTGGATTTTCTGTGTTGCAGATGCGTTAATCAGCAGGCTGGCTGAACAGAGCTATGATGTCATGATTGTTCCTTTAGTTTATTCCCTTGTTTTTTAAAGCTTGGAACCCCCCACTCCCATATGTAGGCTCTATGTGGGTTCTATAATTCAACATATATGTTCCCTCATTACACCTCCAACCAATTAAATACATACAGCCATTGTCCATTTTATCAACTTCACTTATCATACAGCAGCCCCCCCCCCCTTTAACATGCTCTCCAAGAGTCACGATCCCCACAGGACAAATACAGATCAACTTGTAGATGATGATGTGTCACTGAGCTGTTTGAAACCTGCTGCATCTGAACCACTTGTACCAGCTGATCACACACTAACACACAACCACCGTGTCAGTTTCACTGCAATCCTGAGAATGATCCACCGCCCACATAAAACAAGCTGTGATTTTAAAAGTGCACCAATGTGGAGAAATGAGGAATTATAACAAGCAGTGTTCAACAAGAGGAAAAAAAAGCCAGCACCACACGACAAAGGACTACACGTACGCATACCGTTACAACAACTGTCCTTCACACCACGTCACCAAAGACTGCAATGGTGTCGTACCAGACCGTCATGTAGAGACTCAGAATGTCAGTGGGTCATCTTCAGTGATGAGTCCCGCGTTTGTCTTGGTGGAGACGAATCTGCAGAAATTTTTTCATTAGTTAACCATCGTTAAAATAATCTTGTTAAAACCGATAAAAAAATACTGGAACGTACAGAGACAGCTCACTTTTTAGAATCATTTAAAATGCACTTTAACAGTTAATAATTGTTAAGAAAAGTCATTTCCATGATTGCTTTATTGTAATTAAAATGAGATGCACAACACAGGACTACATGTACGCTCCATACTCATATGTTCTATACTCATATCACTGCCACTCTATCCTCATATCACTGTGCACTGCCACTTCATCCTCATATCACTGTGCACTGCCACTCCATACTCATATCACTGTGCACTGCCACTCCATACTCGTATCACTGTGCACTGCCAATCCATACTCATATCACTGTCCTTACTCATATCACTGTGCACTGCCACTCCATACTCATATCACTGTGCACTGCCACTCCATACTCATATCACTGTCCTTACACATATCACTGTGCACTGCCACTCCATCCTCATATCACTGTGCACTGCCACTCTATCCTCATATCACTGTGCACTGCCAATCCATGCTCATATCACTGTGCACTGCCACTCTATCCTCATATCACTGTGCACTGCCAATCCATCCTCATATCACTGTGCACTGCCACTCCATCCTCATATCACTGTGCACTGATAATCCATCCTCATATCACTGTGCACTGCCACTCCATACTCATAGCACTGTCCTTACTCATATCACTGTGCACTGCCAATCCATACTCATAGCACTGTCCTTACTCATGTCACTGTGCACTGCCACTCCATACTCATATTACTGTGCACTGCCACTCCATCCTCATATCACTGTGCACTGCCAATCTATCCTCATATCACTGTGCACTGCCAATCCATCCTCATATCACTGTGCACTGCCACTCCATCCTCATATCACTGTGCACTGCCACTCCATACTTATAGCACTGTCCTTACTCATATCACTGTGCACTGCCACTCTATCCTCATATCACTGTGCACTGCCACTCCATACTCATATTACGGTGCACTGCCACTCCATCCTCATATCACTGTGCACTGATAATCCATACTCATAGCACTGTCCTTACTCATATCACTGTGCACTGCCACTCCATACTCATATCACTGTGCACTGCCACTCTATCCTCATATCACTGTGCACTGCCAATCCATCCTCATATCACTGTGCACTGCCACTCTATCCTCATATCACTGTGCACTGCCACTCCATCCTCATATCACTGTGAACTGATAATCCATACTCATAGCACTGTCCTTACTCATATTACTGTGCACTGCCAATCCATACTCATAGCACTGTCCTTACTCATATCACTGTGCACTGCCACTCCCTCCTCATATCACTGTGCACTGCCAATCCATCCTCATATTACAGTGCACTGCCAATCCATACTCATAGAACTGTCCTTACTCATATCACTGTACATTGCCACTCCATCCTCATATCACTGTGCACTGCTGCTCCATAGTCATAACTGTACACTGCCACTTTGTCTATGAGTATAAGATTGCACATTTATTTATACCTTCTGTTCTATTATTTATAGTGTATAGCTACCCGTTACTGCCATCTGGCTTTCTGATTGGACTGTTTTAGATGATTTGTGCATGTAGAAATACACAGTTGCACTGTCCTACTGCAAAATATTTATGCTGTATGTTTTTATTATTGTACATACACTCTTCATGGTAATGATACTTTCAAGGCAGTATACTTTCATTCCATACCATTAGACTCTCATAACAGTTTTACTTTCATCCCACATCCCATACTGGTGCTTATTGTTATTATGGAGTACATATTTTTCTTCTTCTCTTTTATTTATGTACATATTGTATTATTGCATTATTGTTCTTTACTGTACTTGGGCTGCTGTAATACGTGACTTTTTTCCTCTGGGATTAATAAAGTAAACTATCTATCTACCTATCTATGAATAACATTAACCTATATAAATAACATTTAACTATGCATCAGCATAAAATTATAACACTAAAAACCTACATACATTAAGGATACGATCATGCTTCCCTCTTTTGAAGAGTGAGGATTTGTACCATCAATACACAGAACAAACACAAACAGCTAATCTTCAAAATTTAAATCAGACAGTCAGCAAAAAGATATCCATGTGTAGATACATTTCACAAATGCCCAGCCACATCACTGCTAGACCAAGCCTTTAAACCATCCAATCACTTTGTCTAGCAAAGGCATCGCCCACTGGACAAGCAGCCTTCCCAGCAACAAGTCATTTGAGGCGAGAGAACAGAGGGCACCTATGCAGACAGATGGGCACGCTGACAGATTTCATAACTAGATAGACAGACAACCTTGACTCGTGACAATCTGCCTACTGTACTGTCATTGCTTCATGTTTGGCTTCATGGGGTGATGCAAATATGCATATTACACTATTCCCTCCTCATACTCGTTATGACAAATTTCACCTGCTACTTAAGTTCTCCCCATCACACGATCCTGGGAGGATAAAGGCTAGCACATGCTTCCACTGCAATATGTAAAGCCAGCACTCCGGTTTTACCTGCTGCTAACACAACATCACAGAACAACTCAACATGCTTGGAGGAGAACGCTAAATGCCTACTCTGTTACATCAGCTAGCAGACAGCCTAGCATTGCTCTCAATAATGAAAAGAGATCGTCCTCCCTACCGACCCAAAGAGAACAAGGCCTATTATACTGCCCTAGACCCCCTGCCCCACTCTCCCAACAAACAACCAGTGTTTTAACATTGGTGCCACTCAGGAGCCCTTTGACACTTTGGCTCTTGTCCATGTTTCTACAGAATCGGCTTATACCAAATAGTTTTTGGTTTGTTCAAAATCAGAATGCCCTGATGGATAGACCACTATGTATTGTATGCATTGTATGACTCCAAATATTACCCTTAGTGAGAATGCACTGTAGGTATATAGAAGGTCGACCGTGACTATTACATAAGGTAGAAGACCCAGCTGGGATTTAATCTTAAGTAAATCTCCTTAACATATAAATTTCAATCACTCCCATGATAAATCTTCTATGGCAAAGATCCTGTTGATGAATCTCCACCAATTAATCTCATCATCAAAGTTACCAGGGAGCTTCCAGGTCATGTGGGGTTTGATTCCCCTTCTGCGTAACTATGCTGTGGGCAAGACGCGACACTCAGCACTAACACGGGTAATGCTAGTAGATAATGGTGTCTGCCATATGCTGTAAATTAAATGAAATTTCATTCATGCTTGTATTTTTCTTGAGTCTCTGCCCCCCTCTGCATGGGCCTGGCTGCATTCGTCAGTTAATCCAGTAATACCCAACTATAAAATAGTTGCTACAAAGTTCAGTAAGATCACTGAGTTCATTGATTGGCATGCATGGTTGGAGGACTACCACCTTTTGGCTCCCAGATTGGTGTCGTTGAGATGATAAAAGGCAAGGCTTTTACACTGAAATCAAAGCAATTTCAAACAGAATAAACACTGTTATAAAGAATGACTACAGTGGTAAAATAAATTGCTCACTAATTATTTTTGGTAGCTCAGCACCTAGTGTGTGTGTTCACTAGTGTGTGTGTATTTGGGTGTTTTACTTCAGGGATGGGTTAAATGCGGAATACAAATTCCTCTGTGTGAAAACAGCACAAATGGCACAAAATGGATAAAAAACTCTCTATTCAGAGTATGATTGGGCCCAGACTTCATACAGGGTTGTGGGATTATCCTCTTCATTAGGGGTTACCAAGCTTATCTGTAGCTCTGACATAGGTTTGAAATCATGAAACATACAAATCACGCTCTGCCACACATGTGATGTACACAAGGATGGAAGGATGGGCCTTATCACTGTACCTGAACAGATTTGGGGAATGTCTTCCCTGGCACAATTCAAAGGAGAATTTCTGTAGACTGGGATTTTAGCCACTGCTGGTAGAACCGTATGACCATACTCTTCCATACACCTGCAGATTCAGCTACTTTCTTCACACTATGGTCCCCATTATCATCCTTGTGCACCACCATCTGCAGGAGCCTGACGTTACTACCACCTTAAACACACAAGGTGACTCATTTTACTTATTAGTTATTTTGTATATTAATCACAATTATGAAAATCGTGGTTGGCAGTTTTTCAAAATGACACTATATCTGCCTTTTTGGCAGGATGTCCAGCATGTATGTTATGTCTGTTAAGAGTTGACTGAATGTTGAATGGACAAAAGCCATTAAGCTTATGGAACCCAAGCTGGCACAGTACTTGGAATGCAGCTGTGCCCATTATAACTATTATATGCTGACCAAGACGCCACTGGTGCAGTAGGAGGGCAAAAGGGCAAGGTTGGTTCCAACCATTTATGGTTCAATGAAACTATAATCAAATCAGCTTTTATGCTTCCTGCACTGCAATGTGTCAGAATAATCATGTGTATCATGTGAATATTTCAGAATTGTAAGATGATTTTGTTTGTAAGTAATGATTAACACGCCACTGACCATTCGACTTTGTCATCCAATAATTGCCACTCTGGCAAATAGGCATAGCAATAAATTCTGAGATCTTAAGAGTACCTGGGTGTGGCTAGCACATGAACCGAGTGTGTCAGCAACTTGACTTTGCCAGAACACTCAGCTGGAATCTATCTTCAAACCCTATTAGCTGTACTGCACACATTTCCCTTGGTTCACTGTAAGAGATACCTGACGGGTCTGCATACTCTGTGTGCATCCACTGTGCTCTGTTTGGCTCATCGGTCATCTTCAAGAAGGCTGGCCAACACTTTGTAGACAAGTTATTCCACCACATAGTCCACTGTTTATGAGGCATAATGCATTGCAAATTAGAGTGTATAAAGTATGTTTCTGTAAAACAAACAAGTCACAGTGCAACACCTTGGGCTGAACACAGGTTTATTTTGCTAAGAAGACACTGGGACTTGCTGAATTGTCTTTACCGATGCAAGTACACCAAAGATATTTGTTCTGTTTGGAAGCAAAAACTTTACATTGGCAGAATCTCTGTGTGCTAGTTCGCTAAGTTTGTGTGATGGCACAGTCACAGGGTGAAGAAACAGAACTTTGTCCGAAAGATTTCATTGTTGCGTGAGCTCGGTCAACATGTGCTGTAAGGAGAGATTTGGATGAGGTGAATTACCCCCAGTGCCATGAACGGGCATTCAAGGGGCCAGGCGTGCTCTGAACAACCATCATGCCCATCCAGCCTGTGCCCTCCCCCCAAAGCATCCCTTGAGGCAGGGAAACGTGAAGAAGGTTGCTAAAGTGTTTTCCGAGGCGGAAATGTGAAATAGCATGTTTCTGAGGGAGTAAAGAAGGATATAAAGCCCAACCAACATTTTTGGGAGGTTGTGAGTCAATGATAATTGTACCAATTTAAACATGTGCTACTTCGTTTTTGGAAGAAAAAGCCCGAGCTAGGCCGATAGCCATGGGTCAGGCCGAACACAAATAGAACCTGCCTGGCAAAATCCGGCAGCGGTTGATTTCCCTTTGCACTGAGTTCACTGAGGTGAACGTTAACCCATTGAATTCACAAACCTTGGAAGCACGAGCCAACATAAACAAGAGAACGGGACGTGGTCTCGTTCTGGAAAAACAAAATGGAGGCATCAGCTTCTCAGTCAACATAATGTGACTCTTAGCTCACCAGGGTTGGAAAATGCGGGAATGATTGTACCTGGTGATTATACGGAACACTTGTACTCTAACTCAATTAGGTTTCTAAAACCAAACACGTATTTTTCACTCCTTACATGTTCATCTAGACCTTCAAAAATTCTTGTTTATCTCTTCCCAAACAGTTGAGCACTAGTACATTTGAATTTATTGTTTTGTTCTTCTAAAAAATATCCAACCAAATTTATACCATTGTAAGATGAACCTGCTGAACTATGCTGATTCATCAATGAGTGAGAGCCAGCGGTGCCCATTAGTCACCACATTATACACCACCAAACACAGAAAACTTTGAACTTTGAACAGTGGAGTCCAAAAGTCTGAGATAAAACCAAAGAAAAGTTAGGACGTGCAAAATGAAGAAACATTTAAGCCTATCAACATTTATGTTTGCACAAAAAGGCCTGATTTTATCTTAGCTTATCCGGTCCACTCAAGCATTTGTTCAGGCAACTGTCAGCTGGCAAACTCACGAGACACGGGCATTGTGTCCGGTGTGGCGGTGCTAACTTTGGTGGGTCCTCTGCTCCCATATCCCATGGAAGCTAAAAATCACTGCACTGACCTGCAGTATATGCATGTGGTGCCTGCTTCACTGATTTTGGATGTGATTTCTAGTCGCTTGTCTAGTCACAAGGACTTCTATGACGCACACCTGTAACACGCATTACACTGTGGATAGAGAAATCTTAAATGCCCATAGGACTTTGGAAATTAAATATTCCATCCATCTTGCACCCTCTATCAAACCTTCATCAAACTCCAGTAATTCAGGTTGCTTTGCCGTGAGCACACCAGGCTGTGTTAAACCTCACTTACAAGATGACATCTCACCACTAATATATCTATGGGCATTCCCAAACTGTCCCCTCAGGGGATAATCCATTTACTGTGCATACTGCTATCCCATGACTTTTGCTATGTCCCTTTATTTGCCACCCCCTGGCAGGGAAACTAGTGAATTGTAGCATAGGGTGAATGCAGCTTATATCGGCACAGTTGTGGGGTTCACCCCTTTGGTAAAAAAAAGAGCACTACCTCCCCCTTAATGGTTTGGCATCAAACATCATCCCGATACTTGCCAACAACGGCAACTGTGGTTATGCTTTTAGCAGTGGGGGTGAAGATTTTGGGCCCTTGCCAAGAGCTTCAGCCATTGCTACCTGCCCTTAAATTATCTAATCAGGAGCAACACCTATACCATGATTGATGAGAGGTTAGAATACACAGTCATAGCAGCAGTGCTACTTCTTCACCCTCTCGTGTTGGACTGATTCCACTCCTACAGCACCACAGTGACTTACTATTGCCTTCACAGGCACAGAGTGGTATTGCAAGACAGGGCAGGCTGGGCCTAGGTGGTTAGCACGCTAACTTCATTAGAGATCTCTGCAATATAATTTGCAGATACATCAGACTTCATAATGGTGATCATTTTTGATACCTTTCACATTTAAATCTTATATATGACACCTTTAACAGAAAAGATTTGATATTTAATCATCATTATTCCTCTTTGGCTATAGGACTAGATAAGTACGGTCTACTAGGATGTGGGCTGTAAACATATCTTGAACAGATGAATTGTAATATTAATGATATGGTATGGTACTAAAACGCTAGAGGCCCATATCAGGCAACAGAGTAACTCTATCATGGTTCTGTTGTGAAGAAGTTGTTCTGAGCTTCAGTGCCGGAGCACTTTTCTCCCCAGATTCCAGAACTAGTAGGTCGAAGTTCACTCTTTTGCACATTATAGGCTGGTTGCCTTGGCGATCCGCCCAGCTGTTGGAGGTGTCCGTACCATGGTGTGTGTGTGTGTTATCTGTGGTTCGCTGGGCCTTAACGGGCAGTGAGTTCAAATGCACATGTGCAAACTCAGTTACACACACACACATACAGAGCTTGAAGCTCAGGTCAGGCTTGCGTGATAAGACTCTCTGGTCTCCTCTGGGGTCACAGAAAATAATTAAACCGAACAAACACACGCATACACACACAAACACACACTGAGCAAACACGCCATGTCAAAGAGGACAGCTCTATTCAGACCCATCACACATCTAATATCACCTTACCCACACACACACACACACACTGAACAAACTGACCACGGCAAACAGACATGCAGTTTTTAACCCTGCTGCATAAAGCCCCCCTCAAACACAACCACACACACATATACCCACCCCAGATACCCCACATTTGGTCCTTACAGGTATACCAACATAAGCACACACACACAGAGACACACACACACAAACACACATGCATACAGACGCACACACACACACAAACACACACACATGCACACACACACACACACATGCATGCATGCATACAGACGCACAGGGGTGCAGGAAGGTGTTTTAAATTTGCAAAAGGTTTTAGCACCATATCCTGAGAATAAATGAATGAATGAATGAATAAATAAATAAATAAATAAATAAATAAATAAAAGTCTATTTTTTAGCAACTTTCCTACATAAATGCAGCTCAATATGCTTTACAGAAAAAAAATGTTGCCTTCAAAAATTAAATATACAATAAGTTTGAAGAGCCAAAGATTATGAGTGAAAGTAGAATAAATTAAAAATAGAAAAACAAAAAATAAAATGACTGCAAACTTGAAGTGAGTCTAAAAGACCACTTGTAAAAAAGCTTTAGTTTTTTATTTCTCATTCATTCATGTAAATAAAGTTAATTGTATAATTAATTAAGCTATAAACAACACTTTCAACATAACTTGAGTGAAAAGTACAGTCTTTAAAGCCACATGAACCATACACACTGGGCTCCACTAGCTCACAAGACTACCAGAACATGACTACAACACTATAGACTGTACTGATCTAGCCCCGACCTCCCCATCCCATACAGACTGGGCTCCACTAGCTCACAAGACCACCAGAACATGACTACAACACTATAGACTGTACTGATCTAGCCCCGACCTCCCCATCCCATACACACTGGGCTCCACTAGCTCACAAGACCACCAGAACATGACTACAACACTATAGACTGTACTGATCTAGCCCCGACCTCCCCATCCCATACACAATGGGCTCCACTAGCTGACAGGACTGTATGTACTGCACTTTAACTAGAGCTCTATACTTCACCATTTCAGCTGTGTACTGTATATACTGAACCTCTCTACTGGATGCTGTATGCCTGTTTTAGCTGTAGACTACATACACTTACACTAAGCTGTACAGTTAAGACTAGCACATCTTGCACATCTGTTGTACTTTGTATGCACATACTGTATTGAGTCTCTGTCTTTTTGTGTATGTACTATTATTTACTAATCAATCTATATTTTATATACTGCACTGTAGATGCAGCCTGATAGTGATTTATTATACTGTACAGCCCTGTATTGGTTAAGTTATAATAAAGTTAAATTAAATTGAACAGAATGGAATAAAAACCAGCCCTTTTTGTGCATCCATGGTCAATGTCGCAAAATTCCTTCTGTAGTAGTTTGAACAGTGTCCAAGAAATAGTTTAGAATCTTTTTTGTTTGCCTTTTTTCCTCTTTTCATTTTTTCAAAATTCAAAAACTTTCTGTTGTTGATTTCCAGGGTCAGATGAAAACAATCCAAGGTCTTCAATGTGTTCTCAGACTTTCCCAGACCCCACTGTATGTGACACACCATGACGCTATGCAAAAAACGCTCCATTCGAATGTCAAGATTATTGCATGAAAACGAATCATAACAGGCAATATTGTGGTGAGATATGACAATAGAGCCGTACACCTGATAACAATGATAACATCTGGAGACAATCACGAGAAATGGTAAGCAAATGCGGATGGGAATGAAGATTCAAAAAGGGCAGAAACAAACAATGTGAAGTTTCTAAACTAGTCCAAAGCCTCATGAAGGCAGAACTCAAAGTAGGGTACAATTGGTGCACTCGTCAGCATTGTGCAATGGATGCCGAGCCTGGCATTAGCCGATGGAGGTAACATAATATAGCATTGCTGAAAAGTCCATCTAAATAACCATGTGGATGTTTGGCACATGTGCAGAGAAGAATCCCTCCTACAATTGAAAAACAACTGTTCTATTCTACACCAAAAGCTTAGTTCATCCTCAGACATGCATTTTCCAATACACAGTCGAGTCACATTATTATAACCACCAGCCAATATCTAGAGCAACCGTCGTGTGCAGCACGGAGAGAAGCTAGACGCGCAGGTTGTCACAGGTATCTGGAGCCATGCTGACTGCGATGCATCCCGTATCTGGTGGAGGTTGTGTGGGGGAATCCTTAGAGCGAACACAACTCATGAATTAGAGGGCCAGGGTAGAACTTGGTTATGCTCTTCCAACTAGTGTCAGATGTTTCTAGACATGTGACATGTCACATTGTCTTGCTGGAAAATCCTATCCGCCCCAGGGGAGGCAATCAGCATGTATCGCCGCTTTACCCATGACAGCAATGGTCATACGATGCTGCTGCCGAAGGTAGGAAGTGATCATAATAATGTGACCTGGTACAATACCTTGTCTGGCCCCATGAGTCACTCCTGATGTACACCATGTTGGTGTTTATCCAAAGTTAAACTTAATCAAGTTCATCTGTCGCACACCTAGTGGGATACAAAAAATGACGGGGTGGAAGATGAATATATGTTAGTTGAGCACAATGTTAGTTTGCTTCAGGGACACAGACCTAGTCTTTTTGACACACATGCGCGAATCATCAGGTTTTCAGTCTCTGGGCCTAAATCTGTGGTGGGCCCCTACCCTGCTATGCTCTTTATATGGTCAGTGAATTTTAACGATTTCATAGCATCTCTATGCAGCACCTCAATGGCAACTTTCTGACCACAGTGTTGGACATGTCATCACAATAAGTGTATGTGTTTTCCAATCAAGACAAAACTATGACGAGATTAGCATGAACAACAAACCCAACAACTGACACACCTCTTAAACACAGAATTCAGGTGTTCCATAAAATCCATTGCCACAAGAAGATCAAATCAAGCACCTAGCCATGCAGCCTGCATTTCCAGGCATTAGTGAAAGAATGGGTCGTTCTAAAGAGCTCATGGAATTCCAGCGTGGTCCTGTAATAGGATGTCACCGTTGCAAAAGTCAGATCCGGAATTTTTTTTATAGTTCAGCTGTGAGTAATATTATTGAAAAATTAAGTGTTCAGAAGTGGCAGATCATGTAAAGTTACAGAGGGGATCTCCGAGTTCTGAGGCACGTATTGTGTAAACGTCTCCAGCGCTCTGCTGACTCAATAACTGCAGAGATCCAAACCTCCTCTGGCATTAACATCAGCACAAAAACTTGGAGTGCTTGGAGCTTTATGGCATGGGTATCCATGGCCGAGCAGCTGCATGCAAGTCTTACATCACCAAGCACAATGCCTAGCATCACATGTAAAGTGTTGTAAAGTGGTGTAAAGTGTCACCACAGTGGAAATGTGTAAGGTGGAGTGACAAATCACACTTCTTTCTGGCAGTCTAATGGACGAGTCTGAGTTTGGAGAACACCAGGAGAACCTTACCTGCCTGGCTGCACTGTGCCGGCTGTAAAGTTTGGTAGAGGAGGAATAATGCTGTAGGCTCGTTTTTCAGGGGTTGACTTAGTGAGGGGAAATCTTAATGCTTCGGTAGACCTGGACATTTTAGTCAACTGTATGTTTCCAACTTTTGTGGGAACAGTTTGGAAAGGTCTGTGTCTTATCTAGCATGACACACATAGCATGTCCGAGTGCACAAGGCAAGATCCATAACGGCTCGGTTGAGTGACTGGCCTGCACAGAGCCCTGACTGCAAACCCATCCAGCACAGTTGGGATAAACTAGAATGGAGAATGCAAGCTAGGCCCTCTCATCCAGCATCAGAGTCCAACCTCACAAATTCATTTGTGGATAACCCCAACAACAGTTTCCACAGACACGCTCAGAAATCTGGTAGAAAGCCTTTCTAGAAGAGCGGAGGCTGTTATAGCTACACAGTGGGTAAGTAAACTCCAAAAAAATGGCCTAGATTAAAATCGGCAGCTTAAATTTGATAGTTGGCTTTGGAAAGGGTCATCCTGCCCTACTATCTATACCATTGGAGTTTACAGATCTTTTTAACAACTCGAGCACATTCAGATGAATATTAGCTGACTTCCAAAACCTGAAAGCTTGACTGATAGAACAGGTGGGTTAGAGGAGAAAATCGAGCCACTGTATGGAATAACATGGAGCGCATCAGAATTTTACTGGCCATAAGACAATGAGAAATTAGCTCACTGTTTCTGTGATGCTAGTAAACTTCCCACTGCGAGTCAAACCAGTCATGCACACTTTCTTATGCCGGCAGGGGCCCCATAGTGGCTCCTGCTTTACCTATTGGATGATCCAGGTCTACAGACACACCCTAAAGGGGTCAACAGTGGGTAAGGGAGAATTATAACTTGATTCTTTAATGCAGTGTGCATGCTTACAGTTATTTATGTTATTCTGTTATTTTAATTAGTTCTTGTTTTTGCAGTTATAACAGCTCTGAAAGTTGGGGGTACTGAGGGACCCCCATTTTTTGGCATCCCTGGAGACACATGCATGTGACACACACAATGAGCCCACATATGTGCCAATACAAGTACATGCACACACTGAGTTATCTACAAGGAGGGTATCCCTGTTTGAGGGCAGTCAGTTCACTGGTTATCTCTCCCTGTGTAGAATGAGTACTAGTCTAGGGAGTCATAGGCGGCCATATACCATTACATATTTACCTGTGTTTAATTAAGGTCTGTAGGTCACTAATGTAAAGGTCTAGAGATACAGTACATATTGCGTAGGCCTGAGCTATTGTTGTTGAATTTGTAAACCATATACCTCTATGAAAGATGAGCTTTCCCAGCGCAAGACCAGGCTGGTAAACAAGACATCATGGACAAAGGCCCAGGAAGGGAATTCGGGGTCAGAGTGTGGGGACAGTCATTTCTATGGCACCCCTGTACCAATTACAAATGTTAGAACATATGGTAGAAATTTGATAAAAACATATTTTTACCATTTAGAGAAAACATTATGCGACCGAAATCAAATAGGCATCACTTATGCGTTCAGTGTAACTGAATTAGCAACAGCTGCAACCTGGTAGACTGTAGAAATCAAGAACAGGAACCAGAAGAATGGGAGACATGCAGTGAACATTACCATAAAGGACAGAGTAACGCACTGCCCCGCAAAAAGAAATATATGCTTTGCCTGATTAAGAGTCTTGTATTACTTTACTGGAGATAAAAAGTCAAAATATAGGGGAAAAAAATCATCATTTCAACAAGATATTCTACAAATATAAAATATATTTTGGCAAATAAAATCATCTTAAATCTTAATTAATATAAGATTGCTAATTTCTAGATGTTTTATAAATGATTTCAGTCACGTTAATCAAGTGAAATGCCTAGAAGTAGGTATATAAAGTAATGTATAATATTCTTCAAGAATAAAAATACTCTACTGTTTTAGATACTAAGTTACAATTGTGAAATGCCAAGTCAGTATTGTGAGATGCTTAGTCAAAATGTTGAGATGCTAAGGCAGAATTTTGACATAATAAGTAATTATTTGATAATGTTAAGTCAGAATTGTCCAATGCTAAGTAATTTTTACATGCTAAATCAAAAGTTAAGTTAAAATAAGTCATTATTTTAAAATGTTAAGTCTGAATTTTGAGATGCTAAGCTAAGATTCTGGAGAGTCTAAATCAGAACTTTTGAGAAAATAAGTATTATTATTAAATTATTATTTATATTATTTGTAAATACTAAGAGGCTTAGTCTTAATTTTTAAAGGATAAGATAGAATAATGAGATGCTTGGTCAGAACTGAGAGAAAATGAACATGGTGTTGAGTTGTTAGGTTAAACTTAAGCCATTAAACTTGTTAAAAAGCAGAAATTCCTTTCCAGCTGAAATTGGCATCCGTGTTGTTATACTATTCAGAATTACATTTCACAGTCGACTTACGATTTCAAAATTAAATCATAATTAAATATCACAACAATTTCAGATATGAGGGATTAGTAATTAAATTCAATCAAATTATCACCAGCTTTCACGGCAACCTCTATTAACTGGGATGTTCAGTCTCTTCAGGCATTACTATATGCACGTACTGCACACATGCACACACACTCACACACAGACAGTCCTGTTTTTATTTGTGAGTTCAGAGGCTTAAGTGGCAGTGGGGCAAAGGGGGATCCCTGTCATCCAGTTCACTGCTTATCTCTCTCTGTAGACTGTGTGTATATGTGGTAATTCCCATTAAAACACACATACACACAGTCATTTGCACTCACACTACACGTGCACTGTGATCAACTGGGCTGGCTTACAGGGTTCATGTACATACACGCACACATACACGCACACACACGAGCGTGCATGCACACACTCTTGTGTCTCAGTCTGAATGCATGAATCTCTAATTTCTTCAATATTGAATGACTATTGTTTTGTATTTTCAAAATAAGATATGAAAACGTCTTGCAAGTAGGTCATAATAGAAACATTAATTATATTATTTGGTTCTGCTTTATTTGCATAACCCCCAATAGATTTTCTACAGATGTTCAAATTGTTAACAGATGTTGGGGTGAAGCTCAATAGGATCTCGGAGGATTTGTGATAGGGATTAGGGCCAGGTTTAGGGTTGGTAAGAGCTTAAATGCAAGGTAAACCTCTACACAGCATCTACAGTGGGTTATTCATTATAGGAGTTACCCATTATTCAAACCCCTTCAATTCGAAATGTAAATAGATCATGAAGCGGTATTACCTCAGGGGATAGCTTGGGAACGGCCACACCTGGATAAGTTGTGAGGTCTCAACATCCTTATGGCAAAGTGACGTAAATTACTGAAGTTTGAATGAGGCATGATAGTGGGTGCCAGATGGGTGGGACATTCCTTTTTCTGAAGGTGTAAGGGCATTTAACAGGCCTTAGTCCACAGGGTCATATGTGTACCTAGAATATGACATAGATGGAGTTACCACTAACAGTGGACAGCACAGTGGACAACCCATGGATAGTGGGTTGGTGATGGTGACCCACCAGTGTGCCTCTGTTAAAACCACAACGCTGGACACAGCACCTCATCTGGGCTTGTGAGGTTGCTTACTGGACCCTAGAGGACTGGCAACATGTGGCGTACACCGATGACTCACAGTGGTAGTTGTCTAAGGCTGATAGTGGACATTGTGCGTGGTGCAGACCCCACAAAGCCATGTAGCCCAATTGTCAACATTATTAATAACCATTATTTTTCATATCAAGTGCACTTAAACAAATAAGTATACTTGTATGCACTTCCTTCATAAAGTAAGCTCTTGGTAAAACTACCTAATGATGATTAAACTTCATCTATATAAAAGTAAAGTGGTCAGGGCTGCAGGGAAACTTCACTGGGCCAAGTTAAACTATCTAAACCCTTTTCAATCCAACACTTACAGCTGCCAAGACTGGATTAGCAGTTTGTTTCAGCTACATATGCTGCGTTTCGGACAACGTGTTGTAAGGGGACCGGAAAAATCAGATGACTCAGCAGGTCTGACGAGTGCGCGGAACGTCTCAGCAGCCCGGGGATACTCTTTCATCACTGGCTGGCCGTTCTGCCAGCAGCAGCGGAACAAAAGCTATCCAAACGGTTATGGCTGCAAGGTGTCGCCTTTGTACAGCCACCTTCGGCCTACTAATCTGTTCTTTCTCTGGACCACCTCCACTCTCTCTGTATATCTCTCTTGGACTTTATGTCTCTCAGCCCTCTCCTTCTGCCGCTCTCTTTCTCCAATCGGCCTCTCTCTCTTTCTCTCCTGTGGCAGGGAGCACTGAGGTCCCCCTGGCAGATTTGTTGTGAGTACTGATTGAGTAATCAGGCTTTGTGCAAATTGCACTTTATCAGCTGCGTCCGTGGAGGATTCCAGCTGTTTATTTGTGCTTTAACTGACACTGAGCCATTCCGGGAGACGTTTTTACAATAACTGCTGAATCAGCACAGTTGCAATCTGCATAATTAAAATAAAAAAAAAAGGAAGAGAGAACAGAGTAACGTAAAAGGAAAGTGAGAGGGAAGGAAGTAACTGAGGAAGAGCGTTAGGAAGAGGAAGAACATGCGTGTTAACTTAGCAGCTGGACGTCAGAACAGATAAATGTAGGTGTTTCGAGGAGCTTGGAGGAGATCTTTGCTCTTAGTTCAGCAAGTACACACAAATAAAACACCTTGTCAGCTGAAGGTGATGCCCTAGAATGCTCCCCATTGATCATCATTGATGGTTTGTTGCGCAGAAGTGCAGAGGCTGAACAGCTGGACGGCCTAACTGCGCGGGCAAACAGCCAGTAATGAAAGCATCTGGAAGGTAATTTCAGTGACAGCCAGTGACATTATGAAAGAGGCAGCTCAATATGAGCAAACTGAGCGATGCAATAAAGTTGAGCTGGGGTCAGATTTATGCAAATGAACTGTGATAATGTGTTGATAATGCAATACACTCATCATCAAAAGAATAGTTGCATAAAAGTTACACTCTGAAGGAATCGACCAACAGGAATGAAACTTGGTGGGTAAGTTTGACATTTTGAGACATGTGACTGATTCAAGTTGCACACTCCGCTGGGCATGTGATGTAAGCATGGACGGGCCTTATCGCTGTACCTGACTGACCCAACAGCAACCATCACAGACATTGAGTGATCAGTGATGCCTCCATGAGTCATCCTTTACTGCCAGCATCATTTACAGACGGCCTTATGATACAGAAATACATGCATGCAGACCGTTATGAGTACTGTCCATTACACCACGTCAACGTCACCAAAGACCTCAATGGTGTCCTGCCAGTCTGTCATGGAGTGACTCAGAATGGTAGCAGGTCATCTTCAGTGACGAGGCCTGCTTTTGTCTTGGTGGAGACGAGCAATGAATCCGTGTGTGGAGGCACCGTGTGTCAGCGGCAAGATGAACGGCTTGTTGTCACAGGTCACATGGCCAGAAGGCCTAGTGTCACTCCGCCGCCACCCCAACCACACCATCTGCAGGAACTGCGTGAGGATATTCAAGCTGCATGGGATGGATTATCACAGGACACCAATAGGAACCTCTACAACACCATGCTGAGATATCTGAGATATATGTTGCATTAGTCATACTAGGAGACACAGAACAGCATTGCAATCTGACACTTCCTTCTGGGGGCAACTATCCTTTGATGAATGTAGATTTAGATTGAGGATTAAGACTGTTATGAGAACAAAAGAGATCAGATTCCTTGTTAGCTTAAAGATGCTGTATATATATTATTTTCTCTATTGACGTTCACATGTCTGTCCCTTTTAGTAACTGAACTGATCTATGTATTAGTCTTGCAGTGACTACTGGTTTATACTACATGCCATTCCTTAAAAAGGATCAGGCAACACAATCAAAATTTGCTGCTTGCTGATGCTTGGTCCATACCTTGAAGCCAGTGGTCTACAAGCAGAGTAGCTCAATGGCTCATTCATGCATTTAGGTCCCAATGTTTTCTCCAATGAGTTTTTATTCCTATTAGTTACTTTTTTCTTTCTCTCAAAGTTCACTTCATGAGTACTATCCAGCTTTGCCCTGCCCTCACTGCACTTTAGTGCCACCTGTGTTTAGTTAATCACTGCCTGTTATGTCCATCTGTTTCTCCTTGGTTTGTATGTGTTTAGATGTAGACCAAGGTAGGCTGCATTTCCCTGTCGTCACATCAGTCCCATTCTGTCACTGTCATTTTATAACTCCTGTTACATCACTCCTGTTTTGAGTGGTTCCTTAAAAATGCCCCCTTCAATTCAGAGAATTCCAATGACTCCTCCAGACCTCAAATCACCCTCAGTCCTTTGTAAGAAGCACAAGTTCTTAACCACAGCATCTGTGGGCACTATGCTGCGGCACCTCAGTATGGCATTAAATAGCTGTGTATTGTCGCAGTCACGCAAAAACCTTGCATCTCCAGTAGTTCTGTAGTACTTCTTGCATAATCTGAAAACACAAATTATCCTTCACAGTTGGTTAATATGGACCACTGGAAAAAATGACTTGGAAAAAGGTTCCTTATGGTGTCCTGCCCTAATTCATCCCATGCAGCTTGAATATTCTCACACAGTTCCTCCACATTTGGAAAACCGTATCCACATTGGCTTAGATAATTAAGGAAGTTTATTTGCCCGCAGCTGACATACCATGGACTTCAAACTCTTCTCCTTCATATACAAATACAGCATCTGTGGAACAGGCTGGTAAAATGCACTGATTCTAAAATATTCTTAAATCTTTATGCCCCTAAAATTTACATACAGCACCTTAGTTTATGTCACCAACATAATAACTAAGGAATTAATGAACAGGAGTAAAAGTGACAGACGTACCCATATCAGGTTGTGAAGGCGATGGAGGCACTGTTTGCCAAGAAACTCAACCGGCATGTTCATCTTTAAACGAGGCTGAAGTTGGCTTCTTATTCATCAGCTTCTTAATCAAAAGTTCTCTTCCACCTTAAATGCTGCAGTTTATACAGACACTAGGATATAACCATTTAAGTGGAACAGAACATCTGTAAAACAAGCTGGCCAATAGGTAGCCAACATCAGCTCTGTAACAAGATCCCATAAATTTCCAGTTGTCTACATTTCACTCCAGACAGGTTCCCAAGCCTTGACTGATACTGCCTAGCTTCCCTCAGTTTGACTCAGTTTGACAGAAGAGAGGAGCACCTCCGCCTTTTTTATTAGCATCACAACCCCAACAGCATCCTCTAAGTAGCATACATGCTGTGTGTTTATATCCGTGTTTGTTGTTTGAAGCAGATCATCTTAAACTGAAAGTTCCATAGTAAAGAACAACTTTAATCTACAGATGGAAAGCCAGCAGCTAGTATAGGTAGCGTTAGCTACTAGCATTAGCTCCAAGTAACTAGCATAGCTAACGGAGCTAATGAGAGCGGAGCTTATCCTGTGTGATCACTGTAGCATCAAACTGTAAACCAGCCAATCAAAGCAGAGCTTATCTAAATATTCAAGAGCTCACTAAAAAAGGGGGAAAAGCTTGTTTCAGTGTAGGATCAAATCATATGGTGTAAATAGTGATGTCAGACTGTATATGGCCATTTTTCACACCAAACCAAAGATCTAACTTCCATGTAGAACCACAGAGAACAGTTTAATATGATGAATGCATGTATTTTATGGCAGCTTTCATTTGGTTCCTTTAACAGGTGCTAAAAAGTAAACCCTAAACACTAGCACAATGGTTATGTCCTACATCCACAACAACAACCAACCGTGTTGACCTGCCTTTCTTTGTTGTATAAGTGCAAATAGTGCAGAAAGCAATAGATGCAGCAGCAAGCTACTCCATGTTTGGTTTATCTGTGTCACCTAGTAATGGGTCAGCCTGTGTTTGTGCAAACGAGGTTGTGCAGCATGTGATTCCCCAGTAAAACAGTTGTCATTGCTTCTCAGTTTTAAGCAAAAAGGCCTTAGTTGACATGTTGGTCCAATCCACTAAGGCCTTTGTGCATGAGCATATACTGTAAACGTGGTAGGAGGGTTCTACCTGGGCTTCTGTCTTGAGACACAGGTTATGCTAATAGCCCAGGATTTTGTTTAGCACTCTGTGCAGTCTTTGCTGAGTATACCAGCAGGCGTAATCACTGCCCTGTGTCCATCTTACCCTAAATTCAGAATTTCCACATCTGTAGTTTCTATGTCAGAACTGAAAACAAACAAGTTGCTGAGGGCCCTTACTTTAGTGACTCACGAGCAAACTGTGATTCAAACAGGCCCGGAACGCAGCTAAAACCTCAATAAGTTTCACAACTTCAGCCACTTTATTCTGCTTCCCTGGCGTGTAGTATACACATGAAATGAAATATTACCATTCAGCTCTTCAGAGTGATGCCCACTTGGGTAAAGGACAGTGTAAGTTTACTCACAGTAAGGTTTATAGCCACGTTTTAAAATAGAGCAAAGGTTACTCTATGCCGTCAAACTGATAAAGAAAATGGATGTGATATGATATGATGTGACAATGGGGTGATAAGAATCAGCAGGACAGGGAGATTATTGTAAGACAGGGTAAATAGTCAACAGTTGTGCTAAGGAAATCATGGCAAGAAAAAAAGGTTGCCTGGTACCTAGTGAGTATCTACTCACTTCTCAAAATACACTCATCATCAGAACAGTGGTTGCACACAGAAGGAATCAACCGTCAGGTATAACTTGGTGGGTAGGTTTAACATCGTGAGACAAACAGCCATGATACCCTCTATGAGTCTTCCTGTCAGTGCAGCACCATGACGGCTCATCATGCACCCAGACCGTTACCACAACCTCTACAACTCCATGCTGAGACTTCTGGCATGCAGTGTTAGCCATACTTAGAGACACTACTTCTGTATGTGTAGCTCAATAAATATTGATCATATCAGTCTAAATGTACCATCAGTTATTGATCCTGGTAACCTTTATCTTCCCAACAGCCCTGCAATCCCACACTTCTTTCTGCAAACAGCTATTCCTTTGATGATGGGGTTTCTAATCCAGCTAACTTGAATAGGACTTGACTGCTGGATGCATGTTGCCTTGTTTGATAGCAGTTGTCATGCTGCTTACTGGAATAATGAATCTCGGAATTGTTTTCAGTCTCTTAACCTTGTAACCTCTATCTTCCTTCCCAATTGCACTGCAATCCCACACTTCCTTCTGATGTAGCTATTATTTTGATAATGAGGAAGTTCTAAGCGTGTGAAAAAAATAAGAGAATACTTTACTGAACAGTCCAGTCAGAAGTAACCAGACAGCTACACTTGCCCATGCAGATTCAGACTTGTGTTTTGATGCAAATTTACTATGTACTTTTTCTTATCTCATCTCGACTGCTCACTTGATCCACTACTTGGATAGGATAAACAATCTTACCACAGGATGTCTGTAATGTATATGACGCATGGGATCATGACTGATTTACATCGATATAACCTGAGTTAGTTTTACAAGTCATTTTACAGTCAGTAAAAGCTGCTACCATCTTTACAGATGTGCTTACACACAGCTCGTAAAAAGGCACTAACGTCAACGACTTAAATGAGACTAAAATCAGAGAGATGCTCTGATAACAGTTCCCCCAACTAATTATCACAGAACAGGTGCTTTAGCCTGGTAGTGGGAACTACAGTGTCTACTACTCTACTGTAAGAGCAAAATAGTTGCTGGATAAAATTCACTTCATCCAACAAAAACTTGGACTCAGGATCATGAAACAATTGCTCAAGCACATTGTCCATTTCTGGCACCTTTGAATATCGTACATGTGCTCTGTGCCTGCACTCTGTTATTTGAAGTGACAGAAGAAAGCACAATGAGGGAAGTGACATGAGGACAGGGAACTGCTCTGGACATTCGAAAAGCTTTACTTTGTTTTGTGTGAGTCACTTGTGTGAGGATTTGGAAGAATGCTTTCAATTCTTGTTTTGGCCTCCTGGCAGAAGTGGTCAGATTTGCTCGAAATTGTCCATGATGCCATGTTTCCTAATTAGGTTCCCCTGGGCATTTGGAAGCAAACAACACCAATTCAGGACCATACTTCACAGCATGGGGGTATTTTCTGTGTAACCCCATTACATCTCTATTACATCCTGAAATGCTTGTGGTCAAAGAGCTCTATTTTGGTCTCTTCTGACAATAGAAAGTTACTTCAGGCTTCCAGTGATGTTTAGCGAACCTCAGGTGCACTAACTGTGGTTTGGTCAGAGCACAGCCTTGCTTTTGGCAGGTCTTTAAAATAGTTGGGTGGTATAACAGTGACATCTTTAATAGGGCCTGAATCTTCCCAGATCCCAGTAACTTTCTGTTTGAGCCCGACCTGATGCGACCCACAGCACCATTATTCGAGTGTGTAACTGAGCCGAGCTGAAAAAAATTCTATTGAAACGAATCCAAACTGGCACATAAATACCCCCAAAATGATATCATATTATGATATCATATGACACAAATAGGGGCCTCCAGCATGCCAGATTACAGCTGTTTTAGGGCAATTAAAGAAGCAAGAACTGTGGCATTGCAGTTCTATTGGGAAGGAAGATAAAGGTTACCAGGAACAATAAATTATGATAAATTTATCTTGACATGGACAGTATTTATTGAGCTACACATACAGAAGTAGTGTTTCTCAGTATGACATCGGGCCGCTGTCTCGACATGAAGTTGCAGAGGTTCCTGATAGTGTCCTGTGATAATCCATCCCATGCAGCTTGAATATTCTCACACAGTTCCTGCAGATGGTGCGGTAGGGGTGGAGGTAGTGGAAGAAGGCCTTCTGGACGCATGATGCCCGACAACAAACCGATCATCTTGGTGCTGACCATGCTGTCTCCACACACAGAGTCGTTGGTCGTCTCCACCAAGACAACAGCGGGATTTGTCACTGAAGATGGCGGCCTGCCATTCTGTACCGTTACTCTGTTACTCCCGTCACAAGACTTGTGGTCTTATGTGTTACAACTCTTCTGAGGTACGAGCTAACACACGATGGAAAGAAGGCAACAACAAGGCCCAGCCAATAAAGGCTGCAAGCTATGATTACCCATAAACCCCTTCTTTGTTTGAAGATGTATAAATCACCCTTTCCAGACAGAGACACGCTGGACACTCAGCGAATGATGGCTGAATGGAATCAGAAGTATTTGGTTAGGTGGAGGAATTTGGTGCTGTGTGTGTGGTGTCGGTTGTTGTGGTGACCGATTGTGTTTTACAGCAACACAGAGCTGAGGAACAGGCCCAAGTTCATCAGACTGGCCTAGTTGGGCTGTAGTGACACACACACACATACATAGTGGATCCCAGACACTGTATGGGTCAAGAATTCCCCACTCTCTTAAAGGAGACGGCACAACCTTCACCCTCTTTTTAAAAATGCTGTCCCTACTGCTTTATTACTGAGAGGGAGTCAGAAGCAGAGCTGATAAGATGACGCCCAGAGAGAGAGAGAGAGAGAGGGAGGGAGAGAGGTAGAGAGAGAAAGAGAGATCTGTAAGAGAGATGAGATGAGTAGATGTTGGGCCTTGCTGTGGTATGTCTGACTACTGAGCCAAAGCTACGGTCAGTCAGCGGGCAATACACACACACACACATATGCTCCTGCACACTCGGACATAGACACAAGTGTGTGCTGGCACCAAGGGAGGGTCAGGCAGCCAGATGTCCCACCAGGGAGAATGATGACCACGCTGCTGCCGCACGCCTCAAACAGGGGAACAGTTCAACATTGACCCTTCAAGATGAGAGACACAGAGAGAGCAGCAGAGATAGAGAGAGGGGGAGAGGGAGAGGGGAGGAATAAGAGAGAGGGAGTGGACAGAAAGAGAGAAAGGGTAGGGAGTGACAAAGAGACAGGGAGAGGGTGGGGAGCGAGTGAGAGAAAGAGATGGGGAGTGAGAAAGACAATTAAAAGGACGAAAGAGGATAGGAGTAAGAGAGCGAGTGAAGGAAAGAGAGAGTATAGGAAATGAGAAAGAAAAAGAGAAGGAAAGTGAGAGGGTTGGAGTGAGAGAGAAAAAGATAGATGGAGAAAGCGGGTGGGCGTGAGAAGGAGAGAGAAAGAACGGAAGAGAGTGTGGAAAGGGAGGGAGTAAAAAAGAAAGAAGGAAAGAGACAAGGAAAGAGATAGTGAGAGAGTAGGAAAGAGAGAGGGTATGAGCGAGAAACAAGAAAAAGAGAGAGAAGGTCAGAGTTAAAGAGAAAGAGAGAAGGAAAGGGAGAGAGTGGGGAGTAAGAAAAAGAAGGAACGAAAGAGTAAGGAAAGAAGAGCAGGTAGGAGTGAAAGAGAGTGAAAAAAAGAGAGAGAGGATGGAGAGTGAGAAAGAGAGGGGTTGATGGACAGATGTGATAGGATGACAGAAGTGGAGGACACAGGCGAGAAAGAGAGAGACAGAGAGGCTTAGTTCTTTTGCAATGACCCTGTTCAGAGTGAAGGGAGTGTTTACTCCTGAGGGACTCCAACAAACACAAGCAGAGCAGCAGGCCCAACTCACAGTGATCACACACTGGCAGCGTCCAGGCCACCAGGGTACTCACTATCCTACGCCGGCCCCAGCTTACTGCTGCATACTGCAAAGTCATCACATCTGATGAGTTCTGCAAATCGTAAGTCCTTCAGGATGAATACATCTGTCATCTATATAATCTGATACCATCGATTCATTACATAACATCTTAATTACACTGCATGCACATTTTAACATCAACACTACTCGACTCCTCTGCAGTCCATTATGTCCAGGAAACTTATTCACCTCCAGCAACTCACACGGATTTCTAATTTAAACCACACCCACTTTTGTTTTACCTGATGCTATTTTTGTTGTTGGTTCTTATTGCTACCAGTTTGTCTTTAAACATTCACTCAATGTAAAGAGCACCTCAGTGTCACTGCTGGACTGAGAACCGTCCACCAACCAGAATGATCCAGCCTACAGTGTCCTCTGGTCCTTCATCAGTGGTCACAGGACGCTGCCCACAGGGCGCTGATGGCTGGATAGTTTTGGTTGGTGGATGACTCACAGTCCAGTAGTGCTACTGAGGTGTCCAGCAGCACTGCTGTGTCTGATCCACTCACACCAGCACAACACACACTAACACACCACCACCACGTCAGTGCTGAGAATGATCCACTACCCACAAATACCTGCTCTGTGGTGGTCCTGTTGGGGTCCTGACCATTGAGGAACAGGGTAATACACTATACAGAGAAACAGATGGACTACAGTCTGTACCTGTAGAACCACAGAGTGTCCAATATGGTCAGTGGAGCTGATAAAACAATTAGTGTTTAGAAACAAGGAGGTGTTTTAATGACTGATTATGGCTGATTGGTGCATGTCTGTGTGGTAGTGTTTCAGTCAGTCATGCACACATGCACGCACACACATGCACGCACACACACACACACACACACACACACACACACACACACACACACACACACACAGTAAACCAGACTCCAACTTTTGGAGAAAAGTGCTTTTTCTATATAACAGATGAATGTAAATATATGAGGAAACAAACCAAGGAAAGGACCCCTAAAGAAACTCTGGCACCTCAGGAAGATTTCCGAGGACACTGGGTCCAAGTATAACAGAACAAGCACACGCAGTGTTTATGGAGCTACCACAGACACACAGGTGCA
Organism: Prochilodus magdalenae; assembly: GCA_024036415.1. NCBI lineage: Eukaryota > Metazoa > Chordata > Actinopteri > Characiformes > Prochilodontidae > Prochilodus > Prochilodus magdalenae. The sequence goes on along the minus strand of JAMWET010003524.1, from coordinate 241,863 downwards.
GGAGCGGATGACAAAAATAAACTACAGTGTAAGTTTGAGTTACAGTTGCTGCTGCAAATATTGCATTTACTTTCCACAGCTAGTAAACAAAGTGTGTTAGCAACTTCTAGCTGTAATATGTATTAGTGCTAACAGGCCCACAGCAGGGATGACATGGCAGGTTTTGATTTCCCACAGTGCACTGGTGCCCACTGAGGGCGCATCTCTTGCTTATTGTGGCACTCCAGAAAACACACACAGCACAGCACTTTCACACACTAACCACCGGTGTGACACAAGGACACACCGCTGACCTCCGCTATGCAGGACTAATGAACATTAATAGCTTCTAAAAGATCACAATCAGCAAGCGCTCCATTTGCCATTAATTCACATGATCGTATGCTGCATGGTCATGCTGTAAGGATATATAGACCAAACAAAATAGTTTTGAAGACACATGATGACCTATAAGTGCCAAAAGATAAAAAAATAAATGTATAGGTCTGTGTTTAACTTGGCATGATAAAATTGTACACATGATGCAGTGCTGTGGGACAAACAGTTAAATAACTAAACAAGTAATTAACTACATTATATACATTCATGCACACCCATCTTCAATAAAATAGCTGAACCCTGTAGGAAGTGTGGGATTGCAGTGCTGTTGGGAAGGAAAATAAAGGTGACCAGGATCAATAACTGATGATACATTTAGACTGATATGATCAATATTTATTGAGCTACACATACAGAAGTCTGTCTCTCAGTATGGTGTCGGGCCGCCGTGTTTGCTAACCCAACATGCCAGACGTCTCGGTATGGAGCTGTAGAGGTTCCTAATGGTGTCCTGTGATAATGCATCCCATGCAGCTTGAATATCCTCACACAGTTCCTGCAGATGGTGCGGTAGGGGTGGAGGGACACCAGGCCCTCTGGACGTGTGACATGGAACAATAAACCGTTCATCTTGACACCAACCACGGTTACCCTCCCGGCAAGGATTCGTTGGTCGTCTTCACCAAGAGAAAAGTGGTACCCATCAGTGAAGATGACCCGCCGCCATTCTGAGTAACTGAATAACACAACAGTCTTTGGCAAAGCTGACATGCTGCTGAGAGCGGTCGCAGTAGCGGTCTGCGTGCATGTTACCCAGCGCTGTGCAACCATCTGCCAATGGTGCAGCGTCCTGTGTCTTCTGATGAATGACTGGATAATGACCAACACTGCACTGTGCAGCAGCAGATGAGCCATCGTCTCTGACTGTACATCTACAAGGTGGACCAGCAAGGTTGGAGTGTCTAATAGAGTGGACAGTGAGTGGACACAGTGTTTAAACGTGCTCTGTGGTGGTCCTGTGGGGGTCCTGATCATTAAAGTACAGGGTAATACAGAATACAGAGAAACAAATGGACTACAGTCTGTACTACTAGAGTGCTCCTATATGGTCAGTGGAGCTGATATAATGGACAATGAGGGTAAAAACAAGGAGGTGTCCCTAATGGAGTAGCCAGTAAGTGTATATGATAGATTAAATATACTTTATAATCTTTTTGTAAGACTTTGTTCAATTGGTATAACTAATGATCCCCAAATGAACACATAACATGTACCACATAATTACCCCCAGGCTCTTCTTATGCCTTCAGAGAAGGCCTAATGATTTCTGGGAACTGAATAATACATGTAACTTTTGGCTCATTTTTATTATAGTTCTCGACGGTGTCCTGGTAGATATATAGCCTAAGCTAGCACACCCATCAGTGTGGGCCCTCAAAAGCTGGGCAAACTGTCCTACACAGCATATTAATCATCAAGGTAAAAAGTCAGAGACAGAGGAACCAATTTCCAAAAGGAGGGACCCATTTAATTTCACACAAAGCTTCTAGAAGTTATGACACGACACTAACTGTGAATAAAACCAGGCTCTAGTTGGTTTCTACTCTGGTTTCAGTCAACTGTGAGAAAATGGAAAACAGCACTGACCACACTATACCAGGGCTCTTCACGGACAAAACTAAAACAGCAAGCTGACTAAAATATGCCATTTCTTTTACAATTTTCAAGAGTCTAACTTTAATCTAGAGCATCCCGAACATGTTGAGCCCCACTGTTAGCTTAGTGCTAGCATGTTACCTGAAATCCAACAGGGACACAAAGGAAAACTGGTATTATCATAGTGGGTTGTTTTATTGGATTGCTGGACCGAGTTAAAGGCCAAACTTAACGCCGAAATGTAATAGTCATGGTTCGCTGCTGTTAAACTGTTCATGAGATCTGCACAAAACTACAAATTTCCTGCAGCCCTCAAACATTCTGGCCAGCATTCTGACCATTAAAGGTCTTGACACTTTCTAAATTGCTCTCAGATGTTTCCGTAAGTGTAACTGCACTTAGTACTGTTAGGATTGTATTTTTAGAAAAAGAGTGTTGGTATCATCAATGTATATCAAATTATATACATATTAAACATATTATATACATATTCAGTTGTAAGGTCAGGGTAAGGTTAAGGTTAGGTTAGAGTAAGGTCGGTTAAGGTCAGGGTAGGGTTATGGTTAGGTTAGCGTAAGGTCAGGGTAAGGTGAAGATTAGGTTAGAGTAAGACCGGGTAGAGTTAGGGTAGAGTAAGGTTCGAGTAAGGTTAAGATTAGGTTAGAGTAAGGTCAGGGTAAGGTTAAGGTTAGGTTAGAGTAAGGCCAGGGTAAGGTTAAGATTAGGTTAGAGTAAGGTCAGGTAATGTTAAGTTTAGGTTAGAGTAAGGTAGGGTTAAGGTTAGGTTAGAGTAAGGTCGGGTAAGGTTAGGTTAGAGTAAGGCCAGTAAGGTCCAGGTTAGAGTAAAGATTAGGTTGGAGTAAATTGGCTGGGAGAGTAAGGGGTCTAGGGTAGGAGTCCAGGGTAGATTAGGTTAGTGGGTAAGGTAGGGTTAGATTAGGTTAGTCGGTAGTTAGGTAGAGGTCGGGTAGGGTTTGAATATCATAAAGATTGGAGTAAGGGTTAGGATTAGGGGTTATCCTATTAGTAGTGCTGGTTAAGGTTTGCGTATGGCTAAGATTAAGATTAGGGTTAGAGTTAAGGTTAGGAGTTAGGCTATTAGTAGTTCTGTTTAAAGTTTGGGTTTAGTTAAGATTAAGATTAAAGTTAGGGTTAAGATTAGGGGTGAGGCTAGTAGAAGCCCTCTCCAATGGCAATACCCAAGAAAGGCAGAAATACCAGTTACAGACATGTGTATGAAAAATGAACACAGACCCTGTCTCATAATTAGCAGAGCTTGTGGAGGGAAATGATAACAGCATGGATAGTGAGCCAGGGAAGGAATCCGGAAAGAGAGGTGATGAAGTAGTGGAAGACAAATTGAGAAATAATTAAGAGTAGTAGAGAGTCCAGAAAAGAGGAAGTGGACAGAGTGATGGAGAAGCCAGTGGGGAGGACGAGCGCAAGGATTTCACTGCTGTTGGATAACCACGGGGACTATTACACACAGGCTACTTCAGCCCAGAGGTACAAAATTATGTGTGTGTGTGTGTTCAAAACAGAATTAATTAAGCACTTCCAGAAGACACACTCGCAAGCCAGATGGAGAGCCAGGGAGGGAGTGAGAGAAAGAAAGTAAGAGATGAAAACATTACATGCAGAGTTCATCTCGAGCCGAATGACAGGACAAATGTTTTTGGCTTTGTAATTCCAGGCCTTAATTGAACACAGTGTCCGGGATGTGACCCAAAAAGCCCTGCTCTTCTGCCGCTTTCCAGCTCCATCTCAGTGCAGCGCTGAAAGCCAGAGAGCTCCGCAATGTGGCACAGAACATCAGAAAGCAAACACACCCTTTCTCTGCTCCTGCTCCTCGCCAAGTCCAGCCAGGGAGTCATTACGGAGCAAATGTTGTTCTTAGAGCCACTGATTTCACTTTATGGCCTGAGGCGTGCACCAGGGAAGGCTTTTAGGCTTTTGCTAGATGGAAATGCATTGAAGCTCCAGATGCAGTCTGGATTTGTTCAGCAAATGTACAGCAGTGTATGAGGAGTTGTATGGGTTTGTACAGGATGTGCACGGGTGCTCCGTGAACTAGACACTCATTTCATCTAACTTTGCATTTAATATGATACTCGTGTTGCTAAATGCTCTGTTGTGATCTTCATCACTACTTTCTAAAATCACTGCAGCAACTTCAGCAGGTGCAAACTTTTTCGCATGCCATTTCTCTGACCTTGACTGAATGAAGAATGAAGGGTAAGTCATGATGAGTAGGTCCTTAGTGCTTACAATGACAGACACACAAATCTACATATTACACACGGTTATTGTCATTTACAAGCAATAGATGTGTAAGAAAATGTATTCATTATTAATTTTTTTAATTGATTTTTCATTCTAGAGTTCATACTACCAGAAATCATGGGACACACAAATGAAAACTGGTATTATCATAGAGGGTTTCTTTCATTAACTTTTTAGGACAAAGTGATCCAACATGGTGAATAAGTCCTTAGGGATTGGTCTTACACATACGCACACACAAGTCCACTGTTTACACATGCTGAAAGTTAGTTAACGTGTATTTCAGCACAGTATTATAGACAACCATATAATCGCTTCATGTATCTTCATTTTAGTTGAGTTTTACTTTTATGAAACATCTGATCACATGAGCTGCTGTTTATACTGTGTGACAATTTCTTGACCAATGAACCGACACAAATGTTCCAAAGCTTTAGAAAAAGTCTGGTTCCATTAACTTGCATTAAAGTCAAATGAGAGTTTTGCCCTCTCCTGTGAAGTTGCCATCTTGGAGATATTTGTTTTTCTCTAGACAGCGATGATATATGCTCAAATATGAGGTGCGGTTGCGTTCGTCGACCCCAGAGCTGCTTTTCTGACACCAAGCTGCTTATCTGACATCATAAATACCCTTGGCTATTTTTGAATGATAATTTTAAATAATGTTGTCAAATGTATTCCTCTCCATGCTGGTAATTTTTGAGGTTTATAAATATGAATTTTTGTATTAGCAAGTAGGTGAGGAAGCATGAATATGTGTATGGGGAGAATTAACTTATGTACGTGTGTGTATATGCTACAGTAAATGTAATAGTCCCAAGTTGTGTAAAAAAGTTATATACTATATATGTTATATGTTATAAGCTATGTTATATGCTATAATGTTATTTGTTATATGATATATGTTATATATTCTATATATTGTATGTCATATGTTATATATGTCTAGTACAAGTAGATTAGAGTCTAAAACTCGCCTTGAGCCCAAACCAGCGTTCATACCTAGGTAACGTTCTCTGACACAACACTAAGCATGGTTGTAAGTTGTTCTGGTGTCTTCTAAAGGCCATAAATGTAGAGGTAAGGGATGTTACATGGTATATATCGTCGATGTCCAAAGAAAAACAAGTATCTCCAAAATGGCAGCTTTGCAGGAGAGGCCAAATGGAGATCAGCAACGATATATGTTCTGTTATAAGGAACTTTATATGTTATATGTGCATATGTTAGAGATGTTCACAAGTCAGTTCATGCAAGTCCAAGTTGAGTTTTGAGTTTCTGGAGTGAGAGGTTTCAGTGATTAAATAAATCTGTAACTGTAACATTCAGCCAGATTAGCTGGCAACTACACCCATAAGAGCACTGTTTCGCTAGCTGAAATACCTACTATCCAAATAGACGGCAAGCACTTCAAGCTGTTTAGCTTCTTTTTGATTGAACACCTTTTACTGCATGCATTTCCACCAGTAATAAGGTTTTTCTAAATAATAAAACGCTTGTTATTTATAAGGGGCATCTAAACTGATGTGAACTACAGAAGGGCAGCGTTGCAGTATTGAGTGTCTGTAGTTTCTTTATTTACTGTTTAGATTAGATCTAACCTCAAGTGTCAATCCTGAGCCAAGTGAGTGTGAGTCAGGGAGCATATGACTAGGGGTGGGAGGTTAAGGGGGGGCCTAATCTTGTGTCTTCAGTTAGATTAGAGTTTTTCAAGGGTCCAGTCATGTGAGTGTGTATGAGAATAGGTGTATGTGTATGGGGTGCGTAAGATCCAGTATGTGTGTGTGTGTGTGTGTGTATGTGTGTGCAACCAAAACTGTGAACAGAGCCACAGCGGGAGGTTTGGGGAGTTTGAAAAAGATGACAACACTTCTTTGGCTCAGACAGACGGTTCCACATGTAGTATTAGCTCGTTATCTCTATCTACACCTCCTTGCAACATGGATAGGACACACACACACACTCCGTTTCCTCTGGAACAAGACTCACACACACACACTCACCTCTACCTCTAACGGACTCCTGACCACTTCCCTGCTGGTATCTCCTGGAGCAGAACCTGTAAAGCATGTGGCTTATCAGTGAGCCCCGGAGCCATGGTCAGTACAGTCGATGTCTTATGATTACAAAGGCTGCACAGGGAGGTGATATGGAGACATGACCTCTCTTAAACTGATTAAGGGTCGGTTTTCCAGACACAGGTTGAACCTTGTCCAGGAACACAACTCCATATTTCAAGCAAACATTCCCTGCCAAACAAGCCTAATGACATGCAATAAACAGTACCATACTATTATAGTCATCTGTTAGTTATAATCATCTATTAGTTTATCTCCGTTGATTTGCCACAGGTCTGCAAACTAGCTAGCCAGTATCTCTTGGATGGTGGGGTTCCACATCTGGATTTTTAATTAAACAGCACTCAGCAAACACACACAGCAATCACTTCGAGTAAAATGTTGTTCCAAACTGTGTATTTCAAATACACATCTCATTTATTGTAATTAGGAATCAAGAACTGCAATAAACAAATAATACTGTACCGGTATTGATCAGCCGATGCAACTACTGCATTTTACCATTTGCCGACATGATGATATGATAACCTATCTGATTCTTAAGCAGCACTGTAACAGCAAATTTAAATATCAACATTAGGGCTGTACAAACACCCGCTGGGAGGATCGCTTACAGTGCTGGCAAAAGCAATCTAACAGTACTGTAAAACAATACTAACTGAATGTTGTACAGCTCTCCTGAACTGTACACTGTGTGATGAAATTCAAGGTTCTTTGAGCAGTAATCCTTTTGGTGGCAGCTTGAGGAATAATAAAATGCATTTAGAAATGTATTTGGAAAAATAAAATATCCCTGTGATACACAGACAACTCGATCATTTGGAACTTGTATGATGTGTGCAAAACTGGTGTAATGCTGAGGTATAGTGATGTGTATGGGCCACTGGTATATATACTGGGAGACATTATGAGAAACAGGTAAGATGGGTTAGAACTTGAGCAAGGCAGAACGGGAAGGTGGCTGTGATTGGCCAACTGGAAACATGTGGGGATGAAAAAAAACGGAATTTAGTACCAAATCAGGAAAGTCAGGAATTGGAGACTGCGTGCATTTTGTCAGCAAACAAAATAATTTCAGATTTTTATAGTATTTATTTTATCAGCACCGCCATCATTACAGTACCCACTCTTTTTGGGAGTCTTGCTGTCAGTTTGTCATAGAAATCTGCAGGGATCTTCTTCCACACCTTCAAAGTTTAGTCTTAGAATTTGGTTGCACTTTCTGCTTTTCATGATTCCAGTAATTCCCTCACACTGAGGGATGTTGAGGTCTGGACTCTAAGGTGGACAGTCAGTTGCTACAGATGCAATATTACAAAAGACAACTAATTAGTGAGCCTGTCCAAACCAAGAGTTGTTATTGATCTTAAACTTGTAGCTATGTTGCAAATAAATCTTAAACTGAAACTTGTTTGCAAAAAGTGATTTTATAGTTCTAGCTAATGGAACCTGTTCTCCGTCAGTGTTCTGTGCTGATGATGATGTGAATAGTAGTCAGTGTCAGACTAATGAATGAGCTTCTATTAAAGACTGGTGGACTGAGAGACACTAGAGTCTCTTCACCTACACTGAGCTGATGAAGAGTCCTGTTCCAGAAATGAAAATAGGACATTAAAGCTGTAATAAATCATGCTCCTGTTACTCTCCATACTTCAGTACATCTGAAGGTACATACTTCAGTACTGGTACTCTCCATACTTAAGTACATCTGAAGGTACATACTTTAATACTGTTACTATCCATACTTAAGTACATCTGAAGGTACATACTTTAGTACTGTTACTCTCCATACTTAAGTACATCTGAAGGTACATACTTTAGTACTGTTACTCTCCATACTTAAGTACATCTGAAGGTACATACTTCAGTACTGTTACTCTCCATACTTAAGTACATCTGAAGGTACATACTTTAATACTGTTACTATCCATACTTAAGTACATCTGAAGGTACATACTTTAGTACTGGTACTCTCCATACTTAAGTACATCTGAAGGTACATACTATAGTACTGTTACTCTCCATACTTCAGTACATCTGAAGGTACATACTTTAATACTGTTACTATCCATACTTAAGTACATCTGAAGGTAAATACTTTAGTACTGTTACTCCAGTGGAGGTCTAAAGGGAGGAGCTTCTACTGACACTGGAGGAGGGTTTTACTTAAACTCAACTACATGATTCGTGTACTTCGTCCACCACTGGTGGCCTCGGACTTCTGAACAATTTTGTACTGTGACCTTAGTTCTCAGAAATGTGCTTAATCGTTTAAAGACAGCTCAGTTGTGAGGTTATTCATAAAATCTACTTTGTATGACGCTCCTGTGCAGTTTTATTTGGTTATCTATCTGTACTTTGTTGGCGAACGCAAGTATGGCAGTAATGCTGCCTGAATTCAAATTGCCTCGTAAGTTATTTTCACAAGTTCCGCGACCAAGCCAAGCCAGTTTCATAAGCATTATCTGGGCAAAGTATAGAAATGAAAGAGGAAGAGAGAGCATGACAGCGAGTAAGGGAGAGATAGAGAAGTAAAGTGAGCTTATAGAATCATCCTCGCTCGCTGCGCCTGTCAGTAGGCCAGCGAGAGTTCCAGGAGAGCGCTTGGGCCATCTCTGAGTTATATTACACCAGAGCCTCATTCGCGCTAATCCAGTGCAGAGCTCACGCCATTTAGAGAATTCCTCCTCACCACTGTGATCAGAATTTGATTGCCATTTTCCACTTGCACAGTAAATTACACATACAGTTGCATGAAAACAAGCCCCTTCCAGGTTTCCCAGATGATTTAGGGCGAGATTGAGGGGCTAAAAGGAGCTAAATTAGTTTAAGGTGAAATATTGGGAAATAATAAGAGGAGCGCAGCCTGTTCGGTGTTCCAGGGACGCCAGTCACACCATGATTTAGGAGTGCTAACTGCTTCAGGATGGTTCTGTAATGCGATGTATTTATGTATATGAGTATTCTGAGTCTAGCCTGAATAGCAGTTCCAACTGGGACCACAGCAGCTCTGTGGGCTGGGCTTCTGAAGTAGGCATTGGAACAAGGAGCAGAAAGAAAAGATACTCGTGAGCACCAGGAGCCCACGTCAAAGGGCTGTAGGATTCAGAGCCCTTCCCCGATCAGTTATTCAACAAAACAGGGTCAGGATTATGTGTCATGATGGTGAACATTATGGTCATTTTCCTACAGCTCCTTCCATCAAAATGCTAGCTCCGCTGACTTAAAGTAAAGCAACCACCATTGTTATTGAGCAACCAGTGCTCCACAGAATGACACAGGTATGGAAGAGAAACAGTGTTGTCAAATGAAACACACAACAAGCTCTCAGGCTGGGTAACAGTACTGCCGACTAAACGGTCTTACAATACAAATCAACTTGAATTAAATGAATAGACATAAAGATCCACTATTATATCTACACCAATCAGCCATGACATTAAAACCATCACAATGTATCTACACACTTTATTCATGTTTTCAGCTCCACTGACCACATAGGACACTCTGTAGTTCAACAGGTACAGACTGTAGTGCATCTGTTTCTCCGTATACTCTATTACCCTGTTCTTCAATGGTCAGGACCCCCACAGGACCACCACAGAGCAGGTATTACGTGGGTGGTGGATCATTCTCAGCACTGCAGTGACACTGACGTGATGATAGTGTGTTAGTGTGTGTGGTGCTAGTGTAAGTTGATCAGAAACAGCAGTGCTGCTGGAAACCTCAGTGCTGGACTGAGAATCGTCCACCAACCAAAACTATCCAGCTACCAGCGTCCTGTGACCACTGAGGAAGGACAAGAGCATGACTAACACTGCACTGGGCAGCAGCAGATGAGCAGACATCTTAGACTGTACACCTACAAGGACCAGCAAGGTAGGAGTGTCTAATAGAGTGGACACAGTGTTTAAACACTCCAACACACACTAACACCACCACGTCAGTGTCACTGCAGTGCTGAAAATGATCTACCACCCACATAACACCTGATCTGTGGTGGTCCTGTGGGGGTCCTGACTACAAGTCATTTGTTCATTATATATATATATATATATATAATATAGATAGATAGATAGATAGATAGATATAGATATGTAACACACACACACACACACACACACACACACACACACACACACACATACATACATATATCAGAAGCACTACTACTATTATATGCATGTAATATATTTAAATTATACTGTATACTGTTTGTATTATATTATATTATATTATATTATATTATATTATATTATATTATATTATATCATATTGCCAACAGTATTCACTCATCTGCACTTCACACCAGTCTTTACTGATGTGTGTAGAAGCAGTCTGCATGCCCATACCTTTGGCAATATAGTGTCCCTTTCAAAAGTACACATGCATTTTCCTTTCACAGGAGATCATATGTGCAATAACTGGAGTTATGGATATAGTTATGGATATATATATATATATATATATAAACCTAAGACTGATATATATATAGGCCTATGTGATTGATTATATGCTGATTTATGCGCACAAGTTCTATTTATTTGCTTTGTTTAACAGAAACTGCACACCACATTTATTTATATAGCAAACATCTGAAGTTTTGCAGATGCTTCTGTAAACTTGTGGCAAACAAATAGGCATTGTGCCAACTTGCTCCAAACTCCGTTGAGATGGGAAATAATCTCAATTAGACTTCCTTATATGCTTTCTGGCAAGGTATGACACACCACTGTCTTTGGATGATGTAACATATGGCCAAAGTTTTGCAGAGGCTAATGAAGCTAAACAGTAATGAAAGCTTGTCGCCACCAGGTTAGCATAGTGCCAACATATTTGTTTAACATAAACTGTGGTACAACACTTTATTTTATGGGCCACATTTTCTATATAGCAAACATCTGTTAATGTAAGCTCTCCGCCAAATTCTGTTAAGAAATAATCTCAATAAGTCTCATATAAGGGTTATATGCTTTCTGACAATGTACGACATACCGCTATCTTTGGAAATGAACAAAAATATGGCCAAAAGGAAGGTTTTAGAGTTTTTAGAAATATGCTACTGATGTTTTTTTTTTATAGGCATACAAGTTAAGAAATGACAACATGTGCTTTCTGATTTAGGTAAATAAGTTTTGATTGTTAGCTCCAGTGCCAAATTAAAGAAGAACACTTTGGGCACCAAACCTGTCTAGACTGGTATTTGTTTTGAATTCAGCACTTTATTTAACATGCCTGTTACTTTTTAATTTTATTGTCAACCTCAGTAATATTCCACCACCCACCTCTGCTCCAGGCCAAGTCGCTCAAGAGCACAGAGGTTGGGGAAGTGGACGGATAAGGCAGCAGAGGGGCGTGCAGAGCTGATGGGGATGTTGCAGCGGAGCAGGGGATCACGGGCTGGATTTACAGACTTTGGCATGCACCACGCTGCCTCTACAGCTGCCTTATCTACTGCCAGAGCCCAGAGCCACTGGAGCTCGGGGTGAGCTCAGGACATGCAGGCGCTCGCATGCACGCAGGCACATCCACAGAAATGCACAAATGCACATGCATACAGTGCCCTCCCGAATTATTGGCACCTTTTGCAAAGATGAGAAAAAAAAAAAGTCAAGATAAAAACAGCCTTTTACCATTACTTCGTCAAGACTTGTTAGGATGCAACAGTGCCAATAATAGGGACATGTTTTTGAGGAACAGAGGAAGGGAAGGTTAGTTGTTTTGCTTTTGGTTTTCATTTTTGATGTATTTATTTATTTATATATATATTCTTAGATCTTTTATCTAAAATATTTATTTTTACTGAAAGGGTCATTTATTTAAATTGATTATTATTATTATTATTATTATTAATATTATTATTATTATTATTATTGATTATTATTCTCCTTAGCTATACCAAGTCATCTATGATTCCAGACTGTGTGACATATACATATATATATACATATATACAAACTTGTCTACGCACACATTACATGGTATAATCATTGCTGGATATACTTGTAAAAATGTTTCACTTTAGATTTCACCATTTCACTTTAGATGAGCATAGGGAATCAGAAGCAATGTCAGAGATTACAACATGACCTAATTAAAAAACAGCTATAATCAACATTATATTATACTGTATATTGTATAACGGTATATTATATACAGTTTTATGACTGGCCAAATAAACAAAAAGTTCTCATAAATGATGTTTTTTGTTGTTTAACAAAAAACATTAATACTAGTTAATAATGGCTTAACTATTACTTTAATAAACCAATTTTAAACCATTTGTAAACTGGTTATAAAGGTAGCCTAGAGTGGTACCATTAATTATTTTAATCATAACCCATAAGCCTCAAGCTAGCAGCCAGCAAACCTAATTTTAAGATGATTGAACTCTATTCACTTGAATTTGTATGTGTTTTAAGCTAGTCATATTTTCTCAGGAAGATATTTTAGCATGTTTTAGGAAACATGTTTGAAATCAGCAAAATGATCTTCCAAAATGTGACATAAAACTATAAATAGGCAACATTTCTTCCTAATATGTTCACTGTAAGCTGATAAGGCAGTAGGATTTGAATCAGTTCAGCTAGTAAGCATCATAATACTGAATAATAATAACAACAATAATAATAATAATGTAATGTCAATTATTCAAAAGTCAATGACGGACCACTTTAGAATAAGACTATCTTTATAAAGCTATAATGTGTAGTTTGAAAGGAGTTTATTGATGGTTATTAGTTAGGTCATAAACACCTTAAAACCATTAATAAGCAGTTACAACACATACATAAGAAGAACCATAGCAATCTGTTGTTAGTCTAACAGTGAACCCACATCATTGTATTCTGTTAAAGCTCAGATTGTGATGTTTACTGATCTTACTTTGCTTTTTTCCATCAATCAGCATTAAACCATCAGCTTCATTACATATTTATCATATGTAAGAGATTAGTCCTGCTCATTTTATTAATGTGTTAACTGTTTATTAGCACTTTTTAATACTGGTAAAAAGGGCCAACATGTAACCTTTAATAAAACAATTTTAAACCATTTATAAACTGGTTATAAAGGTAGCCTAAAGCGGTACCATTAATGTTTTTAATCAACCCATAAGCCTCAAGCTAGCAGCCAGGCAAACCTGGTTTTAAGATGATTAAACTCTCACTTATTCACTTTAAGTTGTTTGTCATTTTAGCTAGTCAAATTTTCTCAGTACACTGGAAAATATTTTTGTTTGGTTGAATAAACATGTTTGTATTCAGCAAAACTATCTGCAAAAATGCGTCATAAAGCTTTACTATATATGCCATATTTAGTATTTAATGATATTCTCCAATATGTTCAGTTTAGGAAAAAAAAACATACTTGTGCATTAAATTATGGGAGTGTTTACTTATTGTCACAATGAACAAAACATGTTGTTTAACCGAGGTAACCCAAACTTATGCATATAACTGTGTTTTCGACCACAAGGTTTGTGTGACAGGGCATCTCAAGCAAGAGGCCTGGACTTGATTTCATTTGTCTTTGCAAAACACAGTCCAGATCCGAATCTGTTTTCTTTTGAAGAGTGTGAAAATCCACAAATCTAAGTCAGTGGCTGGAATCATCCCTTAGTAGAAAAAGACAATAAACAATAACTCGCTTATATTTTCATTTGTACAATATGTGCGGCACTTTGTCTCCTAGATAAAGGGCAGCTGGTAATGGAGAGGCTTCAAAAGCAGCATTTAATGACAGTGTTTTTAGTTATATGTACACATGCAAAATTCCAATTACCAATTGACAAAAGAGATCTAAAGAGGACCACTACTTAAAAAAACAGCACATGCATAATACTTAATATTACAAGAGTATACATTTTTACTATGTCAGGTTTTATGACGCTTTATAATATCTACCCATAAGAACACTTAGACACTAACGCCGTAATCCACCAAGTAATGCAACACTTTATAGAGGTTTGTGTCAACTCATTACAGGCTATGAGTAAAGTTGTTTTTATATGTTTAAATGGCTAGCAATTTTTATTTCAGTTTATAATACCTTACAGAGCATTATAAGTGGTCTTTATACCTCATGGAGCATTATATATGTTCTTAACAGGCTCTAAGTTAAATGATACCATTATACCTTATAGAGCATTATAAATTATCTTTACAGGCTCTAAGTAATACTATTATACCTTATAGGACATTATAAGTGATAAGTGATAGTTACAGGCTTTGAGTGAACTAATGCCATTATACCTTATAGAGCATTATAAATGGTCTACACAGGCTCTAAATGATACTATTATTCTTTATAGAGCATTATAAGTGGTCTTTACAGGTTCTTAGTGAACTGATACCATTATACCTTATAGAGCATTATAAATGGTCTACACAGGCTCTAAGTTAACTGATATCATTATACCCTATAGAGCATTATAAATGGTCTATACAGGCTCTAAGTTAACTGATGCCATTATACCTTATAGAGCATTATAAATGGTCTACACAGGCTCTAAGTTAACTGATACCACTATACCTTATAGAGCATTATAAATGGTCTACACAGGCTCTAAGTTAACTGATACCATTATACCTTATAGAGCATTATAAATGGTCTACACAGGCTCTAAGTTAACTGATACCACTATACCTTATAGAGCATTATAAATGGTCTACACAGGCTCTAAGTTAACTGATGCCATTATACCTTATAAAGCATCATAAATGGTCTACACAGGCTCTAAGTTAACTGATACCACTATACCTTATAGAGCATTATAAATGGTCTACACAGGCTCTAAGTTAACTGATACCACTATACCTTATAGAGCATTATAAATGGTCTACGCAGGCTCTAAGTGAACTGATCCCATTATACCTTATAGAGCATTATAAATGGTCTACACAGGCTCTAAGTTAACTGATCCCATTATACCTTATAGAGCATAATAAATGGTCTACACATGCTCTAAGTGAACTGAGACCATTATACCTTATAGAGCATTATAAATGGTCTACACAGGCTCTAAGTGAACTGATACCATTATTCCTTATAGAGCATTATAAATGGTCTACACAGGCTCTAAGTGAACTGATACCATTATTCCTTATAGAGCATTATAAATGATAAAGTTGCATACTCTTGCATTATAAAGTGTTATGCATGTAATTATAACTAGCTGTAGATGCTTATACATGCTTATGCCATAGTATTATGTACTATGTATGTCTCATAACAGCTTATAAATGCATTTAGATAGCATTGTAAATACAGGATTCATAAAAGGTTGTCCCATTCTTTCATTCTGAAAGTGAATATAATGTCATGTTATAATATATTATGATGGTAATATTCAATATATTCAATATGCAGGGTACACAGTGAAACAATGCTCTCCCTGTAGAGCTGCCTGACAGTCCATCAGTACCTAACAATAGATTAAGTACATGACAATAGATCATCGGTAGCCTGGTATGCATTGGTATGATTCCATATTCAGGGACTTGCTCCAGCCTGCAGTCTCTCCCTGTGCTATTCATAAATACTGTATGTGTTCTCTGTTGCCTACCGTATTCATGCTGTCACATCTAACTCACTTCAGCATTGAGACATCAGGGCAGAGAACCGAATAGCATGCACTTATTCCAATCAAGTGCTTCTTTAGACTGGGAGATTATACCAGAGATAAAGACAAATGGTTATAACTATTGAAAAATGAGAATTATATAATTTGTTGCTTTGATACTGTAGTCATAGTTGCAAAGAATGAATCAGTGCTGCATTGACGGCTTGAATAATTATGGTTTCGAATGCAGTTTTATTATAATATTGATTTTAGTGTTTAGTGTCTGCTTTTAAAAGCAGTGTTTTAGTTTAGTGTTTTTTTTTGTAATGGATCTCCTGAAATTTGGGGGGAGGAGCCTGTTTGAAACCTCTCCATGCAGTCTAACAATACACGGTGTACATTCCAAAGTCCTTTTGCTACCTTTTGCTTATCCCCACCACCCCACCACCTCCAGACTTCTAGCTAACCAAGGACAAGCCACCCAGAACTCCAGCTTAAGTCCTCAAAGTACTCTCTCCTCTCCCTCAGAGGTGACAGTTGCTACCAACAAGGCAGGCAACTACCTGAGGCCCTAGACCAGCATGTGGGGGTGGGGGGTGGTATAAGGAGGCCAGTGGTATATTTATATATTTGTTGTAATGTTAATATATAGATTTAATTTTAAAATTAAAAAGTTTGAATGTTGCAGTTTTTTACATCTACTGATATTTATTTCAGTGTTTCAGTTCTGTAAATATTTTATATTAAAGTAAATTAAATTTAAAAAAAAGATAGACTTTGTTCCAGTTCACGATTTAGTCCATACCGCACAACACACACTAACACACCACCACCACATCAGTGTCACTGCAGTGCTGAGAATGATCCACCACCCACATAATACCTGCTCTGTGGGATACAGAGAAACAGTCTGTAACTGTAAAACTACAGAGTGCTCTTATATGGTCAGTGGAGCTGATAAAATGGAGTGCAGATACAATGAGGTGTTCATCTGTTCATTCCCATATAATTGAGCAGGTTTACAGAAAACCCAGGTACAAGCTACCCTGAGCAAGCCAACCATCTCAGAAGCAAGAACAACTTCCTAAGAGCAAGAGGAAGAAATCCTGAGAGGAACCATGACTAAAAGGAGAACCCATCCTCTTATGGTCAATACTGGGTAGCAAAACTATTGTGCAATGAGTGTCATATGACCAGGGAACAGGATTTTACTGAACAGAAAGAGGAAAAGCATATAGTCATTGGACAGATGTATGTAGATTACCCATTACAAAACACTGTTAGGTGCCCATCAGAGAACCAATGGAAATCAGTAAGACCATGCACATACTTTAATATATAGACTTGCATGAATGTGTGTGGGTGTGTGTGTGTGTGTGTAAAAAAAAGAGAGACAGAGAGATTATGTGTGTGTGTGTGTGTGTGTGTGTGTGTGTGTGTGTGTATCACATAGTGATACCACACTGTTATCTGTTTGTCTATCGTTTTCTCCATGTGTGGTGGTCATGACTGGTTACATAGATATGGCATCAGCTATCTAGCTCTCTCTCTCTCTCTTAGTCACACACATCTCCACTATCATATCTCCTTTTTATGTCCTGTCAACTGCTATACTCCTCGCGGCTCTACGCTGTGCACATGCTCGGTAGGAGGTCAGCTCCCAGTCTGTATCATATCACGCAGAGCTGGCTACCACACTTAAGTTTTGCTTTGGTCAGTCACGCAATTCTGCAAAGGCACTTGGAGTGAGCTTCTTCTGCTGTGGGCTGGAAAATGTCTCAGTAACTCCACCCCACCCCTTTCCCACTCCTGCCTATCCACTAAATGTGAGTACATCTCTGAGGTGGTGCCTCAAGTTGTAACCAGTAATATGCTCGAATCAGAAGCAGTTTATATCTATATAAAAGAGTAGGTGTTGTTTATGGCACTGTGCATGTTCCCAATGCGTGTTCCCAAAACGCTGAGAGTCTGGTTTATTCCAAGCAAAAGTGAGGCCTCTGTATACACCAATATTTGGGCCTCTGACCTAATAGTGTTTAATACCTCCATGAGCACCAGTAACAGCTGTGATTGGATTTGACATGTACTGGACAAGTTTCTGGATGTAGCCACATCAATGTTCAGACACTCTTGCATCAAAGAATTCCACAGTCGATCCAGATTTGGCCGATGTCTTCCCTGGCACAATTCCAAGGAGAATTCCCTGTGGACTGGGATTTTTTGCCTCTGCTGGTTGACCCATATGACCATGCGCTTCCATACACCTGCAGATTCAGCTACTTCCTCCACACTACGGTCTTTGGCCACGCCCACATGCAGTTACTCCTTTTAGCCCATCATTAACATCTGCTCTGGAGCCATTTTTCACACATGGAACGAGACAATCCCTGCACTGTAGCACCTCTTCTCAATCTATGGATCCCGTCACTCACACCCCACAGGTATTTATGGACGCATCATTGTCGTGCAGCTTCATCTGCAGGAGCCTGAAGTTACTACCACCTTAAACACACAATGTGATTAATCTCCTGTTACATCACACTATTAAGATTCAAGATTCAAGATTCAAAGCTTTATTGTCATATGCACAGTAAGGAAACTAGTTTCCCTGTACAATGAAATTCTTACTTTGCTGCCCACACTGGATGTCATAGAATAAAAAGTATAAATATAAATAGACAGATAACAAGGATCAAAAATTAAGCATGCAGAGAAAATATAAATAAAATATAAAATATAAAATGCAAACAATTTAGAATTATACAGACTATATACTATCACGTCAAGACGATCCCACTTCCCGGAGCCCTACAATGCAACTCCTCTCAAACTCTTCCAATTGGTTGAATTGCTTCCAAACTCTTATCTGAAGCATACTTCACTTGCAAAGGAATTGCTCACTTTACTGTAGATCAAACACAACATCTTTTTAATCACTTTTGCCTTTTAAATCATTCTGGCAGAAACAATAAACAATAAATGTCTCATTTTGCAGCATGGATTTTATTTGAAAGGTTATAAACATAAAATAATGTCAATCTGCTTAGTTTAGCATTTTATATAACTACATAACCTTTTTTCACAGTTTATTTAAACAACACCTATGGTTGGACAGCGGCACCACCTGACATTTTTTGGGCAAAATAATTATGTTGAATAATGTGATGTTGGGGGATAATAATAAACATTCATTCATTTGTCTTCTGAGCCACATACCCCTCCTGAGGGATGCTGGAGCCTATCCCAGCACTCATTGAGCAGAAGGCAGGAAACACCCTGGACAGGCCAACTGGGCCAGCAGAGAAACATTATGACAATAACCCATAATCACAAGATTCAAAAGATTCAGTTACACGATTTCCCCAGACAGAGCTAGCTAGAAGGCTAAAGATAATAGCAGAGCTAGCAGGAAGGCTAAAAATAATAAGAGAATGCTTAAAGCCTGAAAAATGCCAGAGGCTGAAAACAATACTCCATCTCTTTCTCTGTCTCTGTCTTTCTGTCTCTCTCTCTCTCTCTCTCTCTCTCTCTCATGTGGTATGTCATCAATCATTGTGGCATGAGGCCTGTTGACAGCTAGGTCTTCCCCCATGTGGCCTATGCTGCGGCCCCCCAAACTGACCCATCCATCCCGCCATTACCCTAAACGCCCACAACGTGTCAGGTCTCTGTTTACACTAATCAGCCTCCTAGTGGAGCCCAAGGCTGGAAGCAGCATCCTCGGTTTTGAAATTTCTTCTGAGGTTTGGGACGCGTTGGAAATAGGCAAATTAATGCCAGAAATTAATAACTGCCAACGTTTGTTGTAAGAACAAAAAAGGGGGGAGGAAAAGAAAGAGTGCAATCAACAATTTATAATCCTGTGGTCTAAATGGTTCAGCAACAGTGTGAACAGGCGAAGAGCTTGTGCAACATATAAACGGCTTTTGCAGCACCTTTTGTCCATTTCTGTGTAAGTGTGAGTGATGAGGATATGAAGCAGCATGTAGCACTTTAGAAGGCTTGATACTTGTCAGCACCATTAATCCTGGCTCTTGAGTTTCCCTTCTGTGCTCATGTTAATGTTTTTTTTTTTACTCTAATGTTCATTGGGGCTCCTCTGTTTAGAGGCCTTAGACTGTACAAAGGGCATGACGTATTTTTGACGTACCCAGATATATACCCAGAGGACCCAGAAGGAATCAGTCGACAGAAATGAAACTTGGCGGGTAGGTGTGACCTTGTGAGACATACTAATGATTCGAGTTTCATGCTCAGTCGTTCACGTGACATAAGCAAGGACGGGCCTTATCGCTGTTCCTAATAGACTATAAAAGGTCGTCCTGTTGCTCGTGCTGTTGTGTTGGTGGCATTTTTTGATGCCTCAAAGTATAGTTTGGAAGCAATTTGAGCAGTTGGAAGAGTTGGAGTGGGATCATGTTGTAGGGCTCCAAGAAGCGAGATGGACTTATCGGTGTATTGCTCACCATACTGGTCGTGCTGATACTACCATAGCACTCTGTTGGCGGCAGTGGATAGAAGAAGGAACGCCCCAGCGACACGAATGATCTGGGAGACCTACATGAACCACAGGGAGGCGAACTGACAAACTATCTAACATGTGTGGAGTGGCCTAACAGCTACATTCACATTGTCCACATTGTAGACATTCAGCGAGCAGTGATGTCCTCCATGACTCCTGTTAGTGTCAGCACCATTGGCAGACGACTGCACCACGCAGGACTACATACACAGACCGTTGCAACGACTGTCCCTAACAGCACGTCAACATCACCAAGACTACAACTGACCAGATATGAAATTGTAAAAGCCTGTTGTCCAATAAACTTTGATCTTTGCTCCACTGATACATTGACCTAGACCAGGTTATGACCTGGTTAGGGCCTGGTCTAGGGCATCCATGACCTCCCAGTTCTTAAACTTACACATACAAAAAAAAATTGCAGAGACAGATTTTTTCAAAAGAGCAGTCAAGTGTAATCCTTTGGAAAAAGGAAAAAGGAACACAAGGAAAGAAAAAGGAAAATACCCAACAAAACTAAGCTAACCTACAGGAACATGGCTAACAGGCAACAGAAAACCAGGCACATTTAATAACCAACCTTCTTAACTAAAGCAAGCCAGGAGAAAACAAAGCTAAATAAAAATAATTATCCCTCCCTAATAAGAGAGGTTATATCCCTAGGTTAAGTCTCTGCAGCCACTTTAGCTCAATGTTTACAGCATACTTCAAATAAAAGTGTTTGATAAACACCATTGGCTATCTTGCAGAACTCTCAATAAGAAGTAACACAACAGCAATAAGCTGTAGACTACTCTGAAGGCCATTTTTCAATGGGAAGACCCTCCACTGGCTTCCACAAACATGTCTATGAACAATGCATGTCTATCTGATTTAGCTAGCAGACAATTTAACAGTCAATAACCTTACAATGATATTTTAGCAGATGCCTTGCTTCCAAGAAGTCTTAAAACCACCACCTGCAATCCAGACACTTCTAAAGATCAGAAACACACACACACACACACACACACACACACAATCAAGGCCCTGTGAATCTGACCTCAGAATTTGCCCTCTGACTGCAAAGGCATAAATTACAAAAGGTTGAAGGTCATGGCCAAAACTGAGGTCAGTGTTGTTCTTATCACCTTAATACAGCACCTAACTCGACAGGTTCCCACGTGGAAGGGGTTGTGCATGTGCACATGTGAGTGCACAAGTACTTTGCTTTAGTCTCTTTCTGGGGCCAAAACAATCACAGACAAATAGGAAGACTATGGCACCATGGGGCATTAAAAAAAAGAAACATCCAACCAATGCAACTGAGTTTCACATAAGTTAATTTTTATTTTCTAATTATTATAGTAAAATGATATTTGGAATATGATATTAAAGCCCAATAAAAGACCCCCTGTAATTTCCCAATTTTAAATTCAGTCAAGTGGCTAGAGTAGTGTGCGAGTTAGACATTGGGTTCTTTTTTTTTGTATTAGTTGCATTTACTATATTCATATTCATCTGGCATAAATACGATACAGGACAGTGTTGCTTCAAAGTTTGTGAACCCTTAGCATTGCTGTAACTGTTGATCAGCCCTGCACGTTGACTTGGAATCTTGGCATGTTCCTTCTTATGTAGAACTGCTTCAGCAGTGTGTGGGTAGGCCTTCTTGCCCGAATCCCACACCTTAGGCTCTGCCTATATTGCGTTAAGGTCAGTACGTTGGCTCAACCATTCCAAACTGCAGCAGTTCTTCTACTCCAACCATTCGGAGTAACGTAAGTGGTTTTAGGGTCATTGTCTTTCTGCTGTCCTTCTGTTGAGGTTCAGTTTAAAGGTGGATGCCCTAATATTCCCTGTAGTATTTCTTGAAACCATCCAGATTTGATATCTCCAGAAAATGGTGGCAAGCTGACAGCAACAGGTCCAAACCATAAACCTGCCTCCACCATGCTTCACAGTAGGGGTAAGGACCATATGCGGCTATTTAGTGCTTGTTTTTGCCAAATATACCATTCAACACAACCTGTAGATGTTACTCTGGATTTTTATTGATCTCCACAAATGGTATTACCTTACTCTTAGGGTGATTTTTATGTTTGCCCACTCATAGCAAGAGTACAGATGGTGCTAACTTTGTTCGATCTGTCTGAAAGTGGATTGGTGGAGTCCAAACGCTTCAGAAATAGTTTTGGAACCTCTTTCAGTCTAATGTGGACCGGCGAATGTTTTTACGAGTTCCTCAGATATCTCCTTATGACATACACTAATAAATGTGGGTGGTAAAAACCAGATTCCGATGGTAAAAACTCAGGTTAATGTTTTTCAAGTAGGGTAGAATGATCCAAACGACAGATTCTCTTGACCCACATCATCTCTTGATGTCCACATCAAATTAGAGGTGCACATACTTTTGCCGACTAAAATATATAGTGTTATTATTGTAAATGTATGCTGAAATGCACACAATGCTAAAGTGATCGCAAACGGCTTTACAAACTAATTTTTTCCAATAAGTAATATTCATGTGTTCAGTACAATGAACAAAATTGTGCATGCTGGTGTATGCTATGGTCACATAATGGTCAATGCTATGATCACTGCTATAGGTTGTGCAGTACTATTCAGCCATGACTGTGAATTTCACAGAAAAGCACAGGTTCTTGAGTATTGATGCATATCTGTGGCCAGTTGTGTGTGGATGTGTGTTCTTGGCTGGGGGTAATCACTCCTTGAGTAAAGTTTATAGGCCGTCTGGAGTAGATAAGATCTAAGAACAGGTTGTAAAGCTGGTCAAGTGGATGATCAGGGCAGAGAGTCACTCCCAGGATTATGGGGCCACAAAATATGGATGTGTGTGTCTGTGTGTGTGTGTGTGTGTGTGTGTGTGTGTGTGTGTGTGTGTGTGTGTGTGTGAACAAGAATTGAGAATTTTTGCCTGACAACAAAAGCAGCAAGATACCAACGTAGTGGGTGTAGTAATGGGCGTAGCACCCTATTCGTCCAGTCGTGAAATCCAACCAGTGACCACTGTAGTAGAATTCAAGGTCAGGTGTAAACAGCCATATGGTGTGCTATATGATTAGACCACTCAAGACAGGTTTGTGTTTTGCTTGTTTTGCCCAATTTATTGTTAAACAATCGGAGGGTGTAAAGGACCTATTAGAGAACTGGCAGAACCCCAGACACAGGAAAGGAGCACTGGGGGGGCTTGTGTGCCAGGTTACAGGTGCACACAGATCACACTACACTTGTAAGATTTCACTTCTCTCTCTAATGCATATGCATTTAAGGGAGGATCACACAAAAAAGGGTGAAGACATGACTAATGACACGTTCTGTTCAGCTCTACTGCAGTTCCGGTGAGCAGTTTGGCATTAATGTTCTCTGACTCTTAAAAGCAAGCATAAATTGACTTTCAAGCTCTGCTCACGAATGTTCTCTGTCATAGCTGCTGTTGCAAGGTTGGATAAGCTTTGTAGAATCTCGTTCCTCTTAATGAGAAATCGTAGCACACTTTGTTGAAAGTCACTGCTGGATAATGTCTCCACTGTTACTCCATCCAACTAGGGCCGGATTCACAAAAGAAAGAATCCTAGGAATACTCCTAAATGCAATTCCAATGGAAAAGTAAGAAGTTCTGAAACTCACAAATACTATCAAAATCCTGTCTGTTAGATATATGCTATTTATAGCATGGAGAAGGCCACTACCCTCCAGGAGGAACACTGCTCACAGTTTCAAGTTTCCAACAAACCACCTGGATGATCCCTAACCCTAACCCTAGACAGACAGACAGGAGCTATGAAATCTGGATGGTATTAAGAAATACTAAAGAAGGATGTTGGGGCATCCTAATATTTAAGATCCGCTGAGCTTAAATCTAGGTGATATATCTTATTGTAATATAATTTTAAGGTGATCTTAAGGTAAGGCAGTTTTGCTTATTTTAAGCTATTTTGGTAAGCCAATTGTCCTTACTATATTGCCTGATAGTTTCTGTTTGTTTGTGTGTTTCAGGCACATTTTGTAGAATAAGTAAAATTAACTTCCTTTAGAAATGTTGAGAAAGTCTGGCTTACTAAAATCACTTAAAACAAGTTAAAACCTTAAAATAAGATGAATAATCTTAAAATGAATCTTAAGATGAGAATTTTAAGATATACCAGATAAGTAGACATAAGGTCATTTTACTAGCCATGATCTAATTTATGCATTGTGTACATCCATTGAGTTTCATCATAACTCCAAAACAGTAATACTACTCTGACCTATGCTCTGAATCACCTCAAGTGTTAGATCTAAAAAAGACTACAGAGATTCCAAAGATACAGAAAGGCTTGTGCATCTTTGATGCAGACATAGTAGACATAACTCACTAAAAGCTTCCACTTAAATAGATGTAGGTGCTTTTAATCAAGAGACAAATCCCCATAATTGTTAATTGGTGGTTGATTAGCATGGTGACCTGCACCTTCTGACGTCCACACTTCTAGCTCATGAGAGCTGCTGAGCAGACATGTCTATGTGAGTTGCCCATTAGACTCAACTCTGACCTTTCAAAGGAACATCGCTACCACCTTTTCAACTGACTCCGCCACAGCTTTTATCAAATCAAAGGCTTTTGTATTAAAGCAATGAGGTTAAAGAGATATTTGTTGTGTGTAAATAGGAATTCTAAAATGTTACACATTCCTTTCTCTCCTATTCGACTACTGTTACTGCTGTTTTTAGTACTGTCCACATGTTCGTGTGGCTAAAGTCAGGAGCAGATAGAGCAGTGTTTAAAAGCAAACACTTATACTGAAAAATTTTAGATATATAGGTGAATTGCCTACTATACAAGTAGGTTGTACATGAGATACAAGTACATGTTGTGCCCCATATTAAATATGTGAAATTAGCAATCATTACTGAAAAGACTGACATTACTAACCAATCTAAATGTATTTGTACATGTCCACTTTATGTAGGGTATGCATAAGGCTAGCTCTCAGTTGAAATTCCTGTGCTGAAGTTGACAGGAAACAACAGTGACAAAATTGCCACCATGCAAACAATAACTTTAGCATTGCTAGCATTAGCAAAGACGTAATGCCAGTTCTATACCAACAATGTGATTTTTTTTTACCAACATTTAAAAGATTATTCAAATCAAAAACACTCTAAATTTAGGATATATAACAATTTATTTTAATTCTAAATATGACAAAAATAAATTACATTGTTCATTCTACTAATGGGGTTATAAGATAACTGAAATGTAGGAGGAGGACTATTCCTGAAGCCACTGATCCTCCCAGAGGAAGGCCCTATAAATTTTCCTCCCTGCCTATCCACCCTATCTCATTCCTGGCCCTCACTCCTATGGCAGTCCCAGCACAGTTATAAAAGTGGGTATCCAGCCTTTTGGCTCCAGGCAAAAGCTGCCCAGAACACAACCCCAAGTTCTGAGAATTCTCTTCTCTTCCTCAATCTGTCTTCCCCTGAACTATCACCGTATATTAAAGGCACAGACCCAACTCTCAAACTTCTTAAATCGATGGAAGTTGCTAATAAATTATACTCATATTTTGGATTATTTATAAATATTCAATATTAAAATCAGTATTGTTGGATACAACTGACAGCTGTAATAATTCACAATCCACTTCTACCCGTATAGCATGTCAATAAAACCAGAGGAGGTATAAAAGAGGATATGAAAAAAATATATATGAATGAAGAAGCTCACAATACTCGACATCTGTTTGAGTCTGTTTACAAGGAAAGACTAGCCAATCAGCTTACTTTGTAAGCCACAAGCAGGAAAAGCACCTAACCCCACCAAATCGTAGCCTTCCAACCACATGTAGGGATACATTTATAGGACCTCAGAACTCTCTGTTCTGCTCTTTCACCATACATCTAGAAATACAATAATGACCTTTTGTACGTCCATTAGAATACCTATAACATTTGCCCTAAATTACTGCATGTCCGCATGATACTCCCAACGCTCAAGTCCCCAAGAGGATCATCCATCAACATATAATCAACTAGTCATCAGATCTCTCAGAGGAGTTTGGTCTAGTCATCATGCCAGGAGTTCTAAGAACCTCACTCTAAGCACCCTGGTACAGCTCATTGGTCAATATCATTGGTCACGTCCCCCAGAAAAGCCTTGGGGAATTTTAACAGGTCATTTGTGGTCCTGCTGTTCTGATGTCTTCCTCAAGCAAGCAGTGCGTGTGTGTGTGCGGGCATTACTGGGGTATTTATTTGAACTAACAAGTCAGGGTTTGGTGTGCTAAAAAGTTAAACTTGACTGTTAATTAATGATACAGTAGTTGCATGGTGATGAGCTGCACTTAAATTTATACTTTCATATAACCCTTAACCTAATATATAACTCTAAACATTAATAACACAACTGAGTTCATGTTAGCTAGAAAACCAACATTAAAATTTCACTGCATTAAATAGGTAGGTGTCTTATGTAAGTAGCTAGATTAGCATTTACAATCCATCTAGATTAGCCTTAACAATATCTACCATGCTGTGCAAAAGTCTGACACAATAGAAAATACAAAACACAAAAATACGTGGATGGACATGAGAAAATAAATTAATTTCCTTTTGTATACGTGTCCTAAGTAGGGGTCTCTGAGGGGCTTTAGTAAAAATTACAAAATATTTATATACACTCATCATTAAAAAAATACTTACACCCAGAAGGAAGTGTGGGATTGCAGTGCTATTGGGAATGAAGGTAAAGGTTACCGAGAACAATAAATGATGATACATTTAGAATGATATGATCAATATTTATCGAGCTACACATACAACAGTAGTGGCTCTCAGTATGGCCTCGGGCCACCATGTTTGCTAACGCAGCATGCCAGAAGTCTCAGCATGGAGTTGATCCCATGCAGCTTGAATATCCTCACACAGTTCCTGCAGATGGTGCGGTATGGGTGGAGGTGGAGTAACACAAGGTCTTCTGGATGTGTGACACATAAACGGGACGCCATGGCACGACACCACTGCAGTGTTTGGTGACGGTGACGTGGTGTTAAGGACAGTTGTCGTAACGGTCTGTGTGCCGTCTGTGAATGTGTTGTCACTAACAGGATGACTCAAGGAGGACATCACTGATTGCTGAATCTCAGTAATCGTGGCCTTTGGCTCAGTCAGGTACAGAAATAAGGCCCATCACTGCTTATGTCACATGTGTAGCCAAGTATGAAACTTGAATCAATCGCATGTCTCACAATGTCAAGTTTCATTCCTGTCAGTTGATTCACTCTGGATGCAACTATTCTTTTAACAATTTGAAAAATTTGAAATTTTGAGGTTCTGGATTTTGAGAACACCAGCAACTTCATTGTTTAATTTGTGAAATTTCCTTTTTCACAGTGAAGAGCTTCTGTACAGCTACACATCCTTTCAGACCCACAATGTTGAACTGTCTTTTCTCACAGTTTATTTGTTTTGTAAAAATATGTTGCTGGAATGGATAATCTTTACAAAACAAAAAAAAAGAATCTGAGAAAAAATCCTTAATGAAACCCTAATGAAAGAGCAGGACACCATGTAGGGTACGGATAGGCTGAAACGTGATACCTATTCCACACTAAAACTGTGACTTTTCACCCACATTCAAAAAGACCGTTCAAATCTTATGATAATTTACATTTTAGGAAATATGAAAAAAAATAAAATACATTGTGCACTACTAATGGAGTTATGACATAACTGAAATAAGGGAGGAGGACCATTCTTGAAACCCCTCATCCTCCCAGTGTAACACCCTATAAATTTCCATCCCTACCTTCAGTTCCTGTGATGAAGTTTTCACAGTCCCCACAACCACCTTATCTCAGCCCTGTTCCTCACTCCTATATCAGTCCCAGCACAGCTATAAAAAGGGGAATCAGGCCTTTTGGCTCTAGGCAAAAGCTGCCCAGAGCACAACCCCAAGTTCTACGAAATCTCTCCTCACTCCTCAGTCATCTCCATTTCTCTGTGAGGAGCTTCTTGCCAGCTACACATCCTTTCAGACCCATAGCACGGAGTTGTCTTCTCACAGTAGAAGGAAGGAGGAAATCCCTGTAGATGTTTTCAGATCTGATGTATGAGTGGAGCTTGATTTTACCACTCTCTCTAAGATGAAGCACTTATTTGACAGTTTGGTGGTTCACAAGGTCTTGCACTGCGGTTAGGGGTTCTGTTTCTTTTCTATCTTGTAATCTATTTTTTTCCAGTTCTGGAAACCCGTGTATTTTCCTTAGACTATCCCATTCCAAGCCCATAGATTACGTACGCTCCCATTTTTCAAGGAGAGCTAAATTAGATCTTAATTTGCTTCTGACTCAATATAGCATTCAATATACAGTTTATGAGGAACCTTCAGTTAAACAAGCCAATCAGCTTTCTCTGCAAGCCACAAGCTGGATATCCCTCTCCCCCTGACCAACCCAAGTCCAAAACCTCCCACCCACTCCCCGTTGGAACACCTCCCTCTCTTCTTCTCTTGCACTATACATTTAGAAATACAGTACTGACCTTTTATATGTGCATTAGAACACCTATAACTTTTGGCCTAAATTACTGCATAATACTCCCAACACTCAAGTCCCCAAGAGGATCATCCATCAACGTATAATCAACTAGTCATCAGATCTCTCACTCTCAGAGGAGTGAAACCGTTTTCGAACTGAATAGTTTTTTTTTTTTTGCTGCTGAGTGCAAGATGCTGAAATGCTAGTTAGCCCTATTAAGCCAGACACAGTAGATAACTTCTCCTTTATCTTCCTGGGTCATGGGGGGTGCTGGAGCCTATACTGGGCAGAAGGCAGGAAACCCCCTGAGCAGGTTGCTGGTCTGGCACAGGGTGAGCTTGATAACTTGTAAGTTGACACTGTTGATGGGCAAATAAATGACTGTTTTATATGTTTATACAATTAATCCCCCTCATACTTCTGTCTGCTGTGACTCTTCATATGTGTGTACAATAGAAAATAGTAATGTCATAATATGCCTGTTATAATTAATTATTTTTCACAAATGTGTTCAGAAAAAAATAGGCACTGTGAACCAAGTACAGTTTGAATATCATGCTATGACTGCATAGTACAGGGAATGCTTCATGTATACTTGTATTTACCACAGATGATATACTGAAAAGTGATAACCACAAATTCCATGGCACAGCTTTCAGAACTGGAAGAAACTAATTTGGTTAGTCTACCTTACATGGCTGATTAGCCAAGCTATTTAAAATAGGGAAGAAATGATAAACTAAAATGGTAACAGGGTGCTGAGACTGTTTAACGCCAGTATCAGGTACCTGTGCCAATACTTCAGATATGCTAACTCAGATATGCTAACTGACATTTGACAACATCTTTTTTTAATTTTCCATTCCACCTTAAACAAAGCAGCAGTAATATGCTGCTGTTCCATTTAAGGTGGAATAAAACGACAAGTAGTTGGCAAAAAGGAAGTCAAATTCAGCCTCATGTAGACAATATGAGTAGAAGCTACTACTCTCTGTAAGATTTAAGCAGCCGCCAAGTGCATTTTCTACTTATAATCTTTTAATCATTTTAAGTCCAGTTTTGGGTGTGACTACTCAGGCTTTCTCCTGATACTGAATAGCTAAAAGAAATAACTTGTTGGAAGGATGTAAATGTCTGACAACTTGTATCTCTATTTACGTACCTCTATATTCTAGTTGTAGAGTTCAGAGCCAAATAGAGGTGGACTTCTAGTTTGCTGGGAGTGATTAAGCCATGTTAAAAACTCTCTCACATTCATTTCAGCCAGAAGAGTCAGAATTTATGCAGAAACACGAGATCAGATTGTAAAAGAACTTACTAATTTCAAACTGGGATGTAGCCTCATTTATTTCTTATTAAGAAAATGGGTTGTGCCAGGTATTTCTTCTACAAGAATGCTGAAAAAGCAGCCTACGTAGAACAATGCAACTGGTACACCAAGCTGTTTCCAGTAGAAGTTGGGTGTAGAGGGCCAAGACTAGATAACTAGATTCATGAACAGAATGGGAGTGAAAGGACAGGCCTTCCGACGAGCAGTGGAATCAACTGGCTGTGGATCAAAAGGAAGGACTTCAACTGGGCTGTGAGATTGGGGGGAGTATTGAGGGGTTAAAACAGAGGGGGGCACACCTGGGATGCCAGGTGTTGCTGTTGAGCCCTCTCGAGGTGCTGTGGGCCTAAATCATCAAGTAAGAAGGGTGCCCACCTGACGACCCCAATGAAGTTTTTACTTTTCCCCCCCACTCAAGATAAAAGGCAGGGGGCAATGCTGATTATTCAAGGTATTGTACCATCAAGTCCTATAAGCTCTACAAGCACCGCTGTCTTTAAGAGAAAACAATAAGAATTAGGTTTATCTATTCATCTTCTAAGCTGCTTATCCATTTAGGCCTTGCCATTGGCGAGGGGCACTGGAGCCTATCCCAGCACAGGCCACAAGTCATTTGCAGGGCAGACACACAGACATACACATTCACTCACACATAAAGGGTAATTAAGCATCTCCAGTTCACCTGACCTCATGTCTTTGGACTGTGGGAGGATTACGGAGCACCTGGAGGAGGAAACCCACACAGACACAGGGAGAACATATAAACTCCACACAAGAAGGACACTGGCAGAGGAATAAACCTAGACCATTCTTGCTGTGAGACAACAGTATCACCAACTGCACCACTGTGCCACCTATTATATCATTTAAATAAATAAATAAATAAAATAAAACAACAAAACTAAATTTATAAATCATATTTTTATAAATAAATAAAACTAAATACATATATTTGGAGAGTTATAAATAAATAAATACATACAAAAGTATAACTAAAAGTAAGATTAGCATTTCTTTTCTAATTGTGTTTCAAAAGTGTATCATACTGTGATAAGATAATACGCATCATATTGTGACATTTGCATATCATTACACATGTAACCGCTCAGCTTTCCAAAGAGTACAATGTGGATAAGGTCAGATAAGGTAAGGTGGGATAACACACACACACACACACACACACACACACACAAAAGAATATGTCCAGTTCTTACGCTGTCCTCCCCGAGCAACAGGAGTGGGCTTGCATAATACTCAGTAATCCCCCAGATAGTCATTTCTCTAAACTCCATTCTCCTGATGTGACTTTCGATTTTCTAAAGGATATCCTTCCTTTGTTTTTGCAAACAAACTGACTTTCCAACTCTTTCATAGCCTTTCCAGGCTTTGGGTTAATTGCACACTATTAGAGAGTGCATATGTTGCAGAAATGCTGGTCAAGGTAACACCTGGATCAAATTTCAGCACTGGAGCATATCTTCCCATTGGCCATAGCTTCCTAATGGCCATATCTTCCTGGTGGGCATGTCAGTTTTGAGCATACAGTCTCTGGAAAGTAACCATTTCCACTGTTAAAATGTGTCTTGCTAGTGTGCAGTGGATTGCAACTCATTAGATCTCCTGCACAGTCCTCATGGTAACAGCCCACCTGATCAAACAGAGAACAGGGAGCAAAGTCCAGGCACGCAGCATGCTCAACCAAGAGCCAATCATTATCACTGACTCACAATCTGATCCAACCTCATTTCATACACATAGATGTGGACTTACAACCTTTGATATCAGAAAACGTGATCTGTGCAGCCAAATGATATTCTTGGACTGTCAGCTGACAAAAGCATTCTAGGAAACTGAACTGTGTCTGGATCGGTTCAGGTCTATTAACACACGTCTACATGTAGGGTATGTGATGGTGGGTTCTTACCTTAAATCCAGCTTAGCAGAAAGTTAGTTTTAGCATTGAGCTTGTTTCACGTGTCCTAAACATGATTATTGGGGAATTATCAATTAATTATTTAAGCCATCCTCAAATTACAGAACACTAATGATTCTGCTTAATGTGCTGTTTACTTAACGCCAATATCACTCCACATTACATTATGCCCATACCTCACAATGAATCAGAATATCAATCGATCAACAGGTTCTGACCACAGCGATATGGTGTAATGGACACTCATATATACTCAAGGCCTTTAGCAACTGATCTACAAGTTGTTATGACAGAGAAAAAATCAAAAGTTTTATTGACCAAAACACTAGACAGATATCATTGCTGTCAGGAGAAAAAGGTATCTCCAACATTGTGAATTTACAGGACGTAAAAAAACATTCTGAATTTGTATTTTGGCGCTTATATTGACATGAGCCAGTGCAGCTTGCATTTATGTAGCATTTATGTCAGCCGAAGAAACTCATTGGAGCAAAGACAACAGGGCCAAATATCAGGCAAGAAAGAAAATTAAATTTTCACTTACTTAACTATTTTTGTTCTGAGTAGTGAAGCTATATATATATTTTTTTTTAATTAAATGTATTTATTTTAGTTATTTCTTTCTGAACAGACATTAATTTTATTTTCCATGGACAAACAGTTTTGAAACATATATTTAAGACTTTTTAAAGTTTTATTTTCAAATTCAAATTTTACTTTACTTATTTATTCCACAAACAATATAAAACAATGCTTTTTTTATTTTAGTAGTTGTTTGGACGAATCATTTATGGTTATGGCATTTAAAGATAACAAATCTTTATAAGCAAAAAGTTTAATGCAATCTTTACATTAAACATTGATATGTAAAGTTACAATTGTAATAGCTGGAACCTCTAACTGTTTGGTAAACCCCTCTGACCTGTGACTGTACTAGCAACCGCAAGTGTTTTATCACTCTGTGGTGGTTAGAGTCCTCTTCTGTAATGTTCTGGGGGAGGCAGGGTGAAGACAGGTGGAAAAGCTTGAGTGGAGGTGGTGGAGAGGAGGATGCTAAAGAACAATTTCTTGCATCCCCTATCTATCTACCTATCTATCTATCTATCTATCTATCTATCTATCTATCTATCTATCTATCTATCTATCTATCTATATAATGTGCAATATGGCATTTCCAAATCATGTACAAAAGCAACATTCTTTTTTATGGACTTGTTCTTATAAAATGTATAAAATAGAATAGAATAGAATAGAATAGAATAGAGTAGAATAGAACAGTATAGAATAGAATAGAACAGAATAGATCAGTATAGAATAGAACATAACAGTATATAACAGAATAGAATAGAACAATAGAACAGTATAGAATAGAATAGAACATAACAGTGTAGAACAGAATAGAACAGAACAGTATAGAACAGTACAGAATAGAACCGAATAGAATAATTTTATTGTCATTTTATTTGCATACAATGAAATTTAGCTCAACATTTTCCAAGAAGAAACAATAAACAATAAAAAAGAGTGATGTACTGTGAGTAAACTAGAGTGACATTTATTAATTAATATTACTCTTTATTACTGTTTGTTGTTGTATTTATGGCACAAAGATTTCCTCTTTCATTTTATTGTACAGTCTGAGAGCAGGTCTTCAGTGCCTTCGGTGGGAAATGTAATTGATTATGTATTTTGTGCTTAAAAATGTTAATGCTCCCTGTCATGACTGGAGGTGTTTTATTCTATTTTTCTATTTTTAAAAATTATGAAACAGTACATATGTACATCTTCTTGAGTAGTGAAAAAGTGAATGTGGTGAACCTTTAAAACCCATTTAAACAATTACACTACACTACAACTATTGTTGTACATTTGCAGGTAAATTTTACCTGTGCAAAACCTTTTCCTGAAAGTTTATATCTGTAAAAATGTATTAGCTTCGACCTGTCATGCAATGTCTGTCATCCCTTTCCCTCAATATCTACCAGCTTTGGCTAATGCGTGTTAGGATTTTGTTGCTGTCAGGGCAAAACCTTGTATCTTAATTTCTGTACTTTTTAACATGATCTTGAAAAGAGAGCTACATGTTACCTATAACTCCTTACCTGTTGCCTGTTCTGTAACACGTCTGTGACAAACTAACCAAAAGAAGTAATGCAAAATGACACATAATAACATTTTGTTTTATAAAGTTACATTACAGTCTTTTGGTCATTCATTTCTAACACAAATTCCATATGGCATAATTCACAAACTAATATGATGAATATTTTACTAGACTTTCATTTGATTTTGTTTGTCACTAAAACTCAAAGGGGATGAAATCAGGTCCAAGGTCTTCAGCAAAAAGCATATTGGAAAACTATCATTATATCAATTATGCCATCATAAAATTTCAGTATGCTGCTGACTTTGCAGTTTAAGATAGTAATCTTACTCACCTCTAATCTCATGCCATATATCTTAGCCAACTCACATTATATCAGCCTATGAACCAATAAATATTGTTTGTCACAGTGATATGGTATACTGGATATGAACTCTAGATTCTTGTTCATGTGGTTAACAGTTTGTATATATCATTACTGCTTACACTAAAACATGTATCTCAATTTTTCTGTTGATTTTAACTTGTATGCATCATTTGAACACATCACCTGCTATTTGCACTGTGTGAAAACGTTAAATTGCTTGGGAAAAAGTCTGGTTCCATTGCCTTACTGTAAAGATAAATTAAGTTTTTTTGCCTTTCCTATAAAGTTAGCATTTTGGAGATACTCATTTTTCTGGTTCCACTGACTTATTGTAAAGTTAAGTGAGGTTTTTGGCCTCATCTGTAAAGTTGGCATTTTGGAGATTTTTGGACAGCAACAACATCTTGGGTAATTAGCATACTGGAACTTATGTGCAACACAAATTGATCTACTTTCTAAATATATTATATTGTACTAATGTAATCTAAAAACCTGCAATGAACTGCCCATACATTTTGTGAAAATAACAATATAATAAATGATACTCATGTTGTGGGTGACGTGAGGTTTCAATTTAGATGCTAAAATAGTCATGAGCTAAGGTCTTGTGCACCTTACATGCTGCTCTAACTAACTGCTAGTTATAGTACAAGAAGATCATTGTTTAAGACCTTCATTAATGTCCAGCACACATTCTCCAAATTAGCATGTGCTAAATACTCTGCTTTTGGCTGTGGGTGTCCAACAGGAAGCCGTTTAAGAAGCATCCCATTGGGATCGTCCACAGCCCCGGTGCTGGCAATAGGGCACGTAGCTGTGTTCCCTGAATCAGCTTCACGCTGCGAGAGATTCAGAGGATTTACACAGCTTATCAGCTCATATTAAAGCATTATCCAGGGGAAAGGTTAGCATTACACTATAGGGCTGTTCTACACACAAGTAATGGGGCCAATATGTCATTGAATAGCGTCGGTTAAGAGACCAAAGTAGGTGAAAGGCGATTGAGCTGGGAGAAGGAACTGCGTTGTGCCCTTTGAGGGCACTTTCATGGAACTCCACATGAACAAGTTGAAGCAGTGTAGTAATTCTTATTAGAACAATAGTAGCTCCGCTGCGCAAGCCAAGATATCAGGGACAGTGAGTTTGGCATGTTTGCGTCACTCAACCACCCTGTTAGCTATTAACACCTTTTTTAGCAATAGCTCACAATTTCAACCTTAACCCACATGTAATAGATCAGCCACGACACGTTTGGTGTCTGAAGTTTGCTTCTTTAGTTTTATACCGGAGCTACGTGGCTAACGTAATGCAGAGGCTAGTTTTTGGAAGTTTTGGAGATTGTTGTGAGCTAATTTTAGGATAATTTAAACTTGCTTTTTTTTAGATGATTTACTTGTTTTAGGTGATTAATTAGCCAAATGTTTTCAAATAATTAAGCTCATTTTAAGAAACATGCTTAAAACAGGTAAAATTATCTGCTAATATTGAGAGAAAATTTGGCTTACTAAAGTCAACTTAAAACCAGCAAAACATATGGAAATAAAGTTAAATAATCTTAAAATGTACTTTACAAAATTCTAAAATAAGACTAAAGCACATCAACTACATATAAGATCATTTAACATGCCAAAGTATAATTTTTCGCAGTGCATACACTTGCCAAAAACAACTTAAATTATAAATTAAATCATCTCCAACAGACTTGATCATGTGCTGTCTGACACTGTATGATATTCTGTCTATAATAGAGGACGAAAGGTAAAAGACTGGCTAAAAACAAAATCAATAGTTAGCAGAAGCTTGAATTTTGTCTGTGCTTTAGAAATGTGCTAGCTCTACATTCACCCCTCACTTGTCATGTAAAACTGGTTTGAGGAGGGTGAGCTTTTTGTCACTGTCACTATCTTTTTTTTAATTTATAAAATATGAAAAAAAGCAGCTACCCTTTACGGCATTATGCCGCACCAATCCCAGCTAGCAGAGAACGTTCACAGAAATTTGACTAGCATTTCTTAGCTCTAAGTTTTAATGAAGTCTTAAAGAAAATGTTTTAATCTAATGTTCAAAGAGTTTTTTAAAGATGATTATAATGTCAGATCATGTTTCTATAAGGTTACATGCTAACTAAGAAATAACATTTCAACCGCATGTTCAGTGGATGTCCGGAGGATGTTCGGAGGATGTGGTCAGGGCCACAGATTATGTTGTACGATAACAGCCTAACATTCAGCACATGATTTAGGGTGTTACTGAGACCTGAGATGGGTAGACTGAGACGTGTAGACAGAAAGAACATTATGGGACCCTACAGAAAACTTAGCACTAAAAACATTACTAGAACATTAGATTTCATATCCTCACAAACATTTTGAGAGCAAATAATTTCTAGCTGGGATAAAAATGTTCCGAAATGACCTGGAATAGAATCCTGTTACATTAATCGACATCAAAGATTAAGAATGTTTGTTTTTGTTGTCTGTCCTTTGGAGATAAGACGATAAGAGGCTTTGTTCCCACAGCGTCTGTTTGTTTTAACCGTGACACATGTAACCAGCCACCACATCTTTTCAAGCTTCCACTCATGCGTTATCGCTGAGCCCGTATGGAGAACAGCTGTAACAGCCCAGTTCTGTGCACTTTATGAACTAACTGACACGCATAGTTGGCTAACACTGCTCTGATGCACAGCCTGAAAGTAAACCATTTTCTCCACTCACAGAGTAGAAAGGTCAGTTGTACTCTCTTGGACTCTGTTGGCGTGACCTCGGATGTAACAACTGACATCTTAACATTATCAGGTCATGCCTAAAACTAAATCCTGAAGAGTCACAAAACAGCAGGGAGAGAGGTGGAGAGGTATAAAGTCCAAAGAATGACCGGAGGCCCTTTGAGGTTCAGTGCCCAGGTTTTACAGCTCAGTGATTGCCTTATCTTGTCCAGAGAGAGAGAGAGAGAGAAAGAGAGAGAGACAGAGACAGAGAGAAACAGAGGAAGAGAGAGACTTCTGTCCACCAAAGGAGGTAAGGTCGTCATGGCCGGCTTCTCCGAGTACACTGTGTAGAATTAAAGTTCACACAGGAAGCAAAACAGACTGTTACGACAACTGTCCTCAACACAGCATCAACATGGTGTCATGGCAGACTGTCATGGAGGGTCATCTTTAACGATGAGTCCCGTTTTTGTCTTGGAGACGACCAACGAATTTGTGTCTGTAGGCACCATGATCAGGATTATCACAGGACACTATTAGGAGCCTCTATAACTCCTTGCCGAGATGTTTGGCATGTTGGGTTATCAGAAGTCGTTCTGTGTGTGTAGCTCAATAAATATTGATCCTATCAGTCTACATTTATCATGATTCATTGATCCTGGTAATCTTCCTTCTCAACAGCACTGCAATCCCACACTTCTTTCTGGGTGCTACTACTCTTATGATGATGGATGCATGTGTACTACACAGAGAGTTAAGAATTCACATCAGTACAAAAGGAAGGCTGTAATTACCCCCACCACATTAGTGCTTATGGGAGTTTTAAAATATGATACTGTTTGTTTTAACAAAGCGTGAAAGAGAAAGAATCTGATATTACAACACGCTATTGCCATCATTCACTGCAACATCTAACCACTAATGCAGCTTTCCACTGAAGAGCTTCACCTGCATTGAGCATTTTCCATCTTACTGCAGAACCCCTGTGAAAACTGGAGGTGGTACAGGGTGTGTATCACAGGAGAGAACAAACTGAAAACAGACTATGACGATCTGTCAATCAGACCAGGTATTCTTGAGGATGGACTTCCAGGTCCATATATCCTATATGCCTTTCCCTCCCTCCCACACACTTAAAGTCCATGCACGCACAGGACAGAACAAGTAGCCCCAGACTGAATGGCTAAGATAACATCATGGCAAACATGCGTCTTGTACTGTTTCATGCAACAACAAACAAACAAGCCACGACCTGAGACCTGTGTTTGTGTGAAGGCTGCATTTTCAGAAATCATGAGACTGTAGAAATGCATACATCCTCAGTCAGTCTTACAAAGTATGAGTAGTAGGTAAGACAAGGTAGTTTTTGGAATTTCATAATAAAGTAAGGAAAGATACATTAAGCAAAAGACAGACCGGTTGGGATTTTGAGCTTTCATGCATCCTTTTGTCCCTTGCATGATCTTATGTTTCCTTAGGAGGACTGTCACAACATCAAATGTGCTAAATGTTTATGACTGAAGCATGAACATTCAGTGTTAATTAAAGAACTACAGTCAGTGTCACATATTCCTGCTACTTTCACAGGCATAAAATTACTTGGATAAAATGATTAGCAATATAATAATGAGTCAATTTTAATACTTGTATGCAAATCTTTTGCAGTCAATAACTGCCTGAAGTCTGAAACCCAGGGACCTCCCAGGGACATCACCAAACCAAGTTTCCTCGTCTAAGATGCTTAGCCAGGCCTGTACCACAGCTGCCTTTAGTTGTAGCTCGTTTGTGGGTCTTTCTGCTTTTAGTTTTGTCTTCAGCAAGTAAATGTCCTGCTCAGTTGGGTTTAGATGAGGTGACTGACTCAGCTCCATTTAAAATAAGTTCATTTCTTTGCCTTAAGAAGTTTTTGGGTATGTTTTGGGGTTTTATCCATCTGTACTGTGAAGTGGCATCCAATCAGTTCTGCAACATTTGGCTGAATCTGGGCGGAAAGTAAAGCTCTACACACTACATCCTCCATCCTGCTACTTCTGTCAACATCAACAATGAACACATTGACCCAGTTCCACTGGCAGGCACACATGCCCATGCAATAACACTACCTCCACCATGTTTCACAGACGATCAGCTATGCTTCGGATCCTGAGCAATTCTTTTCCTTCTCCTTATACTTCTCTTTCTATCGTTCTGGTGCAAGATATCTTGGTCTTCTGTAAATCCTCTCTATTAACATTCTTGAAGGTGTCTCTTAATTGTAGACTTTAACAATGATACACTAACCTCTACCAGAAAGTCCAAAAGGTTTTAACCACTGAAACAATTCTACCTACTTGGGTGGTCTCTTCCAGGCCTTTTGGTTTTGCCTAGCTCATTCTTTATAAGACTTTGCCAAACTGCTATCTTACTGATATGTTCATTTTAGTTTTTCAACTGAACTGAATAATATCAACTAATCCAACAAAATTTTTAAGCAGGGGAGCGATCATGGAAGCATTTTCATTTAGTAATTTCCAGTACGCCTAAAAAAGGGCCATCTGTCTCCCTAATTTGTTATGAAATAAAGAGGGAACAGGACTCACCTACCAATGAAACTGCTTGGTAGTCAACTGTCCAACTGTCTAATTGAGTCTTTAAAAATGGTGTGACTATGTAAGGAAATGACTGTAATTCCTGAAAGGCCAATGCAATATTTTTGTTTAACCTGTTTGAAGGAATTGTGCTTAATGTGCTTAGCATGGATAGTGGACACATTTGAGTAATTGTAATTAGACATTGTAATTAGTAATTGTAGAGATATGATTCCTATTGGACAACTTCACTATCTTTACATTAACCACTCTTGTCTGTATTTATGCCTCACTTATACCTCTTAAAAACTATCTGTACAGGTTTCTCTTTTGCTGGACATTTTGTTTGGATTCTTTTAGGAGTGTCTGTAGTGGGAACCTGATTCGTGAACAGATATATAAATATTTAAGCAGGGGAGAACACTGGATGGGCAACAGAATGCAATCATGTAATGTTGTTGGCTACTGTATGCAAA
This sequence comes from Prochilodus magdalenae, assembly GCA_024036415.1. Taxonomy (NCBI): domain Eukaryota; kingdom Metazoa; phylum Chordata; class Actinopteri; order Characiformes; family Prochilodontidae; genus Prochilodus; species Prochilodus magdalenae. The sequence goes on along the minus strand of JAMWET010003524.1, from coordinate 201,432 downwards.
TTATTCTTTATTATTAAAACATGGAAGCACTTTCATTTAAGATTTTTCAGGTTGACTAAAAAAGGTACTGTCTGTGAGCCTCTGTCTCCTCAGAGGCCTTGAAATCATCCAAATCCCCGACACCCTGTGCCCTCATACCTGCGTCATGAGTCCCAAATAATAAGTCTCTTAACCCACTCGATCAAACTAATTGCACATAAAATCTGCCTGCCCAAAAGGTCACTTGAGAGTAATTTTGCTTTGCACCAAATTGCAATGGGTGAACTTTACCTCTTACAATTTTTAGGCCTTATTAGATAATGGAAAATAAAATAACCATTATAGCAACAAAAACTCTTTTATTTAACATTCACGTTCTAACCTACCTTTTTATCCTAGTTCATCCTTACCTTTTCATGTGAGTTCAAAGTTGTACTAGCACTTGTATGACATCGTCACTAATCCTTTTAGGTCAGTATCTGATTTTATCTGCAGGCCTTGGTTACACTGTAATGGAATAGAGAAGAGTACATGAATTGTTATTTGAACTGGAAACAAAAAAAACATAGCTTTTCTTCCAGTATACAGCTATTTTGTTACTTGATTTGAATCAAAGCCAGTTAAACCACATTTCTTTTTTTTCTGATAACTGTATTACAGCATACATCAATATAAGTGGGACCTATTTACATAGCTGTATCTAGCATTATAACATCGTGTTGGCTTAACTTTTCCAGAATTGATTTTTGATGGGTCAGAGGGAATGACCACACAACCAGTCTCAGGTGAGATAAGTGTGGTGAGTACATATGGGGGGGGGGAGCAAATATAACAAACTGACATTTCAAACAGAAAATAATTAGCTTAGTCATCTTAGATGAATTCAACTAAAGCTAAATATACAAACTTAACATTCTCAAGTAGAACGGTAGTGTTCAGTTACAGTATACTGCATTTGTGAGTCCTTACAAGAGTATTTGTCCAGAGGTTAGCTCTCCAAATTCTGAGAAAGGACTTTTTCTGATGCTAGGCCAGTGGGTTCCTGGAATGAGAGAACTATTCCTAGACAGACAAAGAGAGACAGACAAAAAGTGAGACAGCCAGACAGATAGAAAGAATGTCTTTCTAGTTTTCCATATTGCTTCCTTTAAAAAGGGCGTACTGCACATTTATAAGACATCAAAATGGAAATCAATCAAAATTCAGTAGCATCACATACTGATGCATGCAAAGGTAATTTTTGGACAAGAGAACTACACAGAGAGCAAAGAGCACAAAAGTAAATCAACAGTATTTATTCAAAATAATCTGACCATTGTGGATTTAATCTATATCGTTTTGCATTTAAAGAGAAGGAGGAGTCATTGGTGATGGAGGATGACTCACATTACAGTCACATCACACAGTAAGGGGAGTCATCATCTTCACATGATCTACATGATGTAATAGCTTCTTAAGTTTCCATTGAGATCAATTCATGTTTATATTTGGAAAAAAAACTAATAAAAGCAAATGTACCAGACTCTGCAGGCATGTTGACTGAAATAATTAAAACTTAAGCCTTATTAAGATTACCTGCTTTGGAAGTCAACAGAAGTGACAAGACTAAAAATGTGAAAAAGGGTCAAAGCAAAAGAGTTTAGCAGTTTTCAAAACCAATACAGCTCTGTGATTCTGTTTAAATGAGCTATAGTATGAGAAGACAGTATTTACACTGGTGTATAATTATATAAAGAGAGTTCAGTAGGCCACACATACTACCACTAACACACAGTGAAGCTCAACACACTGCCGTTCCTCCTTCAAATACAAACACTGCACATACAAAACAGAGCAGAAAAACAGGTTGATGACTGTTCTGTAACGGCCTTGGCTCATTAATATTCACGCCCCCACAATGTATCTATATCAGCTTTTTCTTTCCCTTTCCAAGAAACAAACATATTGTTGATGTTTATCTTAGGTGGGGCTGATGTTGGCTTTCTGTTCACCAGCTTCTTATTTAACTGGTCCATTCCACGTGAAATGCTAAAGCTTGTACATGTGCCAGAATGGATCCATAACCCAATTTAAAGTGGAATGAAAGCTGGCGAAATATAAAGCCAAATCCAGCTTCAACATATTTTACAAAATCACTGATTAAGAAACTTTGCTCAGCGTTCAATACTGAAGAGAGGAGCAGTTCATTTGGCTGTTACTGAACATTAAGCTGCTATTTTCCCACCTGCACTGTACACTTTATATATCCATACTGTTTAAACCACATACTTACTGATACTGCGCTACTCTATGTCCTGTACACATACTGGACTGTTTGCACACATTGTTTTGTCTATTGTCTTTGCACTACACTATTTATATTTATATATATATATATATATATATATATATATATATATATATATATATATATATATATATATATATATATATATATATATATATATATATATATATATTATTCAACTGCACTGGAGAAGGAGCCTGACCATGTTTCGTTATACTGTACAACCCTGTATTGGTATAATGACAATAAAGTTGAATTGAAATGAAGTTCCAAGTTTATATGCATAACCACCCCAACATCAGCCTTTAAGTAGCAGCCATACTGTGTGATTGTATCCGTGTTTGCAGGCTGAAGCAGATCATCTTAAACTGAAAGTTTCATAGCGAGGAACAACTTTAATCTACTGTGTGTTAATTAGCTACTAGTAACTAGCCCCAAGTAACTAGCATAGCTAACTAAAAAGTTTAGACCTAATAGGAAAGTCTGTTTACTTTGTAATGCCCTTGGGCAGTTATTATCAGCCAGACAAGACCAGACTTGTATCTTTGTGAATGGGGAGAACCCAAAACCCTCATATTAAAGGTCAAATTACCACATATATAAATTTAAAAATCTCATAAATGGTTTGTAGTGTTTGGGTCAATAATAAAAAAAAGTTTCTTGGCTTGTTCTAGCTACTGTGCTGGTGCAGATCTCCATAACATGGAGGGACTTTTCATTAACCATCAAACTAATTGGCTGTTTTTCTTGGATGGGTGGACATTTTTCCATAAACAGACGCCATGTTGAGTGTTATAAGCTTCCCCACTTATTCAGCAACCAGTGACCAGTCTCCTCATTTATAATGTCTGTGTCAATATTATGAAGACTCCTTTCTTACACCAAGGTTAATTTTGTTTACTCAATTTGGGCATGTTGCCTTTGTGGCATCTCACTGCAAACCAGCCAGTCAGAGCAGAGCTGATCAGATTATTCATTAGCTCACCAAAAAAGGGAAGACAGCAGCTCGTTTCATTCTAGGACCAGATCATAGTCTATATCCTAAATGGCCTTCTGCCATACTGCATACTGTCCCCTTTGTGTAATATACAGTACAGTAACAAGTTCTGCCCTACAGTGTAGTATACTGATACAGCCACATGAAAAGTTACCTCACATTTACCTCAGAGCTGTTATTACTGTATCCACTGTTTAGAGCTAGCTGCTAACGCTGCTCAGTTCACCTGAAATACGGTTAGCCTAGCTGTTAGTTCCCTCGACTATTTTACTCTAAAATTGATCATCTAAAGCGAGTTCATCTTTTATTAATTTTCAGACCTGTATATTTAACTTTCTGAGGCTCATTCTGATGAACACACCCCATTACACCCACATTTACCTCAGAGCTGTTATTACTGTATCCACTGTTTAGAGCTAGCCGCTGCTAACGCTGCTCAGTTCAGCTGAAATACGGTTAGCCTAGCTGTTAGCTCCCTCGGCTATTTTACTCTAAAACTGATCCTCTGAAGCGAGTTCATATTTTATTAACCTTCAGACCTGTATATATAACTTTCTGAGGCTCATTCTGATGAATACACACCCAACTACACCCATATTTACCTCAGGGCTGTTATTTCTGTATCCACTGTTAAGCGCTAGCTGCTGCTAACGCTGCTCAGTTCAGCTGAAATACGGTTAGCCTAGCTGTTAGCGCCCCTCGGCTATTTCACTCTAAAACTGATCCTCTAAAGCGAGTTCATCTGTTATTAATCTTCAGACCTGTATATATAACTTTCTGAGGCTCATTCTGATGAACACATCCCACTACACCCACATTTACCTCAGAGCTGTTATTACTGTATCCACTGTTTAGAGCTAGCCGATGCTAACGCTGCTTAGTTCATCTGAAATACGGTTAGCCTAGCTGTTAGCTCCCTCGGCTATTTTACTCTAAAACTGATCCTCTAACGCGAGTTCATCTTTTATTAACCTTCAGACCTGTATATATAACTTTCTGAGGCTCATTCTGATGAAAACACACCCAACTACACCCACATTTACCTCAGAGCTGTTATTTCTGTATCCACTGTTAAGCGCTAGCTGCTGCTAACGCTGATCAGTTCAGCTGAAATACGGTTAGCCTAGCTGTTAGCGCCCCTCGGCTATTTCACTCTAAAACTGATCCTGTAAAGCGAGTTCATCCTTTATTAACCTTCAGACCTGTATATATAACTTTCTGAGGCTCATTCTGATGAAAACACACCCAACTACACCCACATTTACCTCAGAGCTGTTATTTCTGTATCCACTGTTAAGCGCTAGCTGCTGCTAACGCTGCTCAGTTCAGCTGAAATACGGTTAGCCTAGCTGTTAGCGCCCCTCGGCTATTTCACTCTAAAACTGATCCTCTAAAGCGAGTTCATCTGTTATTAATCTTCAGACCTGTATATATATAACTTTCTGATGCTCATTCTGATGAACACACCCAACTACACCCACATTTACATCAGAGCTGTAATTTCCGTATCCACTGTTAAGCGCTAGCTGCTGCTAACGCTGATCAGTTCAGCTGAAATACGGTTAGCCTAGCTGTTAGCGCCCCTCGGCTAATTCACTCTAAAACTGATCCTCTAAAGCGAGTTCATCATATATTAAGCTTCAGACCTGTACATTTAACTTTGAGGCTCAATCTCACAGCACATACCCCACTACAATCACTACACCCACATTTATACATTTTTTCTTTTTGTCAAAAGACTCTCTGTAGTCTCTCTAAAAGGAGATGCTAACAGGTTACCCCGCTCAAAAACACAGCTAGCTACCACAATATAGGCTTTAAATTGCTTACTGTAAAAGTCTCTGTAAAAATGTTAGTTCCCAGAATGTTTATTACAAGCCTAAACGCTTAAGAACCCATAAAATTAATGCAGAGTGCGTTTTAGATTGGCACTAGCATAACCTTAACTCCCTAATAAAACGCCACAGGGGCGCTAGCAGAAACTAGCATTATTGTTACTGTTTTAATGTGGAATGGCTGTGTGAAACTGGCTGGGTTTGAAATTGCATACTTAGGTAGTCGAATAGATTGGACCCAGTGCGTACTGCTGGGATGGTAAGGCTGTATAAATGTGGGTGTAGTGATTGTAGTAGAGTACGTTTTCATCATCAGAATCACAAAGTTAAAAATACATGTTTGAATTTTAATAACTATAAATCCTACTCTGTGCATAGGTATATCATTATTGACTTGGGACTCAAAGGAGTTGTTGCTGCTCTTAGTCTATTGCTATCTACTGCTGGGGAGGCAGACTCCAGACCTGGCACAGAGTCCGGCACAGATCAAAGATTTTCCTCCTCAGACACACCTGATTCAACGCAGGAGCTAATTGCCAGGTTTAGCAGGAGAGCGTGCACTGATCAAGATAAAAACCTTTGTTTGTTGGACTACCCATGTGTATCAGAATAATGATGTGATATATATATATATACACACACATACATACATATATATATGGTTTCGTTACAGTAGATTACATAGATAACCCTTGGTATTATGAATAATGGTATTAGCAGTGCCTCAAAATGTATTAGATCTGAAGTACATGAAAATAATTTAAATCATTACTTACACCAGCAAGCCTGCAGCTCATTAGATGTTCATCTTGGGTCTTTTGTGACCTTTCAGATGAGTCACTGATGCACTGCTGGTGAAACTGTGGTAGGCCTGACACTCACGGGAAGGTTCACCACTTTTCCGAGTTCAGCGTGGTTCACTGGAGTCCCAGAGTCTTAGCAATGGCTTTGTAACCCTTCCAGGTGGCACATTTTAAAGCCTTTGTTTCACATCTGTATCTCTGAATCTCTTTAGAATGCGGCATCATGTGCTGCTTTTTGGGACCTTCTAGTGTCACGTGGGCGTCAAGACGAGGAGGCAGGATATAAGTGCAAGGATTTAATAACAAGAAAAAGTAAGACCAAACAAAACCAAAACCACTAAGAAACACTGACCCAGGTTACAAAAACAACAGACCAACATGGAGACAAACAACCAGCAGGGAGACAAAACACCCAGCAAGAATACTACAGGGGAACTACAGGGAGTATAAGTGAACAAGGACTAACAAGGAACACCTGGGAAGGGGTGGAGCTACAAACCAAGGACAGGTGAGGGGACTGACCATGGGGCGGAGACAGGAGGAGCCAAAAACCAAAACAAATAGAAGCACATGGAACAAGACAACAAAAGGCATATGGAAGTGACAAGACAAACAGAAAACCAGAGAAAATTGAGAAATCATCTAGTGACATCTAGTTGATTCACAGTTCCAGACAACTTCTATTTCAGTGATGTTGAGATTCACCAGGTCTGGCGGTAATCAGGTCTTGGTGTGGCCAGTAAAACTGATGCCAGTAGTCAATTGAATTTGGTTAACTGGTGGATTTAGTTGTTAGGGGGGCAGTTACCTCTTTTCACATAGGGCGGGTTGGGCTGAAAACACGTCTGGCAGTAAGACGCGAAAGGTAAACGTCATGGAGTCTTCCTGGCAGAACTTGCGGTAAAGTTTTCTTCCTACAATAAAATACATTTCCTGTTGATTTTGGTTCCTTTATGTAATATTATAAATAGTTTCATGATCTGAAACATGTGGCAAAATACTCTAGAAGAACTGGGGAGGGAGGCAAGTACTCGTTCACAGCACTTTATAAGTGTTGGGTGGCACAGTGGCACAGTGGTCCTGTGCTAGATTTAATATGGGATCCTTTCTGTGCGGAGTGTGCATGTTCTCCCTGTGGCTGTGTGGGAGTGTGCATGTTCTCCCTGTGGCTGTGTGGGAGTGTGCATGTTCTCCATCTGACTCTGTGGGAGTGTGCATGTTCTCCCCATGTCTGGTTTCGTCCCACAGTCCAAAGACATGCAGTAAGGTCAATGGAAGATGCTTAATTGCCCCCCTAGGTGTGAGTGTGTTTGCTTTGTGATGGACTGGTGGCTAGTCCAGGTTGTTTCCTGCTTTCAGCCCAGTGAATGCTGGGATAGGCTCCAGCTACCCCCTCCCCTGCAACCTAGAAGGATACACAGTCGAACGAGTGAATGTGTAGATATACAGTCCAAACTAAAATTCAGAATATGCAGTCAATAATTTAGCTCCATTTAGTCCATTGTTTTAATGTAAAAATCTACATATCGCTCCTTTAAAAGGGCCAAATGAAGTTAGTACAAGTTATTTTCACTGAGGATTTCAGTATGAGCCTAACAAGTGGTTCTGTACATTTCAGCCTGGACAAAACAACACAGGGCAGCCAGTCAGAACAGAGGTTCTCGGATATATCAGTCTGAAAGTCACAGTAACAACATGGTGAGATGAAAATGATGAAGTCATTAATCATTTAGTAAGTCATTATTTAATGTGTGTTTCACTTTCTGACAATTCATTTTTTTTAATCTGGCATGACGGAAGCGACCAGGATGAACATCCCCAACCCATAGTCTTTAACCACAACAGATCTCAATCCCAGTGCACCAGGGTACATTTTAACTGAGATTATGTAACCTTAAAAATGCTCTACTGTTGAGAAGCATGCATCCTGCGCATGATGTCTGTGTGATGCCCATGTGTGTGTGAGGCAGAGAGAGAGAGAGAGGGAGAAGGCCAGCCAGTGGAAAACGCCTGACTGCACTGTCCCTTAAGGCTGTCTCAGTGACTATGTGCAAAGGTGCGTGGCCTTAATCCAAAAGCCCCACCCCATAATTTTGTCCAGATCAGATCATGAAGTCCAGCCAGTCAGCATGAACCTTTTTTTTTTTTGGGTGCATTTTATTTATCTTTCATTCCAGCATTGTCACTGTTTTTGTTTTCCACTCTATTCTGTTTTGCGGTGTTTAGGTTAGTTGGGGGTCAGAAACATGTTTAGTGCCGTGTGACATGGCCTTTCCACTTAACAATACATCATTGTTCCATTACACCAGTCACTTAAACTGCATAGGAGGCCTGCAGTTTGGTATACTGTGCCCTTATAATGAGCCGTGAAGTTTTAAGGGGGTAGTTCTGGGCGGCAGACTGGCTAGTTTAGCCTCTGACCACTCTCTGGTGGCTTGGTGTTGTCATAAGCATGAACACTCCCGAGAAAGACGTTATATAGATCAGAGCTCCAGAATTTATGACATTTAGCTGACCCTTTTATTCAGAGCGACAAGGTTAATCATATTACAGGTAGGCCAATAAAGTGTTAGGAGTCTTGCCCAAGGACTCTTATTGGTGTAGCACAGCATAGTCACCCAGACCAGGAATCAAACCCTAGTCTCTCATGTGTGGTGGTGGCTCCCTTACGGGTAGTGGTGGTATCTGCTGAGCTACACCAACCACCACGGTGCCATTATTATATGCCACCCCAACAGAAGCCTAAACTTTATGCTGGTAACATTGTCTGTTGAATTCATACTCCAAGCAATAAGAATGCATATGGCTACCTGCCCTTAAATGATCTAACCGGGAGCATTACCTTCAGCATGACTGATAAGAGGTTAGAATACACTGTCAGGGCAGCAGCACTGCTTCTTCATCCCCACATATTGGATTGATTCCAGTCCTACAGCAATACAGCGACTCACTATCACCTCTACAGGTACAAAGTGGAACTACGAGACAGGACAGCCTGGGACTTGCTAATTAGCATGCTAACTCCTGTAGATATCTCTGCAACACAACAAACTGACTTCCGGATTTCCTGATTGCTCCTGATATGATTGTAAGTCTGTTTTAGAACATTCCTAGTCTTTAGTCATTCCTGGAACTGGTTGCAAGCACCAAATTCAGAATAAGTGTATATCCTGTCTTGGTATTATTAAGGGAATGGATTTACGACTTTACCTACTGTCCCAACAATTTCGAAACTTATATTTGTTTTTTTAAGAGTGAGTAATCTGACAGTAATTATTAGTATGCTTCTAGTTTTAGTACTTTTTCGCACACACTCAAACATCTGGGATTTAGGGAGCGCTGGAGTCTAGAGTTCAATGTGCGGAAGGTAGGATACACCCTGGACAGGCTGCCAGTTCATTGCAGGGCTTATACCAATTAATTTAAATATAATAAAATAATTCCATTTTAAAATTATTTCTTGTTTCGCACCTCTCATGATTTCCAGATACCCACACCTTGCTGTTGACAAGCCTAGCCTAGACAATGAATTAGCCTGAGTAGACTAATTCATAGTAGTCATTTTTGGAGACTTGCTTCTTAGCTTCCCATAAGCCTGAATTCTCCAGTTTACACTCCCATATGTTAATATATATCACATGCACTTAAACTTTTAAACATGTCAGTTACTTTTTATTTGGTATCTACCGCAACATCAGCATGTGGGAGAATATTCAAGCTGCATGGGATATATTATCACAAGATACCGTTAGGAACCTCTACATCTGGCATGTAGCTTTAGCAAACATGGCGTCCTGATGCCATGCTGAGAGACAGACTTCTGCAAGTGTAGCTTAATAAATATTAATCATATCAGTCAAATTTTTGGCATTGCTATCCAACATGGGATGCATATGGGAGCAACTATTGTTTTGATGATGAGTGTAGATATACAGTGCTGTTGACACGTGGCTCCACAGATAGGACTGTGTAGGCAAATAGACGTGCATTGTTTTTGCCTTTAGGGCTAGAAACTGTACAGTGTGTGTAACATGCTACAATCCTCTTTCATTAACAAGTGGTGTCCTATTCACTGAGATAAGCAATTCTCAAAATTGAATGCCTCCTGTCGCTATTTAGGATCTCTAGCATGGGGCGGGGCAGTGGGAGGGTCGATGGGAGGGTCAGCAAGAGAGACTCCAGTGCACTTCTCCTCCTCTTCTCTCTGCAGAACAGCAGCATTAGCTCGCAGTGATTGAAGACTTCCTCTGTTCGACTTTCGTGTCCCGGGACTTGTGCTGGGGGGAAGCATTAGAGACCCATGTGGAGGGAGAGAGAGCAGTGTGTCTGTTTACTGTCTCCAGCAGTGTGATTAGGAGCTGAGCCTGATCAAAGCCTCACATAGAGAGACAGCACTGTAGAGTTAGGAAAGAGAGGAGCTGGGGCCAACTGCTACGCAAGGCTAAGAATAGAGTTCACATTTGGCTATGATTTATTGTTCTTTCGAACTACCGAGAGAGAGGGACAGAGATAGAAATGGAAATGAGCATTAGCCCAGGGGTTTGTAAAACAATTACAATGAATTGGAGCTCCTCTTTAGGGGGTTGTGACACAAAGCCTGTAATATCCATCACAGCTCCTGATAAAACAGAACTGACCACATATTCATATGAATGGGCTAAATGAATATCCCCTCGCTTGAGTGTGTGCTGAAGGTTTTCTAATACGCGTCCTCAGGCATTAGCTTGAAGTGTGCCTACTTTGTAAGACAATGCCGCACCCTGGTGGATCTGAAACTGCTGAAACGTGATTACACTTTAATTTAAATTATGTAATTTACATGTTCAGACCAAAGCTATTCATGTGTCCGGTAATAGTGATAAGTGTTTGTGTATGTGCGGTGTCACCGTTGCCCTGGTCAAAGGGCATTGGGACAGAGTGCTTCAGTTGATGAGTCACAGGTTACTAGTGTCAATGTTATTCTAAAGCCGTGTTGTGTGTGCGCGCGCATGGGTGTGTAATGGTCATGTGTAAGCTGTTTGCGGGGACCAAATTTCACCAAAATGATGGAAAACCTGAATGCATGACATTTGGCTGGTTCCCATGATGTCCCCACTTTGTGCTGCTGAAAAAATAATTGCATTTGGTTTCTGAGGTCACGAGTTGGATTATGTGTAGCTTAGCAGCATTTGGCTCTAAATATACAGATGTTAATTGAAATATCCCACAACAATAGCAATACAAACTACCATTACATGTACTGTGATCGCTCTTAGAGGGCACCAAATGTTTACCAAACGATGGAAAACCTGAGTAATTTAACATTGTGGGGACAATTGTGTGTTCCCATGAGAAAAAAATGCTTTTCAAAAAAACCCACACAGCAGTAAAGATCCTCTCGGTTCCTTTTACAGTTGGTTGCTGGTTTTATGCCCCGTAGTCGGGTTGGTCCTGTTGTCCAGATTGGTCGAGTCTCTATTGCAACGCTCACTTGCAAGCTTACGCTGCTGCACAACCACCTAACATCAAAAGACCGACTACCTCACTGAAATACCCCATACATACCAGCAAGGTTTGTCACGAGTTGTCTCTATTCAGACTCTGTCCAGTTTGCCATGGCTGACAGGCCTAGTTGAGTATTCAGCTGTCAGCATTGAGCTACATACACATCATACATAATACATAATGCCATCCTATACCGTGTTTTCAATGTGAGGGATCCAAACCCTTATCAAAGCCAAGGAGCTGGGAGTCTGGGTGACCCCCTGGAATCCACTGGCAGAGTGGAGGTTATGTATGTTTCAAGATGTAGAAGTCTGTTCTGTTGCCGAAGATGCAAAGCACAGGTGTGACAGAGGAGACCATACAGGTGAAGGCAGAAATACACTGATCATCAAAAGAATCGCTACACAAAATAATTCCACCCAGAAAGTATTAACCAACAGGAATGGGCCTTATCGCTGTACCTGACTGACCCAACAGCCACGATAGGACATTCAGCGAGCACTGATGTCCTGCATGAGTCATCCTGTTAGTGCCAGCACCATTGGCAGACGGCCACATGCACACTACATGCACACAGACCATTACAACGACTGTCCTTAACACCACGTCAACGTCGCTGCAATGGCGTCGAGCCAGACTGTCACGGATTGACTCAGAATGGCAGCGGGTCATCTTCAGTGGCGAGTCCCGCTTTAGTCTTGGTGGAGACAATCAACGAATCCGTGTGTGGAGGCACCGTGGTCAGCACCAAGATGAACGGTTTGTTGTCACACGTCCAGAAGGCCTGGCGTCACTCCACCTCCACCCCTACCACACCATCTGCAGGAACTTGTGTGAGGATGTTCAAGCTGCATGGGATGGATTATCACAGGACACCATTAGGAACCTCTACAACTCCATACTGAGACTTTAGGCATGTTGCCTACTGCCTATTACATGTCTACTTCTGTATGTGTAGCTCAACAAATATTGATCATATCAGTCTAAATGTATCATAATTTATTGTTCCTGGTAACCTTTATCTTCCTTCCCAACATCACTGCACTCCCATACTTCCTTCTGGCTACACCTATTCTTTAGATGATAAGTGTATGCTGACCAGAATGTCCTGGATGTCCTGGGTACAGCTTCAGACCAAACACGTGCAATACACGTAATTCAGAAAATAATAGCATGTGACACAGCATTTCATTCATTTCAGACTGAATGCCCCCAGAATGATGGAATATCTGAATAGTCTAACACTGAGGGAACACTTGGCTGGTCTCTTTGGGGAAAAAAGCAAAAAAGATGCAACGATAATTCCTTTTGGTTCTTGAGGACAGTCAGCACTGAATCGTAGTCGTAGCATGGCAGCGGCTACAGGCTTATATGGTGAGTTAGTGTGTTTGTTTACGCTTTGCGGTGACGATAATGAAGGAAAACCTGAATCATTTCACATCGCAGGGACATTTGTCTGGTCACCGTAAAGGATACTGTTGAAAAAATAATTCCTGTTGGTTTCTGAGGTTGCAGTTAGTGTTGAGTTAGGTGTAGCAGAGCATAGCATGCCACAGATAGCCATACAAACTTTGCATTGTGTGTATTGTGTGTTAGCACTATGTTGGCAAATGTCCCCGAAATGAGGTATGGCATTGTGGAGACAGGATGGTCCCCGAGAGGAAAAACGCTTTTATACAAAGGGTGAGAAAATAATCCTGTTTGGTTCCTGACGGTGTACCATGGCAGCAGTGAGCTGCAGATTTATACTGTTAGTATTGTCTTTGTTCCCTGCTGAAATAAACCCAGCACAGACCGGCATATGTTTTATGCTGGTTCAAGCTGGTTTTAAGCTGATGTAGTGCTGGTCGGGTGCCCTGCTCAGCTGGTCATCCAGCTTGTTCATAATACATGACAGCAAAAGGATAGCGGACCACTGTTTGCCCACTAAAGGCAAAGCTGGTGGTCCACTGGCGTTTTGCTCTGTGTTTTCTAGGCTGGTGGTTAAGGAGAGGATTTGGCCATGTCTACACATATGGGCATTTTTAAAACATAGCTTTTCAGTGTGTTTTGGCCTGGCGTCCACATGCTAATTACAATTTAGGTCCAAATGAAGCTTTTGGAAAATTCCAGGGTGGAAATGCCAGGGTGAAGATATTCCGGAACTCGGTTATCAGTGCTGTGGTGTACAGAGGGAAATCTGAGCTTTGGCTTATACTGCTGAGTGTGTGCCGTTGTCTCTTTGGTTTGACATTACAGTGTGTGCTGTGTCCTCCCTTGTTTATCCTTGTGACCGGAGGGTCGCTGGTTCTATTCCCTGAACCAACAGGATGGGCTGAAGTGCCCTCGAACAAGGCATCTAACCCCCAACTGCTCCCCGGGTTAGATAGAGCTGCCCATCGCTCTGAGCAAATGTGCTCAGTTCCCCCTAGTATGTGTATATGTGGGTGTTTCACGGTACGCACGGTAGACAACTTCCTCTTTGTGCACAATTGGCCATTCTATCACTAATGAGGCGGTTGTGTGCGATAGCGGCCATAGCCTACATAACCCTAGTTCTACCATCAGTTACTCTTACCCTATCCTGAGGCACCGAGGCGTCAGAATGCGCTACGGAGGTCACTGCTATATCCAGCTCTCCCAGCACACAGGGGCTGTGTTCCAAGCTGCACACTACATCACTAAACCACACTAATGAATGTGTAAATGAAAGCAGCAGAGAGCTTTAATTAGTGTGGCAAGCATATACGTGGCAGCCTTGCGATTGGCTAACATTCTTGACCACCTGCTTTTAAAAATACCTGTGTACACCTGGACCAGGCTGTGAGCAAAATGCCAGTTTTCATTGCTTGTTTTCCACTCACATTCTAATATCCGAATACGTCCTTCATTTCCTACCTTTGTTATCCTTTGTATAGGAGTTCAGTAAATCATTTCTAGTGTCAGCAACAGTTATTTAACCCTTAGAACCGACACTTCGTAGCCAGTCTGGGTGGCTCTGTCCTGTGCTTCACATGTATCTACGGGGTTAAATTGCGAACACAGTGTACAGGTGTATGATGTCTGTCTTGTAAGGAATCGGATAGAGCCAATAAAACTGCATGCAAAGTGCTTACCTTGGGCCTCTCAGGGGTTCGTAAATCCTTTTACATCAGGTCTAGGCAGTATTTTTTTCTCTTGTTTTGTCGCAGGTTATTGTGTGAAATTAAAGGCTGTACACGTTTATAATAATCTGTTTGAGGAGATTAAAAAAGCCAGTTAGAGGCGATCCGATGGGGCACTAACAGTGGCTCACAGTCAGTGGGATGCCAACATTGTCAAGCCAGCAGACCGATATATGCTTGACATGTGGGCTGGTTGATCAACATACCAGTATCAAAACATATGCTGTTATTGCTGGTGATCAGTTATACTGACATATGCTGGGTTTTCTACTGGCATTTGACATTTCACATTGTTTGGTCAACATGAGGATTAAAAAAAGTTTTCTGGAGTTACGTTAGTGTTGCGTAAGGTCACCTATCATAGTATACCATCTATAGCAATGCACACCTGTATTGTGTGTTAGCACTTTGTTGGCAAATGTCCCCATCATGACTTCTGGCACTGCAGAGACAGGATGGTCCCGAAGAGTTAAAATGCTTTCATACGTAACTCATACATAATAATAAATCTTGTTTCCTGTGGTTACAGTTAGGACGGATATGAGCACATCATAGTACCATTTATCTACTGTCATAAAAGCCAACTGAAACACCCCACAAAGATAAGATCACCAGACAAAGGATGAGTCACCTGTGACTGAATAACACCTCCACCAGCACCAATAACAGCTGTGACTGGATTCGGTATGTACTGGACAGGTTTCTGGATGTAGGTCACATCAATGTTCAGACACTCTTCCATACAAGAATTGGGCAGTTGGGCCAGATTTGGTGGATGCCTTTCCTGGCACAGTTCCGAGGAGAATTCCCTGTAGACAGGGATTTTAGCCACTGCTGGTAGACCCGTATGGCCGTACGCTTCCATACACCTGCAGATTCAGCTACTTCCTTCACACTATGGTCTTTGGTCACGCCCACATGCAGTCCCTCCTTTTAGCCAATCATTAACATCTGCTCTGGAGCCATTTTCCACACATGGAACGAGACATTCCCTGCACTGTAGCACCTCTTCCCAATCTTTGGATCCCGTCACTCATACCCCACAGGGATTTATAGCGCCATCTGCAGGACTCTGAGGTTACTACCACCTTAAACACTCTATGAGTTGTAACAAAACGCACTATTGGTGTTGGTATCTCTTTGTGGGACCAAATGTTAGGATAATGGAAATGAACATGAGTTCCTTAAAAAGTACAATTCCTTTGAGTTTAAAGTCAGTGTTGGATTAGGATTATGTAGCTCCAGTCATACAGAAATCAGTCTAAGTAGAAGCTTGTGTGTAGGAGCATCATTATAAGGAGACACTGGAGACAAAACTTTATTCCAAGACTGAAAGCCTTAGCGAGCGTGACTAAGAGCATAGCAAAGCAGACAGCTGATGGGAAGCCTAGTCGTAGTTTATGGATGGGGGAAGTCAGGTGATAGCAGGCCTGGGTCCCACACGCCTTTAAGTTCAAACAGAACAAAATGTTATGTACTTGAACACAGCGTGTACACACACACACACACACACACACACACACACACACGTGTGCCTGTGGAGCGCACGTATCTGTTGCATCATATCTGCATTATGATAGATAAAAAGCAGATTTGGCTGATATCTGATCGATGTCTTTCAACATTCCATGTTTATTGAGCTGAAGTAATTCTCCTGCTCCCTGTCCAGCCTCAGCTCCTCTCGGCCCTGCTGAAGTTTCACTGTATTTCATCAGTGAGCGTATTCACTGATGCAACCCTGAATCAACCTGCTCCGCTGAGGCGGGGAAACAGAGACCCCAGGTGGCCAAATGGAGGAATGTGTGCGGGCTCAGTGCCCTGTGCCGAAGAATATAAGGAATATTTCATACGAAGAGATTAAAATTAGTTTAGACACATTTGTTTTATATTAGATGTAATAGAAAAAGGCAGAGTCAGAAAACACAAAGTTCTTTTAATGCTTGATTTATATTTAATTAGATTTTTGAACATTGCAATGAACAATCCCTTTTTCCTGGCAGTGCACTGCCTTCATTTCCACTCAGTCCTAAAGAAAATTCAGACACAAGTATCTTTACTTTATTTCTTGTAGTGCAAAATCGTGTTTTATTTGTGTGTACACTCCTTTTTTACACGTCCTTTGTCATCAGCCTTCGGTAAATTCCCTGGCATGTCTTTAAATGCATAGAAAAAAATTAATAAATACTGTTTATTTACATATACATATCAGATTTAGTCCTATGAGAACTGAAAGACCAGCTAAAGCTCATTTTATCAGTACTATTGAGCTTTTTCATAAAAATAAAATAAAATGAGAAGATGAAATGGGGGGAGGGGGTACAGTATTGCTGCTAGTGGCAGAGCTCCCTAACACCCAAGCATGGAAATCGTATGTGCTGCTACATTTATACCGGGTCCTGTAATGTAGCATCACTCCTGTTTTAAAGAAGGTACTAATAACAGTCTACTGGCTGGAGTTAGTTTTGAGTGTGGCTTCGATTTAATGCATAAAGAAAAAAGTGATTTGTTTCCTGAAAAATAAGAAGAAGAAATCTGCACATCAAGGTGATATGACCAGCGAGCCTGGTAGAGGACAAAGTTATCACTGAACTGCACAGCTGTGGTTCGATTTAGTGACTTAAATAAGGCAGAAATCTACAATTTGTCTTTTTAAAAAGCACAAGAAACTGTAAAACTGTAAAACAGAAATAACCATGTTTCTGATAAATATAGTCATATCTCTGACATCACCAGCGTGAATCCCGCGCCCTTCCCATGGCTTTAGACAGGCAAATTCTGTCACGTTAAATCTTTTTTAAATCAGCTCTGCATAGAACCTACCTCTGACACAAAGAATCCAAATACAACTTGCCTGGTTCCATCTGACCTGAAACCAAAACAGGTTCTGAGCTGAGCGGTGTTCTGCATCAAACCCCCTTTTTAAAAAGCCTCTCCTACCGTAACACCTGGCTCTATACTGGACCCTTTCCTTGTAAGTCAAACTGTAGCCCACATCGTCTTACCCTCATCTGCTCAGTGGTTATGTATTGAGGTATGAATGGATGGCTCCCAATGCGGTTAATGACCACAGGCAGAAAAGAAATCAGTGCAGATCAGCGTGCGCGTGTGTGTGTGTGTGTGTGCATCAGGAGTTGACGCTATTGGCTGCTGCTAGCAGTGATGCAAAGACGGAGCCTGGTCTTTGGATGAGATCCTGCGGCCTATCAAATTCGACAGCCTGAGAGAGAGAGAGAGAGAGAGAGAGAGAGACAGAGACAGAGAGAGACAGAGAGAGAGAGACAGAGACAGAGAGAGAGAGAGAGAGAGAGAGAGAGAGGAAGAGAGAGAGACAGAGGAAGAGAGAGAGAGAAAGAGAGACAGAGTAAAAAGAGAAAGAAAGAGAGACAGTGAAAAGAGATAGACAGAGAGAGAGAGAGTGAAAGAGAGAGAGAAAGAGAGACAGAATGAAAAGAGATAGACAGAGAGAGAAAGAGAGACGGAGAGTGAAAGAGAGAGAGAGAGACAGAGAGAGAAACGGAGAGAGAGAGAGAGAGAGAGAAAGGGAAAGAGAGAGAGAGACGGAGAGAAAGAGAGAGAAAGAGAGAGACAGAGACAGAAAGAGACAGAGGGAGACAGAGAGAGAGAGACAGAGAAAAAGAGAGACCGAGAGGAAGAGAGACAGAAAGAGTGAGGGACAAAGAGAGAGAGAGACAGAGAGAGAAAGGTAGAGAGAGAGAGACCGAGAGAGAAAGGGAGAGAGAGAGAGACAGAGAGAGAAAGGGAAAGAGAGAGAGACGGAGAGAAAAGGATAGAGAGAAAGAGACAGAGAGAGACAGAGGGAGACATAAAGAGAGACAGAGAAGAAGAGACACAGAGAGTAAGAGAGACAGAAAGAGGAAGAGAGGCAGAGATCGAGGGACAAAGAGAGAGAGAGACAGAGAGAGAAAGGGAGAGAGAGAGAGACAGAGAGAGAAAGGGAAAGAAAGAGAGACAGAGAGAAAGGGAGAGAGAAAGAGAGAGATAGAGAGAGAGAGAGAGAGAGAGAGAGAGAGACAGACAGAGAGAGAGACAGAGAAAAAGAGAGACAGAGAGGAAGAGAGACAGAAAGAGGAAGAGATGCAGAGAGTGAGGGACAAAGAGAGAGAGAGAGAAAATTTGTTACTGTTGTTTCAAAACTCACAAATAGTAACTTAATGTACAAGAAAAAACACTTTATTAATTTTCATGTCCATTAAAGTAACAAAATAAAATCGAATTATTTTTGAACCACTTTTTCTGCTGAATAAATAAAGAGAATGAAAAACCAGTTGTGTTGGCACAGAGAGGAACTTGTGTACCGCAGGTAACCCATCCGTGAAGTGAAACACCCACATACACACACACTAGTGAACACACACACTGAGGGCAGTGAGCAGGCCTGCCCGGAGCGGTGGGCAGCCCCATCCACAGCGCCTGGGGAGCAGTTGGGGGTTAGGTGAACTGTTTATGGGCACTTCAGCCATATCCTGTCAGCTCAAGGGCTCAACACCTCAACCTTCCAGTCACAAGGCCCAAACCTCAAGCCCAAGACTGAAGAGGAGCATCAGAGAGTGAAACCATTACATGGTTCTAAGTTTGTACGTTCTCCTCATGTCTGCATCGGTTGCTCCATGTGCTCCGGATACAAAGACATGCAGTCTGGAGATGCTAAATAGTGTCTCCTGCATTTTGCGCTTTGCAGAGTGCTGGGATAGGCTCCAGCACCAGCCGTGACCCAGGAGAATGAACATCTTAGAAGACAGGTATGGAAGAGAACGGTTTTGATGAGCCTTACAGAACAGGCATGATCTTATGACGAGAGCGTCTGGAGACAGCTATGAGAAACTAGGCTAAACTTGGGTGGGGAATGTAGACTAAGGAAGCGGCACACTAAAACCAGGTGGCGATGGTGTGGTTGTCCACACTGAGAACGAGTCCTGAGCCCACAGAGGTAATGTTAGCATGTCTGAAGAGCCCCTTCAATTAAGCTCCGGTAAAACTCCAATTTAGAATGCAGATGCGTTTTGTGTGCAGAGAACAGATCGCACAAGGTTTGCTAGCGACAGCATCACTCTAGCTAGCGTGTTTTTCTAGCGCTATTGGTTGTAATCATAAAAGAACATGGCCTACAGGAACCTGGATGGGTTTTCGAAGGTGCATTATCTTGCTTGTACTGGATTTCCCTGCACCAGATGTTTTTATGAGATCACTAGCCTTATTGTTAACTACTCATGAATGGACGTGTTTATGCGTTCTGCTGTAATTGCTGGCACGGTAGGGCTACCACTTTACATCAGTTTTTTGTTTGTGTGTATGCTTTGATGTTTCTCTGTTGGCTACATTGCAGCTATGTGACTGTCTGGGCCAGCTGTTTGGATGACCCTGCAATGCAGCTGTGTGGCTGGTGGTGTACAGCTGCATGCATGAGCATGACCAGTGCTGGAGCTATGAGGTCTTTTGGGCTGGCTGCCGAAGCGGCGCTACATCGCAGCTACGTGACTTCCTGGGCCAGATGCATGGTTGGCACTGCATTGGAGCTATGAAGCTGACTGGACGTTTTTTCAACTCCTCCGTCCGGCACAATTTAATTCTGTTCTAGATTTGTGCTAAACCACCCACACCTACCTCCTGTTTGATTTCCTCCTTTTGGGGGGTGCGACGTCCTCCTTTTTGGGGTTATGAATGTGGCAACCCTAGCAGGACTGGTGGTGTTCAGCTGCACCTGCCCTATGCAGCTCAGGACAATGAGGCTTCCCGGGTGACACACTACACCCAAGGGCCAGAGGAGTCCAATCTTTCCAACAGTAAGGATTAATTTCTAGACTAGCTAAATAAATTTATACAGTTGCCTAGGTAATTCTCCCGGCTAGCTGTAAGAAGTATGGGTTGTGTGTTATTTGATGTTTTGTCATGTATTTTTTTGTTATATATTTCAGTTTTTTTGTAAAATGTTTGATTGTCAGGTGTCATGGAGCAATGGAAATGATAAGATGTCTCGGCATGGAGTTGTAGAGGTTCCTAATGGTGTCCTGTGATAATCCACCCCATGCAGCTTGAATATCCTCACACAGTTCCTGCAGATGGTGCGGTAGGGGTGGAGGTGGAGTGATACCAGGCCTTCTGGACGCATGACAACAAACTGTTCATCTTGGTGCTGACCACGGTGCCTCCACACACGGATTCATTGGGCGTCTCCACCAAGACTTAAGCGGGACTCGTCACTGAAGATGACCCGCTGCCATTCTGAGTCACTCCATGACAGTCTGGTACGACACCACTGCAGTCTTGGTGACGGTGACGTGGTGTTAATAGCAGTCATTGTAACGGTCTGTGTGCATGTAGTCCTGCGTGGTGCAGCCGTTTGCAAATGGTGCTGACAGAATGACTCACGGAGGGCATCATTGGTTGCTGAATGTCCTGTCTAAGCTAACATCACATGCACGGCTGAGCATGAAATTTGTTTCATCAATGATATTCAATCACCTCACCCCATCACCTAGGTCCACTCTGTGCATGTATGTATATGTTCTCACCTTGCCCATGTCCATAACGAGGATGCGGTCACACTCCAGCACGGTGTTGATGCGGTGGGCTATGGTCAGCATGGTGCAGTGCTGGAAGGCATCTCTGATTGTGTGCTGAATCAGGCTGTCAGTCTCAGAATCTATGGATGCTGTTGCCTCATCCAACAGAATGATCTACACAGCCACGAAACAGTTCAAGTTCAGATGAGCAGTCTGCATGCAGATGCGTGTGCAAGTGAGAAAGTGTGTTTATCGTTACTTTAGAATTGCGGAGCAGGGCTCGGGCCATGCATATGAGCTGCCTCTCTCCTACGGAGAAATTCTCTCCGTTCTCCACAACTGCCGACTCCAGCTTGTCTGGCAGCTTCGAGATCTATGAGAAAGACAGATGGAGAGAAAGTCAAATCTGCTGTTGTACGCTACGCCATGTTGACTGCAGCAGGAGGACTGGGGGTTACCCCTCTTAAACTCAGTCATAGCTGCATACCTTATAAGTTAAGCGCAAATTACCAATGGTTACTTGATAATAAGCTGCAAGTCTAATAACTGCTTAACAGGCTCAGAATTTACTTACTGTTGTTTTCATGTAAGTTTTCTCCAGAGCCATCCAGATCTCCTCATCTGAGTAGTTATTAAATGGATCTAGGTTATATCTGCATCAGATAAAGACAGACATACACACGGATTCATAAAGAGCTATTTCCGTACATCGTTTAACCAAAAATAGAAATTATATTGTATTTCTACAGTGTAACTGAAGTTCACTAGTGAAAACGGAGAGGTGGGAGTTTACCTGACTGTGCCAATGAAGAGGACAGGGTCCTGGGGGATGACAGACAGCTGACTGCGCAGGTCCTGCAGGCCTATAGTGCTGGTGTCCACACTGTCAATAAAAATGGTGCCCCTCGCCGGCTCCACCAGCCGAAACAGAGCCACGCCCAGGGAAGACTTGCCTGCCCCACGGGAAACAATGAGATTCTTTAATACACAGTAGCTACACTATACTGCTAAAAGTACTCACTCACCCATGCAAATCATTGAATTCAGGTGTTCCAATAACTTCCATAACCACAGGTGTATAAAACCAAGCACCTAGGCATGCAGACGCACGTTAGTGAAAGAATGGGTTGCTCTCAGTGGAGCCGTGTTCTCTGGAGTGACGAACCACGCATCTCCATCTGGCAATCTGAATATCCGAGTCCTGTTTGGCGGTGACCAGAAGAACGGTACTTGTCTGACTCCATTGTGCCGAGTGTAAAGTCTAATGGAGGGGGGATTATGGTGTGGGTGGTTCAGGAGTTGACATCAATGTCTGACCTCACAAATTAACTTCTGGTAGAATAGTCAGAAATTCCCATAAACACATTTCTAAACCTTGTGGAAAGCCTTCCTAGTAGAGTTGGAGCTGGTATAGCTGTAAAGGGTGGGCCGACATCATATTAGACCCTATGAGTTAAGAATGGGATGTCACTCAAGTTCATGTGCGTGTGTAAAGGCAGATGAGTGAATATATTAAACATATATACTGTATGTTTTCTTATGTTTATAATCTCATGCACAAGTTTAGCCACATGCTACATTTCATGATGTTTTACTCTAATATTTTTTTTTCATATTTGTTTTCATTAAGCACCAGCAGTGGACAGTAGTGCAGTAAATAATTAGTAAAGTAGTTTTTAGTGTATTAATACTTTACTGCAGTGTTTCCATTCTGGGGGACTTTAATTTTAACTCCACCACATTTCAAAGTCTATTATCTTCCTGTTACTCCACTATCTGGCCACAAAGAAGTGTGAAGTGAGCGCACCAATCAGGGAACAGCGGTCACTTTGTTTTGAGCTTGTTGTGACCTGCTGGATAGAGCTTGGTTCTAGCTAATGGAACCTGTTCTCCTTTAGTGTTCTGTGCTGATGGTGGTGTGAATGGACGTCAGTGTCAGACTAATGAATGAGCTTCTATTAAAGACTGGTGGACTGAGAGACACTAGAGTCTCTTCACCTACACTGAGCTGATGAAGAGTCCTGATCCAGAAATGATAATAGGACATTAGAGCCGTAATAAACCATACTCCTGTTACTCTCTATACTTCAGTACATCTGAAGGTACATACTTTAGTACTGGTACTCTCCATACTTCAGTACATCTGAAGGTACATACTTTAGTACTGTTACTCTCCATACTTAAGTACATCTGAAGGTACATACTTTAGTACTGTTACTCTCCATACTTAAGTACATCTGAAGGTACATACTTTAGTACTGTTACTCTCCATACTTAAGTACATCTGAAGGTACATACTTTAGTACTGTTACTCTCCATACTTAAGTACATCTGAAGATACATACTTTAGTACTGTTACTCTCCATACTTAAGTACATCTGAAGGTAAATACTTTAGTGCCGTTACTCTCCATACTTAAGTACATCTGAAGGTACATACTTTAGTATCGTTACTCTCCATACTTAAGTACATCTGAAGGTACATACTTTAGTACTGTTACTCTCCATACTTAAGTACACCTGAAGTTACATACTTTAGTACTGTTACTCTCCATACTTAAGTACATCTGAAGGTACATACTTTAGTACCGTTACTCTCCATACTTAAGTACATCTGAAGGTACATACTTTAGTACTGTTACTCTCCATACTTAAGTACATCTGAAGGTACATACTTTAGTACTGTTACTCTCCATACTTAAGTACATCTGAAGGTAAATACTTTAGTGCCGTTACTCTCCATACTTAAGTACATCTGAAGGTACATACTTTAGTATCGTTACTCTCCATACTTAAGTACATCTGAAGGTACATCCTTTAGTACCGGTACTCTCCATACTTAAGTACATCTGAAGGTAAATACTTTAGTGCCGTTACTCTCCGTACTTAAGTACATCTGAAGGTAAATACTTTAGTGCCGTTACTCTCCGTACTTAAGTACATCTGAAGGTACATACTTTAGTACTGTTACTCTCCGTACTTAAGTACATCTGAAGGTACATACTTTAGTACTGTTACTCTCCGTACTTAAGTACATCTGAAGGTACATACTTTAGTACCGTTACTCTCCATACTTAAGTACATCTGAAGGTATATACTTTAGTACCGTTACTCTCCATACTTAAGTACATCTGAAGGTACATACTTTAGTACTGTTACTCCAGTGGAGGTCTGAAGAACTTCTACAGACACTGGAGGAGGAGTTTACCTTGGGGGGTCTCTACTTTAACGCAAGTACATGGTTTGTGTAACATATGTTCAGCTCAAACGGGCTTGCCTTTTTTTTGTATCTGTTTAAAGCTATTAATGCAGAGTGGATCAATAATGACTCCTCTTTCTGTAAAACGCTGTCTGCAAATGGATCCACACGGTTTCAGAAATCAACAGGAAAAAGCCATCCCATAATAAGTTACTTTATGTGTTTTTCTATTTCTTGCTTATTTACTGACCAATGATTTGTTTGGTCCATGCTGGTTGCGACTTATAGTTCTAACCTTAAGGCACCTAATCCCAGATTATTCCCTAATTCTAGGGGACCGCCCCTCACCTGATCCAGTGCGTCCAACAATGCCGAGCTTCTCTCGCGGCTGAATTTCAAGATTGAGATGGTCAAGCACTATAGGTGTGTTCTCTCTGTATCTCATGCTGTAGTCTTTAAAGGTGATAGCTCCCTCTTTTGGCCAGCCAGAAGGGATGCTGACGTCTTTTACTCTCCGCGGTGCCTCAGACACACAGCCCTGACAAAAAACATTAGATTAGCACTGACCAGACACAAGTAGCCTTCTTGATCCGACAAATGAACCAATGGGTTTCTCACCGTGATGTACTCCTGCAGTCTTTCCACTGAGGTGAACTTAGCCTCCACTTCTGTAGAGAGCCTCACGACATACTGCAGCATGCCCGTCAACTGCAGTGACAACAAACGGCACATATTACACAATGCAAGCTCACAGATACAGATACACAATACACACAACTTTCATCAGCTTCACATAACATATAGGAACACGTTATAGCTCTTTGTAGTTTCTCTGTATCTTTGTTACCCGGTTGTTTGGTGGTTTGGTCCCTCACAGGACCATCACAGAGCAGGTATGATGTGGGTCGTGGATCATTCTCAGACCTGCAGTGACACTGACGTGGTGGTGGTGTGTTAGTGTGTGTTGTGCTGGTGTTCACCTCAGTGGAAAGACTGCAGGAGTACATCACGGTGAGAAACCCACTGGTTCATTTGTCGGATCAAGAAGGCTACTTGTGTCTGGTCAGTGCTAATCTAATGTTTTTTGTCAGGGCTGTGTGTCTGAGGCACCGCGGAGAGTAAAAGACGTGGATCAGACACAGCAGAGCTGCTGGACTGAGACTCATCTACTAATCAAAACTATTCAGTCAACAGTGTCCTGTGGGCAGCGTTCTGTGACCACTGATGAAGGACTAGAGGATGACCAACACTGCACTGTGCAGCAGCAGATGAGCCATCGTCTCTGACTGTCCATCTACAAGGTGGACCAGCAAGGTAGATGTGTCTAATAGAGTGGACAGTGAGTGGACACAGTGTCTAAACACTCCAGCAGCACTGCTGCGTCTAATCCTGTGTTAGCCATCCTCTAGTCCTTCATCAGTGGTCCCAGGATGCTGCCCACATGATGCTGCCCACGGGACGCTGCCCACGGGACACTGCCCATGGGACGCTGCCCTCAAGCTGCTGTTGGCTGGACAGTTTTGGTTGGCGATGATTCCCAGTGCAGCAGTGACACTGAGACGTCCAGCAGCACTGCTGTGTCTGATCCACTCACACCAGCACAACACACACTAACACACAACCACCACGCCATTGTCACTGCAGTGCTGAGAATGATCCACCACCTACATCATACCTGCTCTGTGGTGGTCCTGTGGGGGTCCTGACCATTGAAGAACAGGGTAATACAGTATACAGAGAAACAGATGGACTACAGTCTGTAACTGCAGAACTAGAGAGTGCTCCTATATGGTCAGTGAAGCTGATAACCCTAAAAAACAGAACTCATGATGATTAAAGGTTGGCCTGCATTACTTTTACCATCACTCATCTAGAAATGTGGTCCAGGTCTTTGATGGTAATCAAGATTCTCACACCAAAGTAAAGACACACTGATTGGTTGGAGGGCTCATTTGCATTTTGTAGTCTATCAGTACTGCAAAGACTAATATTTTGATTGTGCAGGTCTGCTCATAACCCACGTCATATACAAGGCAGGACACGGTACCGAATATCACCATGTATTATTAAATAATCCTTAACTAACTTATTTCATTGACTCTGTTCAAGCTAACTGAAGCATAAAAGAGAGGCCGAGCAGCTGTGCGTGTCCACGCATGCTTAGGGCTGGGAGGCAACTGTTCAAATGCACTGAGTAACGAATTTCTGATTACCTGATAAAAACTGCAATCAGAGACTTAATCTGAAGGGTTACACAATAGCTTCCAATGAATTTCCATTCAAAGGCCACTTATCTACATGAACAGAATGTCAAAATTTTGCTACTGGATCAGGGAGTTCCATTTTACTGATGTTTGTAATTGCATATAGCTTCACTCTATTCCAAATTATATCGATTTAATATATCATTTTAAAATAAAGCAACTACTCTATTCTAAATAATAAGTGAAGGTTGGGTATTGTGCATGTACCTAAGTGCCTGAGATGAACATATTGTACACTGTACACTACTTGCACATGTACAACTGAAATCTGGATTAAAGTTATTAAATGTTATTTAATGGGACCAGTTTTGCTCATTTTCAATGTTCATAATTTTATTTTTGGGGTCTACTAGAAGAGATTTTAATTTTGCTTCAGTTTTCCCAAAACACAATGTCATACCGCACCCTCTGTCTGAGACCCTCTGTCTCAGACGCTCTGTTGGAGCTCCAGTGTCTCCCAATGAGCCCCGCCTCCCAATGAACCCAGTGTGCTTTGACTGGTCATCTCAGCCACTTTGCTCTGATTAGTCAACCGCCAGAGCAATATCTTCCCTATAATAAGTGTCCTCCCACACTTTGGTTCTTACAATGGAGTCGGTTCTGCTATATCAGTGTCCAATCCTGACCGTCCGGTAGAATGAGTTAGTAGACAGGATCCACTTTTTTTTGTCTGACATTCTGATATTAAATTTTGAGTATGGACCAATACCAATAGAGTACTATTATGATCATCTGAAAGTGGGAAACCATGCATACACCAATCAAATGCTTTACTACCTCACAGGAAGTGATGCACAGCTGCATAGCACAATGTGAATCTGGTTATTGTGCTGATATCGGTTCCATACAATACCTGGTAGTGGACCAGTACCACTCCTACAGTATCAGTGTAGATAGATTGCTCAACACATAGTTTATTGTGATTATAATAAACACTAACTTTAATTAAGACATAATGAATTTTATCTTCATTATTTACAAATGTATCATTACAAATTATTTTTATCTGCATTTTATATACCAATAAGTCACTCAGGGCTCATGACTGTAGCTTTAGAGAGGACATGCTAATAGCAAAAGAGGACACACAGGTTTGGAAGTGTGTAGGTGTGCATCTTTTACCTGTATAGTATAAGAGAGGGCCAGACCCTTGAGTGCGGGGTTAATGGTGTCATTGGGGCTTAGCACTACGAACAGCGCCACCAACAGGGAAACAGTGGCAGACAGGAAGTCCAGCCAGAAGGACAGCCAACGTGTTCCACAGTTAAACAGCAGGAAGTGATTGGCGTTGTGGTCACTTATCACATTAAACCTGTGGAGCAAATATACCAGCCCACACATGTTAACACACATATATATATGTCACACACATACACACACACACACACACACACACACACACATACACACACACACACACACACACACACACACACACACACACACACACACACATACACACACACACGCATACACACACACACACACGCGCACACACACACACACAAACACGCACACACACAAACACGCACACATACACACACACATACACATATACACACACACGCACACACACACACGCGTGCGCACACGCACACACACGCGCACACACACATACACACACGCACACACACACGCGCACACCCACACATACACATACTAACACGCACACACATATACACACAACCACACGCACGCACATGCACACACACACACAGCATTCCAGGGAAAATGTGCACAGTGTGTTACAGGGTGATATTTGAGCAGGTCAGAGCTGTACGGGTGATTGATGTCACTGGTAGAACGAGCATTAATCCTGTATGACCTATGAATTTTGCAATGTGCATAATAAAGTACAGACACTATAAGGACATACGTACTGGGACACATACACGTTACACCTACAGGAGCTTTGATGACATGCCATTTCAAATCTACAGGCACCCCTTTTATGCTGCACAGTTTTTATGCTGTTGGTAATGCCAGAGGAGGTTCAGAACTCTTTCATGCCTTAGATTTTCATGAACTATGTTTCTTGACACTTGGAGACCTCACTCTGTAACTTTACACCGTCTGACACTTTGTGATTGAGTTGCTGTGGTTCCTCTACGTTTCTACGTTAATAGAATTCATAGTTGGTCATGGAATATCTATGATGGGATTCGTAGACTTAGAAGAGTGGGGAATGAGTCACCCAGCATGGTGGTAGTAACTTCAGACTCCTGCAGATGGTGCTGCACTAGAATGAAGGGGCTACAAATCTCTGTGGGGTGTGAGTGACGGGATCTATAGACTGGGAAGAGGTGCTACAGTGCAGGGAATGTCTCGTTCCATGTGTGGTAAACGCTCCAGAGCAGATGTTAATGATTGGCTAAATGGAGGGACTGCATGTGGGCGTGGCCAAAGACCATAGTGTGAAGG